>ML769343.1:1200000-1636164 GCA_009732865.1 Stipitochalara longipes BDJ | reverse complement strand
ATAATCAGCTGGGGGAGAGATCCGTAATTCCATTCATTTTCTTGGCTTCAAACGATAGTAGGAGATTTTACAATTACTACTGCTGCGTACTGGCTGGTGCGGGTTTACTTAGCTTGCTGAGAGTTGCAGTTTTCAATTCTCTAGTTCAAGTTCTTCACTTTCTGTGTTGTTTGGTTATGTGAAGATAGAGGAATTGAGATTGATGAGAACAGTTGTTATTCTTTTTAGTTCTTTGGAAGCCCGAATACTGGGATCATTGCTGCAAAACATCTAGCAGATCATCCTTTGCGTTCGCATGTGGTGCAACACTCAAAGTCTCCGTCTCCCATTCATCCATCTCCTTCAAGTTTTTGTGCATATCGGCCCGCATGAGAGGAAGGTTCTCTCTTCCGAGGTTGAGCTTCGCCGGTAACTGTCTCTCATGCTGGCCCGTAACAGCATCGAACAGAACGGTAGCACAGATCTCAGGGACTGCACGATTCTCTAATGACTTGGGATCCGATGAGTATTTGATGAGTCTGCTAAGTGGCGAGTCCGGATCGTCATAGGCAGGGTGGCGTGGTAGGAATTTGACATTGTGAATAAAGTTGGTTTTCAATCCACCAAGAGATAAGATGAAAAAGTTTATGTTCCACTCCGGTTTCAGCTCCTTTGCAACAGCCTTCGTGAATCCTTCTAAGGCGTGCTTACTGAAATGAGCCAAATCAGTACTTGATTTAGCGTGAAAGTTTTTATGAGGCTTTCGACGCTTACCTGGCGTTGTGAAACGCAAGGCCCTCAAAGCCAAGAGAACCACCAGTCACGCTGACTTGAACAATAGTTCCACCGATTCCGGGAATATTTACCTCCCTGAAACCCGCAGACTCTCTTTGGCGACCCTGACAGGTCCCCAAAAGTTGGTCTCCCTTTGCATACGAGCTTCTTCTTCAGGAAAGCCTTCGACTTCGCACATCGATCCATATCCAGCATTATTGACTACCACGTCAATTCGCCCGAACTTCTTGACAGCAGCATCAATTGCCGAGATGACACTATCGTCGGATGTGACGTCGAGAAATACCTTGAGTACGTTTGGATCATCGGGCAAATATGTCAAGGACTTTACGTTTCTGGCCGTTGCAATTATATTGTGGTGGGCATTGTAAACATGAGTAGCTATGGCTTGGCCAAAACCCGTGGAGCATCCGGTCACTAGAGTGAATTCAGTATGCAGCACATAGGTCGAGTAGTGTAACAGAAGGGTCCGCTTACCTAGCCAAACGGGGCTAGAGTTTAGAGAAGTTGTCATTGTGGTTCGTGTCACGCAAGGATACAGTAAAGTAAGAAGACACACTTTTCGAAACAGAATTTAGCTGAGTTACTTTCTAGAAAGGCGCCGAGAGAAGACCTTTATCTTTTCTGAACTTACCTTTAGCATAGGGTAGGTCTGCCGCCCTTTTCTCCCCCTGCTGCCGGCAAATAAGCGAAGGAAGCTCCCGTCTCATTGCGTTAGGCAAGGCGAACGCGAGCCATTTCATCCAATTCGAACCGAATATAAAAGCGCCTTCGTGTAAGCGAAACTGCTAATCTAGAATAGGAATTTGCACTAAAATCTCACCCAGTTTGAAAGTTCGCTGCCAATAGGCGAAGATTGGCTGCTGTCTTTTATATTGGGAAAATGGAATCGAATCAGGCTTCAAACTTCTTCAAAAGCAAGCATCTATTAATCATTAGTCATGAACGATATTCGAGAGGGTACTTTTATCACAATTTCTGGTCATCCGCAAAAGGGGAAAACAGAGCGCATCAGCAGGGTTAGATCGCACATCACGAGAGCATATTTTGAACGGCAAAAACAATCACTAAATGGCTCTCGCACGCCACAAAATAAGGCGAAATCGGGTATCGAAGGTTCTTCTCTACCCACAGATTTAGCGCAAGATTTAGCGCAAGCCAATGCAGTATTTGAATGTAATATTCCGCAGGAGATCAAGTTTGCGTTACTCTCAAGTGACCATCCTATGCGAGATTCGTCCTTCTTCAAAGCCGAGACCGCCAAAAGAATGCACAAGTGTAAGTGGTGTCTCCAACTTCTCAGTCAGGCAATTGCCTAGGTGGGAAATACTCAGAGTATCGACAGCTGTTAACGCATGCCATGCTGGTGATTTGCGCTGCTTTAGTGCCTCTCGTTGCTAGTCATGATGTCAGAATTACTATTTTACTAATAACGTCTCTCTTTGAAGTCTTCGACTTACATGTGCGACAAGGCGACCATCCCGAGGCATTTATTGACGACTTGGCTAAATGGGCCATTACAATTCCGCACTACACCAGTTCGAAGCTCCTCAATGCATCGGGCTTTGACGATCTTCAAGATTCGGGTGAACTCAGCCCTTGGACACTCCGACAACGTTCCATTGCTCTTCGACTTATGCGTAATGCTCTCGAGAATAAATCCGAAGTGCATATACCTGCCACAATCGCCGCTATGCAAGGTTTGCTTGCCTTTGAGGTAGGTTAGCCCTCTATTAGTCTGAACTCTTTACGTTCTTCCTATAATACGTCTGACTATTCATAACCTTTAGATCTTGAATGGAACTGGGGAAAACTACGCCCGGCTGAGAAGAATTTCCAAAGGGATCCCCCAGAGTCCTCAATGTACCGATTTCATCTGGTCAACCCTGAGCAGATGGTTTTTCCTTCTAGACCAAACCAACCGATTGAGGATGGCATCAGAGAAGTCTCAGAAGAGAGGGGCACCAACCAGTTTCGAGATCCCATCTACTGAAGTCTTCTCGTTTCCTATGGACTTTGCCTTATTTACCTTCGGCGACCATTTTCAATCCGAAGAAAAAGATTTTTCTTGCAATCTTCTCGTGGACTTATATACTCTTCTCTCAATCGCCAAAACCTCCAACAAGTTCGCAAATATTCCGTCCACTCTCGATTACGTAGCTTCACAATGGCACGATATCGTGCAGAAGGTGGCTGGGAATGCTAGCCAGATCAATACTTGGGAGGAGGACAACGAAAAGTGGATAACAGCATCTATCCATCTAGGTATGTTCATATTAGCGTCAATATTGCTCTCTGGTTCCAAAATCTCCCAACCCTACTCAGTGTCCGCTATGTATTCGCAGCTACGCTCACTGCTCGGGACGACAATAGCTGGAACAAAGAGACACGGGGTTTGGGCGAGGTTCACTGGGGCATTGTTATGGTGCCTTGCTATAGGGGCCAGGTGTGCAGAGCAGAAAGATAAGACTTGGTTCCTGATGCTATTTATGAAGACGGCTTATCCGTGGCTTCTAGTGCGACAGGAAGAGACCAGTAAAAACATGTGCTTGGTCTCTAGCGCACTGGAGGAAATCAAGCCTTTGCTTGTCCAAGAAGTTTAGACTTTTAAAATTGACAAAAATAAAAATAAATTTAAACCCAGCCCCCCAGCCCCCCCGCCCCCCCAGTTAAGAAGTTCCTCTTAACTTAACTACGACTACATTTGTATCACTTGTGAAACTCTCTTGAAAAAGCTCTTACAGCCTGTATTCCGAAAAGGTAGTACTCATCATCAATGTTGAACGTTGCAAACACTTGTTTTCGGAATATCTGTAGATTATCGGACATAAAATCTGACTACTCTCTTCGAAATAGTTTAAAAAAAACTGGAGACACCGAAAGTTGGCGCCTCCCCCTATTTTGCCCCTTTTAGCCCCCTTTTCGGCACACGTAATCACGTGTAAGTGCGCACCAGGCAGGTGCGTGCACCTCGGCACTACAACGTCATTCTCAGTACATGAACACTGTACCTCCACCGTCGACGCACCAATGTCAACATTGCTTGAAGCAGAGAAATATATGTATCAATATTGCTTAATACAGCTCAAATGAGCGACAAAGCACCTCGAAGTATTCGATTCCAGCGCCCTCGGTCGTTACGTTACAGGCTGCGGTCGCGTCACCTTCTCCTCGCCATCCTCACTCTATGCGCATATTTCTACTTCTCCACCAACACGAATAGAATCCCATACTACAAAAGCCGGACTCCATACAGGATCCAAGCTAAATTCCCACGAGAGTCTGCGCCTGCGAAAACATTACGATTGCAACGGCGGGGCCAAGTCGAAGATGCGTTCAAACATGCTTGGAAGGGGTATAAGGAGCACGCCTGGCTGCACGACGAGGTGATGCCGGTGTCTGGAGGGCAGAAAGATCCGTTTGTGGGCTGGGCGGCGACGTTGGTGGACTCGTTAGACAGCTTATATATAATGGGTTTGAAGGACGAATTCGCGGAGGCTCTCACGGCGTTGGAGCACATCGATTTCTCGAAACCGAATGCCGATAAAGTGCCTGTCTTCGAAGTCACCATTCGATATTTGGGTGGAATGCTGGGTGCATGGGATATCAGCGAGCACAAATACCCCATTCTCTTACAGAAGGCCAGACAGCTGGGAGAGTTCCTTTACAAGGTATTCGACACCGACAGTGGCCTTCCGGTTCCATATTACTTCTGGAGGAATGATACATCTGGGAAGTTGCCTGGCCAGGATAAAGTTATAATCGCACAGATCGCAAGCTTGAGTCTGGAGTTCATTCGACTGAGCCAGGTCACAGGGGACCCAAAGTACGCTGCCCAAATACAAATCGTTACTGATCAACTGGCTCTCACGCAGAATCTCACTGCATTGCCTGGAATGTGGCCAATTCAAGCAAACTGCACTGGTACACACTTGTCATTCCAAGACAGAACATTCTCGTTGGGAGTTTTAGCAGGTCGGATTTCTCTCGATCCTTGGATTTGACGAACCGGTACTAATAAGGGTTGACAGACTCCGCATTCGAGTACCTACCAAAAACCCATCTACTCAATCACCGCATTTCCGATCAGTATAACCAGATGTATCGCCTCGCACTTGCTTCATTTAGCAAAAACCTCTTCTTCCGCCCTTCTCTTCCGGGCAACCCTGATGTTTTAATGGCTGGCAACTTGAATATGTGGGCTGACCCACCGGAACTGGACGGCCAATTTCAACACCTAGCCTGCTTCGTCGGTGGAATGGTGGCTCTGGGGTCTAGAATAAGCAACTCCATGGAAGAACTAGAGACTGCCAGGAAACTGACCGACGGTTGTGTTTGGGGATACAGCAACACACCATCAGGAGTGATGCCCGATTTCTCTCATGTCCAAGTCTGCCAAGATGCCACATCATGTATCTGGAGCAGCGAAGGCAATGGCTTCTGGACCGTCGATGATCCATCTTATCAGCTCCGCCCGGAGGCAATCGAGTCCGTGTTCATCATGTACCGCCTTACAGCTGACCCCTCATGGCTGGAAAAAGGGTGGAAGATGTTTGAGGCAATCGAGAAGCATACAAAAACAGATATAGCATATGCGCGTCTAGTCAATGTCATGGACGAAAATCCAGCCCATGAAGATTCCATGGAGAGCTACTGGCTTGCGGAAACCTTGAAATACTTTTATTTGCTGTACAGCGAGCCAGATTTGGTTAGTCTGGATGACTTTGTCTTGAATACCGAGGCGCATCCTTTCAGATGGCGGGGTTGAGGCCAAAGCCTCATGTTAGAGACGGACGGGATGGCCCCACCTTCCCCAATCCGTTGTCGCATGTCATCACATTTGGTATATTCACCATATATAGACTATACAGAAGTTATTCTTCTGCTCAAATCTCTTTGGAGAGGCGAAGAAAAGCCAATGTCTCGTCTATGGTTGTCAACTCTGACAGGATTACGCAGGACAGAGCAGATAGGAACAGAGTTTCACTTCACGGTCCAACGGGAGATCAGTATGTACCTCACAGAAATAAAGCTCATGTCAAGATCAAATTTGAATATTGAAATATCATATTGTGATTATCAAGCACGTCATGAAGAAAAAGTGCCATTAGTCTTTGCGGAGGCGTTTGGTTTGCCGCCCTTCTTTTCCCTCGTCTTCTTGAGCTCTCTTTGTTGCCCGTTGATACTGTCCACGATTCAAACGATTTGAGCGACGCAGAATATGAAGTGTATCCTTCTGAACTGGAACAAGATGCCATTTACCGGTGAGAGGCCTGGCCTCATTATTCTTGCGGCACCACTCATCAAGAGACGCGGCATCATCAAAGAAAAGAGGCAGATTACTTACCTCTGGTATCGTCCAGCGAAGATCAGAGGCAGCCTTCCCTCCCTCAGTAAACCTCTGCAACATTTCCTCCCCAAGCGCAATCAGCTTCCTCGCAAGAGCTAAAGTGTTAGGCTCAGACCAGTTGACGATCTGCTCATCGCGGACTCGAAATCTCGTGCCCACTACGTGTGCACTTACCTCGTTAGCTCAGCAGCAACGCTCTTCATCTCATCTGAATATAGCGCAGGGATCAAGCCCCATACCTCATCCTGCTGAACATTATTCCTTGCAAAAGCAAGAGGTTTCCCAAGCAGCAGAACCAGAAGCACGAATGCAATGCTGTAGATATCGTTCCCAACGCCAGTCGGACCTCGGCCAACATCCCCATCAGACACATATTGAGCTGATCCAAAGTCACCCAGTAGAATCTGTGGGAAGGGTGCAGGCTCGGGAATCGAGTTCGGCCAGTCAAGGAAGAAATTGCCTTGCCAGATGTCCCTGTGGATAAGAGGGTCGACTACTTCTCGATAATCGACTGGATAATGAAGACTGGCGATATGAGAATAGGCCGTCTTCAACCAATACCAGATGAAATCTTCAGGGACGGTTTCTCCTTTCTTTGTATACAAGTCGATTACTTGGCGGAGATCTCCACCGTTGCAGAAGCGAAAGTAGAGTGCGTCTTTCACGTGGGTATATTGTGTGGAATCCATCAGCTGTGGCGCGATGGTTGGGTGGACTAGTTCGGCGAACTTGATGTCGCTGTGTGGGACGAGGTTGAGATAGTCAGCGATCAGCTTCTTGCGAGCGTAGAGCTGTCCGTCTTCTAATGAGCGGGTGATGTAAGATTGAGCTTTTTGCCCATGAGTTAGTGCTTTGACAAGGAAATAACCTTGCCCTTCATCAAATACGACGCCGTTTGAGATGTTCTTCGAATGCATACTTTTAATTGAAGTACAATTATATAATTATAAGAGGAGAGATAAAGTTTACAGTAACCAGCACTAAGATCTGCGTATACGAGTAAAGAATTACACTAAAGTGATCAACACTTATGTTGGAACAAAAAAAAACTAGAAGAAGTGGAGTTGCAGAACGGAAAATTGTTGAAGAGGGAAAGATGAAGATATTTATCCCGACTTTTCGTATCTACTTGTAGGAAGAGATCTCTTTCTCGAGATGAACACAAATCAAACTTAAATTAGATGATCTATTTGTGGACTTCTTTGTACATATACTTTAATTTAGATAAAGGTATCAAGTCCTTCTTAGATTCTTTGTGTGCCTTGAGCAAATGCACTATCCATGCAAAAGTTTAGAAAGCATGTAATTTCTGTGTCATATGAAAGATTATAGTGAAATATGTGCTTGCACAATGCTGTCAATTCAATTGTAGACAGTTCCGTCTGCAATCACCCGTAATTCTGCTTGTACGAAATGATCCTTTCCTCAAATATTTTCCACCAAGGTAGCACTTTCAACCAAGACATTCAAATAAGGCAGTTCCTACTTCACAACTCTGGCATCCGCAACCTGCCTCGTCAACTCCGACGTCACAGCATCCCCAGTATTCACCACACCAACCTTTTCAATCAACATAATCTCCGCCTCCCCAACTGGTCGATGTCTTACACCCCGAGGAACAACAAAAATTTCTCCTTTATCAAGCACAACATCTTCCCTGCCTTTCTCGCCTTCGATCTCGATAGTTAAGGTCCCACTGAGGATATAGAAGAACTCGTCTGTATCCGCGTGTGAATGCCAAACGAACTCGCCCTCGGTTCGAACAACTTTGATATCGTATTCTTTATTGAGGTTTGCCACAAGATTTGGCGAATAGACTTCGGTGATTTGAGAAAGGACCGTGGGAACGGATACTTTGGGTTGCATAATGGAGGATTGCTGAAGAAGTCAGGGAAGTGTTCTGGTGATGTCCAAATGTGAATATTCTCGGAGAACTACCTGAAAATTATGAATTGAGACTCAATTCTCAGATGATCATGATTGGCAGGTTCAAATTCTTGATCAAGGATAAATTCAGAAAAGTCGGAAGACGCTTCTAAATAGTCGTTTTGAAAATTTGAAAGAAGATGTGGTCCCGGTATCTCCGGCGCCCTGCCCGTGACATGTATGCACGAAACAGCCACCACACATTCCGACGACATGCGAGTTCTTTTATCTCTATTACTGCACTAAATTGCAACTCGTTGAATTTCAGACTATTCCCTAGCTTTCTTCTGCGAATCAAAGGTAGAGTAAATAAGCCCTGGAGAAAAAATGCTATCTGTCGAACTTGAAGAAAAAGCAAAATTGAAGAATAAAATGATCGTGGCAGCGAGTTCCTTGACATCTCATACTGACGGAATTATGAACGCTTTGTCGGGAATAAATATTCCTGATGCACTGCCCTGATATAACACCTCACGTTGGCCAATACGGTAACGAGATGGCGGGACAACAGGAGTACGGCATCTTTCTGGTCCTTGATTGAATTATAGTGATAGGAACCGAACTTTTTTTTTTGTGTTTCATTAGTCTATTTAGCTGCCTAAGTGCTACTGTATATAGGGTCTAGGCTACAGATGTGGTCACGAGCCTCCGGCTCCGCACCAGCGCTGACCAAGCAAAGAAAATCAGTAAACAATAAAACAAATACTCCATGTGACCTTGCATCCTGCCTGCCCTTCCGTTACAATATGTGAAGTTACAATATGTCAGCCCCTTAGGGACTCAGTTGGTCCTGTTATACAATCGTCGTCTGCTCGGCACGTCCCCTGTTCCAGTGGCGAAATTGTCTTGAAGAAGCTCGCAAACTGGCCCAAGAGAGGAACCCGAACCTTGAGACCAAGTAGGTAGGCGCTGTAGGGCTGAAGAATCTGACTGTGTCGCCTATCCAGGGATACAGTCAGCAAATCCGGGTATTCGTATTCGTCCCCGATAATTTGAAACACCAACAAATGAGTGGTATCGGTTATCTTGCTGTGCCGTAAGCTTATGAGCCGAGAAAGCTTCTTATGGATCGACAGAGCCATCTTTGAGCATCGATTCCACCTTCACCACTTCAAACCCTATCGCAATCAATTTTATAGCAACCCAGCGTCACAGCTGCAAGACCTGAGAAAGCAAAGAAAGAAACGCGAAATCATCATGCAGAACCAACCGCAATCTTCACAACAAATTGTCCTTCAGCCCTTGCCTAAAGCCATTGGCATCAACCCCGCATTCTGTGTCAATGCCCAGAAGACACTGCTCATGAAGGAGAAGGTTTTTTCACTCGCTCTAGATTCTTTTCATGTCCACGATGAGAATAATCAAGAAGTACGTCCCCTTTCTCATTCGCATTCATATCTTCAAGGTGGCTCAATGCTGCTGAAATCGTAGAGACGAGAAGAAGTGCAAGGCTAAGGGGTAATAGGTCCTCCAAGTTCGTGCCAAGACCTTCAGTATCCATCACCAGAAAGAGTTCTTCGATCCCCAGAACAATCCTCTCTTCACGCTAAAGCATAAGCCGTTCAGCATACCCAGACAGTATTACGGGGAGACGATAGGCGAGGGGAATCAATTGTTTCACATCCAAGACAAATGGCACCGTAAGTGCCGTCCTGTCCTTCCACCATATCGCATCCTCTGACCTGTTGCCCACTAATTCTCTTTGATGATCAATTTGGCCTACGATTTTGGCAGGAATTTGAGCTAACAGGCAAACTCAGTCGGAGGCGCCCGCCAAGTCGTGACCTTTCAGAACCTCGCTGCAGGGACTGGCGAAGCAATCGAGCTCCATATTGCAGGGCAGTGGATTGATCGCCATGCAACCATTAAATTAGGGGACCAGCTGGTCGCGGAGATCACGAGAACTTTCTTTAACGCTAGGCAGATTTTGGGGAATGCCGATACGGTATGTTCTTGCGTTATGAAAATAGCGAGGAAAGACCTATGCTAATGAGAAACGACAGTACTACGTTACAATTGCACCGGGAATGGATTACTCCCTCATTGCAGCTATAGCTGTAGCGCTTGACGAGCGGGAGCAGGAGAATAAGAGCAATTAGATCTTCTAGAGATCTAAAGATTTATTCGACAGAATAAGTTAGGAAAATACATGTCGGATTTCAACTTGGGAGTCAGGATTGCGTTTCTTTGTTTTGAATAGCAGAGGCAGAATTTGATCCATGCTCTACTCTTTTCCGTGATTTTCTATATCCATGATACTGAGAGCAATTCTAAGTAGCAGACAGAGATCAGAAAGCAAATGGGTACCATAATTTTTCCTCCACAACCATTGCCTAATTTGTAAAGGAAATTTGTAGTTCCTTCCACCATTATCAACTTCTCATTTTAATCTTTTTGCTCTGGTGAAAGCAGATCTGAAAACTCTTATTAGGACGCCATATCATCTTGTTTGAAAAGGCACATTCCTTATTAATAATTTAAGAATTACTATTACTATTATCTAGAATCACGGTTTGTTCAATTGTTCCTTCCTGAAGAACCTAAAGAGCCCCACACAAATACACAGCTGCAATACCAAGCAAGCCCAAGACCAAGCCTTTGTGACACCCAGATATGCACCTCTCGTAAACCAGGAAACAGGTCACCAGGACCCAACTTTCTTCGGTGCCGGAGCCCTCGCGGCAATCGTAGCCACCGATCCAAGTACCTGCGCTGAGATGAGCGTGTACGCGATATGTAACCTTGTCAACGTCTGCAGTCGAATCATGCCAACGCCTACACCCTGAATAGCATCGAGGATGCTGAGCCAGAGCTACAGTTAACGACTTATGAGCGCGGACCCAGTTGCTGAGCCGGCCCATGGGACATATGCCCCAATGTTAGAGCATGACCAGAGGATCTGCGCCCAGCGAGGAGCGCCGAGGCTAAACGGCGAAGAGAGGCAGGACCCAGGAGTGAGCTTGTGAGAGGTGCACGAAGCCGTACAAGATCGTGGATCATACGAACACGAAGAAGATAACGAGGAGAGCGATTTGCCAGACTGTGGCGTGCGAGGAGAATATTAGGAAAGCCCAATTGCGACCGCTCATGGTGCTAGGGAAGTAATTTTGGATTATGACTACAAAGAGGAACCAGATTACGATTTTGCGCTGGAGGAGAGAGATATAGAAGGGGGGGTACTTGACCTACTTATTGGCAATAGTAGGTCGGAAGGCCGTCCAGCTGCCTGGGAGCAGAAACATGGGATCTTGATTGATGTAGATTTGATTGACTTGGAGTCGAGCTTGGAGTTCAGGAGGGTGCCTAAAACGATGGTGAAGGCTTTTTCGCTGGTTTTTGTTTGTGCTCCAATGTATTGGCGGAAGGCTATTCGTGAGGGTTAGGAATGGAAAGGAGAAATTTAATGATCAACAAACTTTTTATTTCGTATCCCACGTATGGATTTGGTGGTCTTAGACCTTGGTCAGTGAGAGAAGCTTTATAAACAACTCTTATCACAATTTCTTGGCCCTCAAACCAAACAAAAGTCATTCCCGTTCACTCAATTTGGGCTTCAGAAATCTTTCGTCCCGCCAGCTTCATGATAGGGGACTTCAACAATTTCTCCCAATCATGTGCGAGATTGAGAGCTTGTACAGACATCTCAACTTCCTCTTTACTACGTTTGATCATCTCTTCCTCATAATCATTGATCAAGCTAGGGATACTTGATTTGAAAGATTCTTTTTTAGCCTTCAAAGCTCCAACGAGGAGAGTTGCATCACGGATACTCTGCCCTAATCCTTGCCCACGGTCTGTCTATGTTTCAGCACGGTTCTTTTCGTTTATAGGAGAAAATACTTACAAGGAGGCATCGGATGGGCCGCATCACCAGCAAGCGTCATCCTTCCATCATGATTATCCCACGGTATCGGAATCCAATAGTATAACCTGTCATTGAACACAGGCGTGCTCTCCGAGATCTCCATGATCGAAATTTTGAACGGGTCTGCAAGTTTCTGTCCATGACTTTTCAAACTCGCTAATATTGTCGCATTATCGAGTCCTTGTGGTGAATCGCCGAGAATTGAATGCGCAAGATAGAATTCCCAAGTTGTCGGGTCGTTCGGATCTGGGACATTGGAGACTGATTCTATGTCAACATTTGTTCAATACTTGCAATTCGTAAGGAGCTCTCACTTGCAATCATGTTAAACATCCCATCCGAATGATATCCCAAAGCATTCCGCGTAGTTAAGCTCCTAATTCTCCTCACGGCCTCAGGATTCGCATATTTCACATTCGCAGTCGTCAACCTCAGTCTACAAAGCGTCCTCTGCGCCTTCTCGGCACCAAGTAGTACTTTCCTAACACCACTCTTCGTCCCATCACACCCAACCAATAAATCCCCCTCTACCACCTCCCCGCCCTCAAACTTCGCCTGCACCTTCTCGTTCTCAAAACTGGCACCCTGAAATCTCATTCCATACCTAACTTCAAGGCCCTCACTACACAGCTTCCGCATTCGTCTCCGAGAAACCAAGATTAATTCCCTATGCACCATATCGTAGATCTTCTCGCCAGTACCACCATTGTACATTGGCGTATAGTTCATGCCCGTGTAATCATGGTGCGGGTCTGTGTACGCTTCTCTGAGACGTGAGTACAGGCACGAGGGTAGCAAGGTTTCAAGATCGTGACTTGCGTAGTTGATTGCTAGAGTCCATTCGCGAGTCCGGACGTTTTGGGAGGATTCGCTGTCGAAGATGGAGAAGGGGATTCCGGCCTATGAACTAAGCTAGCAGGCAATTAGAAACGAGAGACGGAACATACTAATTTGAGACCTTGTGCTGTGAGAAGACCTGTTATGCCCGCCCCGATGATTATCACATGGGATTCTTGTTTCGACATGGTGCCGTTTCGGTGTGGCTCAGCTCCTGCGAATCTTGGTCTGTCAACGTCCGAATTAATTGCTCCTATTCTGTTTTAAGACGAGCCATAAACTTGGTTTTGCATCTAAGAATCCGATGTGATTCAAGGCATCTTGAAAAAGGGTGTAGTTGTTGAGCTTAAATACCCTTCAGTTTAAGGGGCTGCTAACGGGAGAGACTGGGACGTCGTGCCGTGCCCCACTAGTGCATTATGATCGACCTTCCGTGTCCAAGATAAGGTAAGGCTTAAGTAGGCTCTGGTTTGAGGATCGTAAGCACTGTTTTCGCGTGGCATTGGTTGGCTCGCTCTCGGTCAGTATCAAGGTCAGCAGTAAGGTCTGCCCCTCCCCCTTTACTGGCTCGCTAAACGAAGCGAGCTCCCTTGAGGATGCTCCCTCCCATATTTCTATTGTACGAAGCTTTTACAGTTTGCGTTCTTTGCTATATATATAGCCATTTTTGAGTGAGTAACTTCGCGCTCTGGCTTCTAAATAGCTCACAATATCAGCAAGCACATAGCGGAAACCGGGTGATGACTGCGCTATAGATTAGTGGTGCATGTATTCGAAGTACAGCGAAAAAAGCTTAACTTTTGACGTGCATTTCTTAGCGATCCTCTCCATAATAAATTGAATCTTTAGTATAAGAATGAGATGGGATTCGAAAATTTCTTGTAATGAAGTCAGAAACCATTCTGGATATGGTCTAAACACGTGATAATGAGGAGTCTAATGCGCGTGCCTAATTTGGCTAGCGCATAGTTGTAAGCGACGGTCGACATGGCAATTTCCTGGCCCAAACCCATCAAACTCCTTCCAACATTTCACGAGAACACCCTGTTCCTGGAGACTGAACATCAGAGAGCTCTCCACGACCTTTGGAATCGTGAGCTAAGGTTGTTCAAATTTCAAATGATGCACTGGACTTGATCGCATCGACGATGTTTCGTCCCCAGCCCTGGAGAAGGGCGACATGCAGCTTCGTTAAAGCTGCCCCACGAGCTCGAGCTCCTGGCAGGCATTACTCAACCCAGGGCTTCAATCAGTATCATTTCAGCTACCCACCAGTTCGAGCTCTTGGTCCAACACTATGGGTCTTCACGGCAGCTGGCACCATATACTTAGGCTGCGCAGCATATGAAGTCCACCAAGATGTGCAGGAGTTCAAGAAGCAACCGCTGGGACCCGTCACGTACAACAATATTGATGGTGTGAGGATGACCAAGGGGATTCGTCAAACAGCTGCCACCATGAGATTCTCGATAGGGGACGTATTTACCACCCCGTGGTCGAATCTCAACAGTGCAGAGAAGATGATCACGACTGCCACTGCCTTGAATGTCGGTATCTATGGAGCTTGCCGTGTCGCACCTCCCGGGTTCTGGTTATTCTTTGCACATATACCAAGCGGTCTTCGAAACTTCACGCTGTTCAGCTCCATGTTTGGACATTCGGGTCTCCTTCATCTGAGTCTCAACATGTACGCTCTATCCTCGTTCGGACCGTCGGTGGCTGCAAGCCCGACTTTCGAGTCCAGCGGAGCCCACCTCACTGCTTTTTACCTCTCTTCCGGCTTGATGGCAAGTCTGACATACCATCTCGCCACCATCTGGCCAAACAAAATGTCCCGACTTTCGCCTTCACTGGGAGCCAGTGGTGCTATAATGGCTATCCTCGGTGCATGGGCCATGACCTATCCAGATGGGCGCATTGGAATCATTATGGTTCCTGGAAGCCTACCAGCAGAGCAAGCACTTCTCGGGCTCCTTGCATTTGAAACTTGGGGGACATTCATTGGGTATGGCGGGATGTTACGGATTGGGCATGCAGCTCATCTAGGTGGATTACTTGTTGGCATAGGATATGTGATGTACGATGGCAAGAATAAACTGTGGCAGCCTACTCGGAAGTTTGCATTTAATCAGATGCAGAAGTTGAATCTGATTTGAGATTAACCGTGGTTGAATTACAGTGTGTTTAGCGGGAGTTAGGCGGCCGCTTAGGCGAGAATTATGATAGATAAAATGTATACCTAGCACCGTAGTGAGATATAGGATCCAACAGCTCTACCTTTAGCGTTTGCTCCCGTTTTGATCCTATCCATGTGGAGTTATACCTCCACCTTGCATTGATATCACGTGGAGCTGGCTGATTTGAGATCGCCTAGGCGGACAGGCCTGAGCTGCAGGGGCATTTAATCTTGGCAAGGCCCTAACTACTGCGCTAAAAGGCGCAGATCTCCTCCTCTCTCTCGTCATCTCACCTTTCTTGTTATTCTTTGAAATTCATTCTTGGGAAGGTTAAAACTTTATCAACTCGCGCTCTTCGTACTCAAGTTTCGGCTGAGCGCCTGATAGCTGAACTCGATGCATGATGACGATCCCGAAGGTTAGAATCAAAGCTCGAAAGCCAAAAACGAAGACAGGCTGCAGAACTTGCAGGTTAGTTCCATTTCCAGAATCTCTCATACGAATTAGTGACTGATAGGTGCCACCAGGATTCGACGAATCAAATGTGACGAGGAAAAACCTTCATGTCGAAGATGCACATCAACAGCCCGCAAATGCGATGGCTACGATGCACCAGCTGCCTTGTCGGAAGATCTCGTTCATAGACCTGCTCTTCCACCCAGCAAATTTGCTGTAACTAGCCCTTTACCATTACAAATGGCATCTTCTCTTGAGCTATCCGAAGAAGAGGCCATCGGGTTCGACTTCTTCCGAAGCAAAACAGCCATCGAAATCCAAGGCTGCTACCGAACAACGCTCTGGCAAAGCCTGATCCTACAAATCACCCAACATGAGCCATCCGTCCTCCATGCTGCTATTGCCGTGGGCTGCGCCCACCGAAAGTACGCGGGAAGAAGTGGATCATCTCTAGCAACAGATGTTTACGACCAGCGCCAATTCTTCGGACTGAAGCAATATCTCAAAGCGATCAGCTCCTTGAGAAGTAGGATCCACGACCTGGAAGACCCTGAGTCAAGTCGGATTGCTCTAGTCACCTGTCTTCTATTCATCTGCCATGAGATGTTTCGAGGCGAGAGGGTTGGTGCGATATCTCATTTGACCACAGGCTTGCGGATTCTCGCATCTCGAACAACACCTCAATCACTCGCAGAGCCCAGTTCTCTGGTTCTGCGGCATTACTCCGAAGATGTTCAAGATCAACTTGTGAGCATATTCGCAAGACTAGATTACGACTCCACAATGTTTGGCCAGCAGTCCCCTCGGTTTTCCCTCTATCCCGCTCAAAAGACGACGAATGAAGATATCTCCATCCCATCAACCTTCTCCAGCCTTTCGGAAGCCAGGGAATATGTTGATATACTGGCAAGTGGCGTACTACGATTCCGAGGAAATTTGCTAGGTCTTGCATCTTTTGCCGTGTCAAACCGCAGTTTAGACTTCATTACACAGCTCCTCTGGGACCATGCCAGCGCAAGAACAGTCGACCTATCTGAGCACCCGAGACTCTTGACGGAATTGAGACGTCTCGGCGATGGTCTAGCAATATGGTCTGCCGCATTCAAGTCTTTCAAAAATCGCTTGTCTCCAGCTCAGAGGGACAGCGATTCAGCAGCACTAGTCCTCCTTGAGATTCAACACTTCTATCCTTACATCCTGCTATCTACAGCTCAGACCACGAAAGAGAAGTACTTTGATAGTTTCAACCATAATTTCAAATTAATTGTTTCACTCGCCAGTAGCTACATCGACACCACCAACTCTTCAGAAACATTGTTCACACTCGATTCAGGAGTTCTTCCGTCACTTTACATTACAGCAGTGAAGTGTCGCCAGCGGGAAACTAGGAGACAAGCAATAGCCTTGCTTCGAAAGGCAAGGTGTCAGGAGGGGATGTGGGAAGGGGCATTTATTGCAGGATTTGTTGAGCGGATTGCAGATATCGAGGAGGGCAGGCCTGCCGATGCCGACAAGTTTGAAGATGTGAGTGAGATTCCTGAAGAAGCTCGCTTCTGTGATGTGGCACTGGCTGTCACAGATGATCCTACGAAGGGAAAGTTGATCTGCGCTCGTTATTGCCATGAGACGGATGGTAAGCTCATGGTTTGGGATGACTACTTCTCGTTGGCATGAGGCAAGCAGCAGTTCCTGGTACAGTCTACGGTGGGATGCATAGGTCAACGTAATCCTTTACGGGCTGGCAAATTCAGTAAAATCCTCGGTACAAGGAAAGTCACCGAAGGAGCATCAATTCAATCAGTGCAAATTTCGTTCAGAGCCCAAACGAAGGTCGAAATAAGGGCCATCACCTGATTGGTCCGTTCGTTCGGGCACTCGTTTGGGCACCTCGTTTAGATTTTCAGGGGTACCGAACGAGCTAACTGGGCCTTTCCGAGCTCTCCAACACCGTCAACGTCGATCTCAAATCGTCAAGCGTGTCAATATGACCTTAAGGCAGTGTTTCTACATTTTCCAGCGCTCAAGGCCATATATACGCCCTTCAAGCATTTTTTTACGAGCTGAGCTCTTTCGCCAGTAATCCCGCAAAAGTCACCAAACGATGCCCAAACGAGCGGGCGAGAAATATATAAGCACTCACATTTCTATCATTCAACAATCATTGAACATTATTCAGCTGTACAATAACTTCCCGGCGTAATACCCATTCCACATTCCAAGCACTCGCAACTCCTCTAAATGGGATCCTCAATCCAAATCCTGCATGTCCACTACCAGGGCAAAAAGCTCTCTATCCTCGACTCAGACGACACCACGTTCATCTACACAGTCAAGATCCCCTCTCAAGGCATGAAGCTATCCCTTTCGCACAGCATCAACTCAGCACCACCGCCCTATTCGCCTACCTCCGAAGAACCCATCAAACCCACTGCACCCATCGCAACCGCTACCTTCGCCGCTCTCAGTACTTCCGTATCTCTTACGATCCACTCCCTCCAAATCACTCTCCAGCGCGAGAAGAACTTTAACCGCACTTACGTCTTCATCAACTCTCACGGTGTTCCACTTCGTTGGGAGAACGACGGGATGTTAAGTGGAGATTGGAAGTTAGTGGATGTGAAAAGCAATGAAGTGAAGGCGAGATTTAGGAACAAGGTGTTCTCGAGTAGTGAGTTGGGGACGTTCGAGGTTATGGGGTGCGAGGAGGAAGAAAGAGATTTGATTGTTGTTAGTGGGTTGGCTGTATTGGTTATGGTTCAAAGTACGGTGCTTGCGGCGCTGGTTTTGACGGGAGGGGAGGACTGAGCTGGACTTCGATGTGGAATTTTTGTTTGTTCCCTTTTATGTTAGAATTCATGGGCAATTATTGGCGTATTCACTCATTGGAAGCAATAGTTTCACACTATTGCAAATATTCATGAGGGCGCATCGGGAAACCAAGCCATTTGTACTTTTGAAAATCCCTTTGAGAGGTCATTGAAGAGGCACAATGGCACCATTAAGCATCATTTTTGATCGCCCCACATCTCAGCAATCAGAGCTAGTCATTCCCGGCCCAAAACTAAGCGAAGAGACTGTGTTGTGTGGTCGATCTGATGTTGCAAATGTGACCGCTATGAAATTATTCTTGTGTGGCGGCATTGAGAGAATAATTGATAAGATCTCTCGCTCATATGCTGAGATGGGAACGAAAAGAAGAGAGAGCGCTTCCATATGTGCTGCGTGAAAATGGATTGGTCTGTTAACAGAAAACATATGAGTACAGAGACCTATTAAAGAGTGCGGGCAATTACCTCCAGCATATTGTTTCTGGTCATGGCCTTCGAGCCTACTTCAGGAGCGAGGAGCGTGGATCGATATAGATACCCATGGACTCCGCCCACTAGATTGCCTTAAGCTTACTCTGTTAAGTCTCATTCTTTCTGCTCCTTGCAGATTCCAGAAGGGCAAGTTTTTCTTCCTCTGAAACCCTACCCTACCCGGTGGCAGCTCTTCGGGAAAGAAGCACTTGAGTATCAGCAGATAATGATCTCCAGCACGGCTGTTATGCTCTTTGACTGCAGCTTCATTGTTCTTGATGACATCACCATAGAGTTCTATCACCGGTGACATCAATTCCTATATTGATGGTCAATGTCAGAAGGAGTTTTGTTTATTGCAGGGTTCAGCTTATGCAAACTTCACAAAGCTCCTCGCCGCTCAGGTTTTCCCAGCCTCCGCTTCTAACAACTTTCATAAAGGGCTTGATCTTCTCCTCGCCTTCTGTGGACTTCTCCTGCAACTCTGTAGGGCCATTACCGTCATTAAACAGCATGAATCGCTGCAGAAGCTCAACGATGTGTTTTTCCCGGAGTATTAATTTCTTACACTGGAACATTGTAAGTACATACATACTTATGTCCATTCTGCTCAGGAAACTTATCCTTTCTTCCGGCGTTTCCTCTTTGATTCATGACGCAAACATATCCTTAAATTCTTCGTGTGTAAGAGATGGACCTTGGAGGGACTTGGCGAGTTGAGAGAATTCGTCGAAGGCAGTTGGTTCGGCAATTGAGGTAGGGGCAATGCCATTCCCGTCTGTTATTGGAGGTAATGAGTTCCTCTTAGGTGCAAACTGCTTGAGAAGAAAGCTTTATGGGAACGAACATTGTTAGATATCACAACACCTATGATTAAGGAGAGATGGCTTGTCCATCGACTCACCTTTGACTTGTCAGTCGAGATCAAGTAGAATTGCTTAGTTGTGGTAAGGGGAGATTAAGAGTATTCGTTAAATAGTACTCAAACCATCTAAAGACAAGAATAACCGAGAATCTTCTTGGGGTGGCATCAGTCTGTTGCCCACTTTAGAAGAATTTGGAAGTTAGAAATTTGATTTGGAGATTAAGTTGTCGAGGTAGTGGGGACGTGCGACTCAAAAAAATTTGGTACCTCTTTATACCTCTAATTCACTTCACAACTATTGCGGTACTTCACCTTTTTAAATAAAATATCATACGAGGCTTCGACAAGTTTGTCAATAGCATCTAACAAAACTTTCCAAACTCACCAAATTTGGTCCCTGAATCGCACGATTCATTTTTGTCCTGCACCTCTCCGAATATTTTGTGGAACTCGTGAGTAATATCACGTAGCATGTCAAAACACTGTAGCTGACGATATAGATATCGCGGACCCTACGCGATAAGCAATGTTTTCGTCAAAAAGATCGTCGTCGCACGATGGATATACGAATGAACTAGATGCCTCCGCGAAACGGCAGAAGACTGCTACGGCACCGATCGAAGAGGCGACAAGCGAAGGATCAGTGCTCGAAAAACCAAGGAACGAGGTGGCGATTGACGAGGAGCCAAAAGCCAGCTTGGTGGAGGAGGCAACATTCGAAGAGCCAGCTTTCGAAGAGGCAGGCAGACAAGCAATGATTGTAGTCTTAAAATCTGAACTCGATAAACTATACAGCGACTTCGACATGCTTGTACATGCAGGTGCTTCCATTGATGAATATGCCACTTTCACGAAGGAGGTCATTCGGGATGGGTGTCTTCGGCTTGGTGGTGCGGACTGTCTAGGTTATATACCAGAGCCAGCGAAGCTGGAAGAAATCGTTGACATGTTCATTCAATATCCAAACGCAAGAAGAACTCGCCAGGAGGGTCTGAGTCACCTCAACGATCGGTTAATGTATGACTTTGTGTCCGCCATTGACGAAGGTCACGCCGTGCTCTGGAAGCTGAAGATGTCCGTCGACCATGCCATTACCATCTGGTCTGTTTGGAACCAGGATGCAATTACCAAAGCGCTTCAACAGGCCACTCCACCACAACTGCTGCATATCTCGAAGAAAGTTGGTGTCAGGATTGGGGACCAAAGTGCTATGCTATTTGAACTTCTCAACTCGTCCGATCCTATTATCGAGGCTCATAGAAGATTTCGATCCAATGTCGTCTGTGATGCTCTACAATACAAGCGGTCCCAACACAACGAAGACTATCTTCTCGAAAAATTCGATCGGGTGTATTTTCAGAGGCGTCCACGCAAAGATAAAGTTTTGGCAGCTGTACAAAAGCTCTACGCCTACAGATTAGGAGAGATTTACACCAGGTCGAGCCTGAGCACCCAGCTCTTTCGTTTTGAAAAGTTCATGCAACACAAGCAGTTTGATATCTGGCGAGAAGCCAAACCTCCAACACCCGTCAACTACTTAGGACATAAGGCGATCTTCAGATCTTTCTATTCCGACTTGATGAGCTTTCCGGTCATTGCTCGACAGCTACCCCAACCGGTGGAAGATGAAAAGGAGTAAAAATGTAGCAATTTTTGTTGAGTCTGCAATTATCACTGTGTCTTTGTTCATCTGGGTAGCGAGAGGGAGATCATTGTGACGCAAACATGACCATGGGCAGTGTAGCTGAATATGCTTCATAATGCCAAGTAGACAAATAGTATACGCAGAGCCATCGCCATACGCTGTAAGCTCTCTTCTGACGAAAATAAAGCCAAAATGAACAAGTTGAAGAGAACTTGTTGATTGCACATGATCCTCTCGCATATTGTCGAATCCCGCTTTGCCTCTGTTCCATGCCCTTGCGTACAGTATTTACAGGCCTTCACTGCATGAGTAATTGGTCACATTAATCAAAGTGTTTAAGCATATCTAATACTCACATTTCTTTGAAGCCAGGAAGAAAATGGACCTCGATCGAGTGCATCCTCATCTGAAACAAAACTTCTCAAGGGCCAAGAAGACCTAATCCAACACACCTCTACACTGAACACTGTCGAGTGTCTAATGATTAAAAGTTTCATTATCGTTCTCATCATGATCCTTATCTCCATTTTCTTCATACTTATCCTCCCTGTCCTTATCAGCCGTCTCCTCAGCTGCCTTTAGCCGCGCAGCGGTGAAGAATGGATACAAGCCCAGCGCTACTCAGCCTCTCGAGCAAAATCATAATTCGTTCCCGGACATTCTTTTTTGAATATTAAACCATTGGGGATAATTCATATACAGGGACTGTGCTGTGCTGGCATTCTCGTTGAGGATTTTGGTAGACGAGAATAACTCATACATAGGTAAGTTATGGTGTGTTAGTTTTATTTATAAATTCCTTGGGCTAGGACTACAGTTTGAAATAGTTTGTACGATTTTTTTTACTGCTGTGTTAGACGTTTCATTATTAAAATTTGATACACCCTATCTCGTGTTATCATTCCCTTGTTTGCTCATTTCGCACCAGATGCGTTTGCAGGAGGCCTGCTTACTCCATGATTATGAGACCCACAAAAGACCGGGGTTGCTGTGGTATACGCGTTTGAGGAATAGTGCTTACTCAGACAAACCCAACTGAAAATAATTACGCACCTTCCTCTAACTAAGCAAATGTACTACATACTTTCTTGCTATATTGATCCAACATCTTCCTCTGCTTTCTTTACATGATATTCTCACAGTTTGGATGAGAAAGGTGTAGATCTACTTGCTCATCATGGGCACACTCAGGCAAGCTATCGTTTTTAGCACCATCTTTGCAGCGTTGTTAGCTGTCTTTATAACTCGGCAATCTCGCAATGAGCAGGCGGTCTCCCTAAGCCCATTGATTCGTGGGAGGAATCAAGCAGTGTTATTCCTCGCTCTTGCAGAATCCGGGCAGATCAACGTACAGTTAGCCACAGCCCAAGCCCTCATGGAGAAGCATCCCAAGATCGAGATCCACTTTGCATCATTTCCAAAGGTTGCCGAGAAAGTAGCCAGAGTATCATCTTTCGCACTCAAGAAGACCTCATCTGCCCAAGAAATCATGTTCCACTCACTTCCTGGCCCAGACCGCATCGAAGCTGTACAGAGGCAGATGAATTGTTCTGGTCCTCTTGAGTGCTTAGCACACCCGCCCGGCGCTAGGGGGGCCGCCGTCCTTGCACAGCAGATAGAGCTAGCGTTATGGTCGTGGAGTGGCGAGGAGCATCGTGCTATCTATGATAGAGTTATTGAGATCACTCAGCAAGTCGACCCAGCTGTTGTCGTCGTGGATTACGCTTTCCGTCCTGCGATCGATGCCACACTGAAACTGAATCGACTATATCTCATCATAAGTCCACTCGCAATGGCGGACCTCTTCGGGATACTTCAACCATACGGTGGCGCCCTATGGAAATATCCATCGTCAGCTCTTTCCTCTCTTCCGAAAATTTTGTATGCTGATTACAAGTAGCTTGGGTACTGGATTTTCATTCCCTGTCCCGTGGTATCAGATACCGGAGAACGTGTATGTCACTCTCCGCTTAGCGTACAACGTCTTCCTGAATCCAGCCACGGGAGCCAGCTTGTCGTACCTGCGGGAAAATGGTATTGGCTCAGGTGGACTCTTTTCTAGTCGTCCAGATGTCCCCTTCATCACTCAGACTTTACCAGAGGCTAGCATTCCTCTTGACCTCGTACCCCCAAATGTGACCTGTGCTGGCGCCATCCTCCTCGATTCCGGGTCAGCTGAGGAGCAAGATCCCGAGCTGGTAAAATGGCTGCAAAGATCACCAACGGTTGTCATTAACCTTGGTAGTCTATTCAAATATGATGAAGAACGAGCGCGAATCATGGCGCTAGCTATTCGAATTGTTCTTGAGAAAACCAATGTCCAATTTCTATGGAAGGTAGCTAAAGGTTCTGATTTCAGTGATGACTTTACTCGCCCATTGAAGGAATATTCAGATCAAGAACGGGTGAAAATCATGGACTGGTTGACCATTGACACATTACCGTTACTTGAGACGGGCTATGTCGTAGCTTCAATTCATCATGGAGGTTCGAGCAGCTACAATGAGGCTATGGCGTAAGAGCTTCGTTCTTGCCAGATATGAAACTTGCTAACTTTTCTCAGGGCTGGCATACCCCAAGTAGTCATCCCATTATGGGAGGACCACTATAATTTTGCGCAATTGGTGGAAGACTTGGGCTTGGGTATCTACGCTACGCGAGGCACTGCACCGAATTGGACTGTAAATGGTCTAGTTGATTCATTTCTAAAAATTCTAGATGACAGTGATGTAAGTGCGAAAATAAGGCAAGAAGCAGCACGGATAGGGCACATTGCCAGAGAGAACCCAGGAAGATATGTTGCTGCCAGGGAGATTTACAAACTGATCGCATCTGGCGTTTAAGACAACAGTTCTTATTTTATCATAGTACAAGGACAAAGTTCTGAAAGTAGATCGCTGAAGAGACGGAACGTTTAAAGCTCGACGCAGAAAGGAACTCAATTTGCTTTACCCAGCCAGGGAATTTTTCAGAAGGATATGCATTGAAATTGTCATTGTACAAAAGCAGCTTGAAAGCACCAAAGAGTGCAGCCAGGTCACTCAAACCGTATGTCAGCTCACATTCTTTCAACTCGACTTTGTGAACACGGTCTCTTCACATGAAATCGAAAGGAACACTGCCCTTTAACCCCAACCACTCCACCAAACTCCACGGCATACTATGCTCTGTCCTCAGCCCTGCAATCCTCGGCATCTCCCAACTAGCTCGGCACCGTCCACACAAAATACGCCCAAACCCAGCAATACCCCACAATTCTTGCCCACCTCCTCCTCTTCTCATAACCATTTGGCCCAAACTCAAAAGGGCTCACAGGTGCATAACTCCGCCACACCCGCTCAACAGCTTCTTCGAACGTGATTCCAAGCGCTTGCATGAGGAAGAATCGTGGTGCCGGGCTGGAGAGGAATGGAATCCCGAATTCCATGTCGACGGATGTGTGGAGGAGGCCAGAGATGAAGTAGGCAAGGAAGACGCGGGTGTATTTTAATTTTATTGTTCCCTTTTGAAGGCAGAAGACAGAGGCGCAGAGGAAGGAAGCGGTGGGCTCAAGTGCGCCGCGCATGAGTTTATGCCAATATAATCTAAGATGCGTCAGCAAAAGTTCCTCCCAATCTCGGCTGTATCTTCGAAATAACCACAAGGGGGAGAGAGGTAAGGGGTACATACCCCCAGAATCCCTGCCATTTATAAGCATTACTTAGACTCCCAAACAAAGGCGGCCATGCAGCAGGTAGACAAAACCCACTACCCACACTTACAAGCGCAAGCAAACTGTAAATCCAAGTAGGATACAAGACGTTGACGACGGCAAACCAAAGCGTTGTCACATTCCTGGTCAGAAAATCTTTTACCGTAACATCTGACAGATGCGAGAATAGTTTTTCCTGCTCTGCTGGAAACGCGGCACTCATTTTCTCTGACTGTTCAGGAAGATTGATTGTGTCGCAGAGCAGGTATGCTGTAACGAATATCGCTCAGGTTTTGAGAATGAATGTTCTTCGGGATGGGATATAGGAGGAGGCTGTCTTAGAAAATGGAGGGATCTTGGGGAGAGCCCATGGTGTGCCGATGTACTGTGCTGAAAGGAGTAGAGATATTGCAGCCCAGAGCCTGGAAATTGGGGAACTGGTGCAGACATTCGGGCGGTAGAAGGAGAGTGCGGATGAAGAGTTCAGAGTTGGCGTGACGTGTAGTTTTCTGAGTAGGAGGAGGTCAGTGGCTCGCAAGAGAGTTGACCAGATATAAACGATGAGGTGGCTGTTGGTGTAGGTGCTGGAAGAGATGCGGATGTTGCTGAGTTGCAGTTGGAGAATGATTGCGAATGAAACTAATACAAGACTGCCCGGCATAAGGGACCGGGATGGTGGGATAAACACAAAGCCAAATCCTAGAAGGAGCGTGCAGAGAGTAATTGATCCTGTATAAAGTAGGGGTTGTGAGGACGGTGTGAACTCCAGGTGGCCTGGTGTCGGGGCATTGTTCCCAGTAAAATTGAGCGGTTTTGAGAAGCGGTCGAGAAAAGACGTGACTGTAACAGGGAGGAAATTTTTTTTAATACACAAAACTCCTAATAAGATGTTTAAATTTCTTAGTTGCTGACTCTTGCGCGGCACGCTGCTGACGTTTGATAGCGGAACCACTTGACCTTCCAGTGGAAGGCTTCAACTGATCATCATTGTGCGCGAGCGAAACAATGATTGGACGACTGAGGCAAGGAAGGGAATATGTACTTGAGCTGGCCGATTGGCGTCCCCACCTGGGATATGAAACAGGCTATGGCCTCTTACAAATTGCAAGGCATTAAGATTCTGCTAGGCTCACCACTCGTTTAGATTTGGCAGTCTTGGCTCAATTTAGAATCTCAGGCGTTAAAGGGTAGGAATTTTTTAAGAACACATAGCAAAAGTAGCAAATGGGCTACAAAATCAAGGACTTTCCGGGATTGATGGCTTCTAAGCACCAGAGCACGACGCAGATATGACAGACTTTGATGTTGCTCGAAGGAAGGAGGTATTTTAGATTGGTAATTGCATGAGAAGAATTTGAACCAAGTACGCCTCAGTAGAGCTTGGCAGTAAAAAACACGAAAAAAGATATATTCATACGCATAATTGAAGGGAATCAAGACATGAAATTTGATCGTGGAATCGCTTAATGCACATTCAAATCGAAGAGCTCCAAGTGTCAGGAGGGAATTGGCATAGAACAAGCAAACCTCAGATCCCAACCGTTTCAAAGGACAGCTTTCATATGCAAGCTTACCAGCCGTCATCCTGCACATAGGTATCCTGCTCTACAAACTATTGTCGAGTTAGCATATGCGATTCCTCGATCTGTAAAAGTGAAGGAGAGGATGAGCTAAGCCCTTGAGTGGCATGCAAAACTCTGGCTAGACTTTCTAACAAAAGGAAAGAGAGCTTCCAGAGAATAGGCTTACCGTATCTTGCTGCACATAAACGTCATCGGAGTTGTCCACATAGGTTGTATCCTGCACGACCGTGACATCTTGGACCTCTACAACGTCAGGCCCACCGAATCCTTTGAAGCCCCACCCATCACCAGCAGAAACAGCACCGAGTCCACCGCCGAACAAACCTCCACCAAGTGCGCCAAGGCCGCCATGATGATGGTGGCGTCTCTCCCTTTCTTCATGCTCATGCCACTCGTGTGCAAGGAGGCCACCAGCAAGTAAACCGGCTCCCGCTCCAAGAGCTGCACCACCTGCGCCTCCGGGAATCTTGGAGGCTAGGCCTCCGCCTGTACCCCCGGCAGCTCCACCACCACCCAATTTACCGAACATGCCCATGATTCCCTTCTTCTCGAGGCCCGCTGGCGGTCCCGGTGGCCCTGGTGGTGGAGTCCCATATTGAGGGGCGCCATATTGAGGCTGCTGTGGGGGATAGGCAGGATTGGGAGGGTATTGCTGAGGTTGGCCATAAGTTGGCTGTTTAGTTGCATAGGAAGGTTGAGGTGGGTACTGTGGATTATTCTGGGGCTGTCCATAGTAATCTCTGTTTGCTTGATATGGCTCAGAACCTACGGCTGGGTTTGGGTTTGGAGCTCTGGCTTCGGCAGCTGTTGGGGGCCCGTTGGGGTTATACTGAAGAGTTCCCGGGGTTTCGTAGGGTTGCTTTGGTGACGGAGAAGAGCCAGCAGGCTGAGAGGGGTGCGGAGGACTGGCTGGAGTAGCATTGTAAGGTTGTGGTGGAGGAGAGCCGGCGGGCTGTCCTGTTCCTGGATACTGTGGATAAGCTCCATATGCCGTTGGTTGCTGGGGAGCAGGAGGTTGTTGAGCTTGCGCTGGGGGAGCTCCAGGTGGTTGGCGGGAGTCGCCAGTTGATGGTGGAGAATAAGCAGCGTAAGGGGGAGGCGTTTGCTGTGGTTGCGTGCCGTATGGTTGCTGGGCAGCGGCTTGGGGATATGCAGCATATGCTGCTGGCTGTGGGGAGGATGCTTTCTCGCCGATTGTGACTGCAGCCATCGTGTTTGTCAGAGATGCTGGATCAGCCGCAACTGGCTGGGGAGCGCTGAATCCTGGAGGTGGCCCTGGAGGTGGCTTTTTGCCTGCTGGTGCTGGAGGGTAGACTGGCTCCGTTGGCTTCACCCAGACCGTATCTTCTGTGTAGATGTTCTCATAAAACCTAAGAAGCACTTAGCACACAGTACGAGACAATATGACAATGGATTAGCCCACCAAGCTTTGTATTCATCGTTCCAGTGAGCTTTCCATCCTTCCGGCACTTCTGGAGGAGGTGGGCCTGTGGGTGGTTTGACCATGGTCGCGTTTTCCGCTAAATGCGATTAAAGTGATGTCCTAGAGAGAATTTTGGACGATGCTAGAGAATTGCGTCTTGGAACTTTCGGGTTTTTGTAGGGTTTCGATGCTAACCTTATGTCAAGCAGAGTGCAATGGCGGTGGCGCAGAGGGAAGCAAAATGTTTTTAGATGCTCGCTCTCCTGAGTTCTGCCCTATGCATCGACCCTCCACGATGATCCAAAATTGGACAGTACGCAAAAGAAATTGAAGTCCCAGCCAATCTTGTCAAGTTCTTCAAGTGATACAAAACTCAGCCCCGGAGTCTGTCGCCGAAAGAGCGTATGAGAGAAGGTACAGGGAGCCACAATTCAGCCATAAAATGTACCCACGAGATTGAGGCCTCAGCTTCACGATTCGCAAACTCGCGACCTATCACGTCCTCGGTTGCGCCGATAGAGTGCATGAGTTGCGAAGGAGGAATGGCCCAACGATTTCGAGACAAATGGTAGCACTTGCCATAGGCCTACTTTAATGCACACTTAAAGATTGCGAGGAAAGTCAATATGTTCGTCATCTGCTGTCGAATATCTGCCTTGCAGTCGGTGCTGACCGGCGAGGGTATTTCCCGTTGCACACCTCAGGCTGCACAGGTGCATCGCACCCAATTAGTCATTGCAAGCCTCTTCAGTTCGAGAATCCTCAGCTCGAAGAAAAGGGCGAGACGTGCGCTTACATAGCCCTCCCTTCATCAAATGTGAACGGAACTCTGCGGTCGTGGCTGTTATCGTGGAGTAAGTGGGCCGCAGCTCCATGCAGCCCGTTAGGCCGGGTGGCTGTGAGCTCGAAAGCTTGGTGAAGCTTGGAGAAAGCTTGTCTCGGGCTACCCCAGCCAATTTTCGCTGTCCCTAGAACGGCTGAAACAATGTCGTTCTTTGATTTGGCGGCTTGTTGGCTGGCATTTTGGATAGAAAAGAAACCTCCGCAGGCGGTGTGCGTCGCGTCAATCAAGGCTCACACTGACTCCTTCATCGTAATCCGCATTAATATCTGGAGGATGAGAAGCGCGTTTCTGATGTCTCTTGTTTTGATAAGAGTGAGTATAAATGCAGATCTAGAACAGCGCGTCGAGATTGAAAAGGGCTGCCCGCTGCACTAGCGTGAGTAGTGAGCTCATCACGTGAACCATGAAGGGGCAGAATTCGATTGTATAGACAGATTTTTCGAGTATGGAAGTGTTAAACGTATTCATGTTTGTGCCTCTATTCATGTGATATCGAATCTTCGATGCAGTTACCAAAAGCGGAGGAGTACGGGAACAGTAGTCACGTGATCTCACCCTCTATATCCCCATCAAGCAGCTCTAAGATGTTTTACCAGACTCATCGTTCTATTCCAATATAAGCTATATAATTCTCTACTTCATTCATGCGTCAGCATCTCGCTTCATTCAATGCACTCATCCTTTCTCGGCCGAGAGATATTTTTACTCGCTTGGCTACCCCTATTTCGCAACTCGCCCTCTCATGCTCCATCATACCCTTTTCGATTTTCCGGGATCGTGTTTCGGTTCCCCACACTGCTTTTCTTCTTTTTCCAACTCCTCCTTCGTCTTTGGCTTCGATGTCGGAGTTGTGTCCGTGGCAAAAGCTGCAGGTGTCTTTCTGGGTGTGGAAACCGAAGTTTTGCTGGTCCGCCAGCTTGGAACAGCTGTCTCAGCTTTCGCAGGCACCCGTTTCTGCGCGGGAGTGGAAGGCCTAGAAGCAGGAAGCTTCGTCGCCGCAATGGTCTTTGGTGTATCTAACGAAGTAGGGAGATAAGATTTTGCAGGTACGCTAGTTTTTGTTGGAAGCTGCGACTTCATGGGAGCAGCTGCAGTCGTAATGGGCGTTCGAGCTGGAATTGAAGATACAACTGGAAGCTCCCTCTGTGTGGGTGCAGCAGGTCGTGATTGCTGAGTGTTTTTTCCCTCGGTACTAGTTTTGCCGTCCAGTTTTCTTTTAGCCTCAGCAGCTCTTTCCTTCTCATCCTTCAACTTGTGCTCATCACGGACCTTCTGATCCGCTCGCTCTTTCCGCTTCTTCTCCTCTTCAGCAACCTTTTTGGCAGCAGTAGCACGGCGCAACTCTTCTAGCTCACGCTTTCGTTCTGCAGCTTCTTTCTCCTGCGCTTTTCTAGCATCTTCTCTTTTCTTAGCATCAGCTGCAAGCCGCTCTTTCTCAGCCTTGAGCTTCTGTTCGTCACGAACTTTCTGCTCAGCTCGCTCCTTCCGCTTCCGGTCTTCCTCGTCTCGAACTGTTTTCGCTTCCTGTTGCTTCTTCTTCTCTTCCTCAGCAGCACGTCACTGTACTTCAATCTTGCGCTTTCGTTCGAGACCCTCTAGGAATTTCTTCTTTCCCGCTTCAAATGCCGCGGTTTCGGCAGCTTCGGCCTTCTTTTGCTCTTGCAATCTTGCAGCCTCCTTCCCCTTGGTTGCTGGTGCTTCTGTTTGTTTGTTCATTCCAGGAGCTTCGATTGCCAGCGGCTTGACTCCTTGCTGCTGCAAGTGGAATTGCCGTCTAGCCTCCTGTGTTGCCTTTCTCTTACGTTCAATCTAGATACACATGTCAATTATTCTCCAGCAGTACACACATACAATCGCCTACCTCTTCATTTTCCCTCTGATACCTTTCTTCTTCTTGCTTCCTCCTCAAATTCCCCTCGGTTCTTGCCCCATCGGCTATTACCATCTCCAATTGCCCTTTTTGTCTTTCCTGGCGACCCATTTCTCACGAGCCAATCGCTTCTTCTCGAAATCTGACTTCACCTCATTCATGCGAGCTCCTTCGTAAGATTTGAGATCTTGTTCCCGTTCCATGCGGCGGACATCGTCCACTCTTGAGTCTTCTAAGAGGTACTTGTTCCTTTGCTCTTTCCGCGCATCCTCGAGGAGTCCAGCTTGGTTCGTCCCTTGTGCTATCTGTCGAATTCTCTCCTTTTGCTTCTCTCGCTGCATCTCAATCATTTTCATTTGCACCATCCGACTATCCTCCAACTTTTTAAGCTTAGCCTCGTCCATAGCCTTTTGGATGTCAGCCTCGAACTCGTAATCTTCGTCCTCCTGCTTGGACTTTAGCCGCTTTTGTTCTTTTTCGAGTTCATGTTTGCGTTCAATATCCATAAAAAAATTTCGATGCTCCTCCCCCGCCTTTTCGAGCCTGTTATGATGTGCGGCGGCCTCCAGCTGTCTCTTTCTCCTGGTTTCCTCTTGCTCAAGCTCCCGCTTCTTATACCGTGCATCGGCGTCTATCTTTCTGCGCCTCAAGCTCTCCAGCCTCATTTGCTCAGCTGCTTCTTTTGATTGCTCTCTGGCAATCAAATCGTCCTCTCTCTGTTGCTTCCTTCTCTCCTCTTCCTCGTCATCTCCCTGCTGCTGCTGTCTTCTCTCGGCACCCTTCCTCTCTCTTTCCATCTGCTCATTTGCCTTTTTCCTCGCCCTTGCAAACTCGTCTTCTTGCTCTTTCTGAACCCTCTTGAACTCTTCACACCTTTTGTTCTCCTCATACTCTCTCTCTTTCCACTTTCTCTTTTCCTCGGCATCATCGCGAGCTTGTTGTCTCTTCCTGGCCTCTTCGACTCTAAGCCTCTCCCTCTCCGCCTCACGCTCCATCCGCTGTTTCTCGAGCCACCCTTTTCTCACCCTAAGCTTCTCATCCATATCTATTGGGAGTCAGCACTACACAATCACCAGGCACCAATGACTCAAAACAACTCTCTTCATAAAACCCACTAAAAAAGCACGAACACGCGGGTTAAAATGGAAATTCTTCAACTTACCATCCATCATCTCAATTCTCTTCTTCTCATCCTCCAACTCGCGTTCCCTCTTTTTAGCCCTGTGCTCCTCCTCACAACTCTGGCGATCCGCATCCCTCATGCCCTTCGCAAACTCCGCCTTCTTTTCCTCCATCTCCCTCCCTACTTTATTCCGCCTATCCATCTCCTCCAAGTCCATCTTCTGCATCTTCTTGCGATGCGCCGCATCCTCCTCCATCTCCTCTTTCTGTCTATTATTATCATCCTGCTGTTTTTCTTTCTCACCGGCTTGCTGCTGCTTGAGGAATTTCTTAGCTGCTTCAGCCATCTGCTGCCGGATGACGTCCATGTCTTGCAGGGTGGATGCGGCGGGCTTGGGAGCTTTGGATACCGCGCCTTGCTTGCAATTAGGGCAGTTCACGATACCCTCGTTGCAGACCCAGACCATGATGGTGGTGATACTATTGAAGTGTGAAGATAAAGTGGTTTGTATCTGTAGTTGATGTCTAAGAGCAGAGGTAGAACTGGATGTTTCGAAAGGATTGCGCGCAATTCCTCGGATCTGCTAGTAAATAGTTGCAGAAAAGAAAAGCCTCGAACTGAAGAAGTGCTGGAATTTATCTCCGGTGCATCTCCTCACTCGAATCATCTACTGGCGGAAAGCCATGGAAATTGAACATGATTCATATTTCTTGAATCACTCTGCTTTCCCCTCACCCACACAATCACTCACCACTTCACAACCCCTTCCCTCCCCTTTCCATTCCATCCCTTAATATTCACTCTGGCCCAATGCTCTTCAACTCTCATTTCACATCCCAAAACACTTACCCTCTTCTCCTCTCCCACCTCTTCCCCATCGCTCAAACCCTCTTCTTCAACACCTCTGATCCATATCCCAACCGCCCCAGCAGCATCAGCATCCCAAATGCCCTCTTTATACCCCTTACTCTTGGCTAACAACCTAATCGCTCTATCTCTCATCTCTTTTTCTCGACAGAGTAACGTGACTTGTGACAGAGCGGGCAGGATGCCGATTTCGAACCTGAACACCCCGTTCTCCTCCCCTTCTGAGACAAGTAACGGATGGATGCGTTCCGAGAGGTCGACGATCGTCCGGAACTGCTCATAAAATTTATCATACTCCGTTTCCGGGGGTTTGAAAGCTCGAGTTAAGAGGACGATGGACATCGCTGCGTGGATCCTGAGCAGACATGCTATTAGGAACTCCTCCCCCTCCTCGACTTGAGCTGTGAAAAGGCGGCAAAGAAGACGAGCGGACGCGATTTCCCATCGACAGATCTGTTGTACATACCCATCTCTCTCCTCTTTTAGGGCTTTCTCTTTCGTCCTTCCATCGTCATTCTCCTCATAGGTCCCGGGCGAGATGGAGAAGAAATCCCTGACCTCGCGACAGAAATGCAGATTCCTTCGCATGATATAATGCCAATACCTCCTACATTCTTCAAGATCTTCGAATGTTTCAGGCATGCTCGCTGCGGCTCCGTTTAACCCGCTCTTGTAAAACTCTTGGGAAGCGGATGTGCTGGCATCTGAGAAGAGCAGTGATTGCAAATTCAACCCGGAGAACGCAGAGTACAACTCCTCGCCCAGCTCACTCTCACGCCAAGCCTTCGGCGTACAGCGAGATAAGCACATGGCAGTAATGAGGTTTGAGCCTGAGGAGGCGTGTGCGGATGCTGCGGCTTGGTGTCCTTGCAGACTCTCGAAGCAGAAGACGAGGAGGCAGCCGATGAGCGCCGTTCTTACGTCCCGCGGATTTTCTTTGATGCTTTTACGCATGCCTTTTAGTGCTCGTCCATACTGATTTAAGGCGTATTGATGGTTTTTCTCTCTTTCGTTTGGGCTTCGAGAGAGGGAGAGAGAAAGGGCACCCAGAGCAATGACGGCCCGGCCAATAAACGGCGTCCCCTCCCCTGCTTGCGGGACCAATTGGACCCAAAGCTTACTCTTAAACGGGCCTCCAATCTTTTTAGAGATGCCTTCACAATAGTACACGAAATACCTCGCTTCATTCTTATCCGTAAATCTTGGGCCGGCGCGCACCTCCTTCCCTATACAAACCTCTGAGGAGGAAAGCTGGGAAAGTTTCTTGGGCACCAATGGTTGGAATTTGCTGGCTGTTTGACGAACTCGGTAGTTGGACTTTTCAATGGAAAGTGCATAGGTGCATGTAACTTTGAATTTCTGGCATTTGTTACAGGTGGGGTGCGTTTCGTCGCATTTTACGCGGCGGGCTCTGTTACAACATCAATTTCTGATCATAAATGGGAAGGAAAAAGGGCTTACCGGCAGGTTAAGCAGCCTGTTCTCACTTTTGGCGCTTTTCGGCGTGTTCGAGGGCGGGGTTGTGTTTGTTGTTCGGAGGGGGGAGTTTGTGTGGTGTTGGTGGATTTGGCCGCCGTGACGGCGGAGGAGGGTGGTGAGAGGGGAGTGATTGCTGTCATTGCAAGCCGTTCCGAAATATATCGTCTTTTGAGACCTTGAGACGAGGATAGAATCTCAGGTTAAGCTGTGATCGAATCGATTTGAGGTTCTGACCAATGTCAAATCTAAGCATTGACGGAGAGGGCGGGAGTTGAGAAGGCTGACCGGGGCCCTACGTGAGTGAGAAGACTGTCCACGCCACTAACGTTGCAGCGAATAAGAGGAAGAGGTGCTAGTTTGCGCCGCTGAGATTCGACTGAAGAGGTGAGGTTGAGTTAGTGCTGATAACACGTGATCATGCTTCAACGATTACCACGTGACATGCCACTTTTGCCACCTCTTCGGACCTCTCTTCAATGTTTGGCACTCTTCCGATAAAGCGAATAACGGGAAGGTATGTATTTACTCGTGAGTTATTCGTTGTCATTACTCATTCAAAAAACAGTCGGGTATCACCAAACCTATCCTCCAAGCCAAGGCCTTATGGATACAATACAGGACCAACGCACCAGCAGCCATCTATGTTCTATCCTGTAGATATCAGAATGGAGAAATTCTACATCTCAGTTATAACATTTTTCTCCTCCACACCCCCATATCCTTTCTCACCCGTCCTAACACCAGTATTCTCAATATCACTCGGTGTTCCTTCGTCTACGATCTCATGTCCATACACCGTATGCTGAACCAAGGTATCCTTAGCCGGCACCAAATAGCTCAGCACCGTATACACAAAAATACTCGTCACAAATCCAAACAGCCAATCGAAAGTATACAGATGCCGTGCGCCAGCGGAAATATGCACTGGGTTTGGCAGTGAGGTATCAGCAGGCGTGCCAATGCTGTATCCCAGACCTGGGAGATTAGGAGACACGGCAACGACGAGAGCAAGAAGTGCGCGCCAATTGATACCGTTCCAGTAATGATAGCGTCCGTTGGGATCATACAGAGCTGGGACGTCGATGTGCTGTTTCTTGACGAGCCAGTAATCAGAGGCGAGGATACCTGCGATCGGTGCAAGGAAGACAGCGTAGCCGCCCATGAACGCGAGGAAAGTCTCTGCGGAGCTCAAGATCTTCCAGGGGACAATGACCCAGCCTCCGACGATAGCGGCGATAATGCAGCCTCGCTTGATATTCACGAAGCGAGGGAAGAGTACGGTAAGATCGTTGGCGGCGGAGATCGAGTTTGCAGTAATGTTTGTGCCGACTTGCGCAATGTACCAAGAAGTTGCGGCAAAGAATGCAGCTGCCCGTCCGCCATGGCCCATTTCCAGCCATTTGCTAATAATATCGAGCGGATTCCAGAGCAGCTTACCGTAGATGACTCCGGTGGCAGACGTGGTGACGATACCGATGACGGCACAGGCTGTGAAGAGAGCAGGGAGGATGGGAAGTTGGATGTACTGTCCTCGTGTTGTTCGAGCATATCGAGAGAAATCGGGGATATTGCATGCGAGTGTTGACCAGGAGCCGGTCACGGAAGACATGCAGGAGAGCCAAAGGTAAGCCTTGGTGCTTCCGGAGACCTTGGGCTTGAGCGAAAAGATGTCACCTGAACCACCAGCCTTGTGGATACACCATCCCATTGTCGCCAGTGCGGTGATGGGTGCGGCTATCAATTTAGTGGCAAACAGATATCGAAGTCTGGTGGGTGGGATTAAAAGGAGGGGCAGTTGAATGAGCCAAAACAAAAGGTAACTATATTTTGTCAGATAGTCTGTTCTCATCTGGTAGAGAAACGCACTGACCTGATCATTCCTTTCGTGTCGATACCTTGACTTGCAGAGATGTGATTGGGGATCCTTCCGTATGACGGCCAGATGGCAGTGAGCATGATAGTAATACATTGTGCACCATTGGCACCCTGGATACCCAACCAGAACATAGCAAGAACCGACCGAGAGCTGCGCACAGGCCGTTAGCAAGAGTCTCGTGTGCAGCCACAAATCAAACTTACACAATAGCAAAGTAGGCAAAGTAATATCCAAACGAAGCTCGAATGGCGACGGAGAAAGGGATGTGAAGCTTTGCACCAATAGCACCGTTGAGCACCATAGGGATAGCAACACAAGACGTGCCAACCACAATCTGTATTCATCAGCTCGTATTCTAATCCATTCTGTCCAGCATCAAACATACGATAGGAATCGCGTCCCTCCAAGTCAACCCTACAGACAAAATCGAACTCGCAGTCTCCCAGGTACCCAAATTAATAGTATCTGTCGCCCAATACGCCATCCAAGTCCAAAGCGTCCACGTCTGGTTCTCAATCTTGACCGGATCCATATCCTCGTTCGTCCACACCTCTGGCGGGGCAAGTGCCGATTTCTGCTTGGGCAGTTCCCATGCTTTAACAGTAGTAAGGCGCTCGCGCACCTGTTGCTTGCTGGGAACGTAACGCATTATGGATGTGCCTCCTGGCCAAGTTCCCTTTCAAAAACAATTCTCGAAACGAACTTCCGTGAACAGGAGACAAAAGAGCTCGAGAAGGGAGCTGATATATGAGTACCGGATAAGAGATAAGAGCTCTATGAACACAGAGCTTGCTTGAAACCTTGTGCTCACATGCCTACTACCCTGTCCTGTCGCATGGCAGTCTCCGGTGCAAAAAATAAACTCGTTCCAGAAGAGGCGAAGATACACCCGTGCTCCCTAGCCCTCGGACGATCTGCCCATCTCCCAATAACCGGCGCCATTCTTATCAAGACCGCACCTGGCTGGGCCATTGCTAACAAGCTCCTGTCCCGCCGTCCAAATTATCGAAGAGGTGTACCGCGTACCAGGCACCAGTCAGCGCGTTTGCTAATTGATGCTGTGCGGCGATAGCAGACGTGCTGGCAGTCGAGATAAAGCTGCCGGCAGGGAAGATACACAATCGCGGTGAAGTGGCTGGCCCCAGGCGACGTCTGACGTGCAGGCTGGCCAATTGGAGCGGCTGCTGTATATTAGTGCAAGGGGATCTGGCGGTGGGCCTCGGGATGACCGTGGCGTTAAGGATAGATAGGCTGACATCAACGTGTTGAGACCCGAGAGAACAGCAGATGGCGATCCTACGTTGTATTCGCTTTCGTAAGTATGTAAGCAAGAATCCTTGATTCTTGCATACTTTCTGCCACCAATCTGTGCGAGAACCTTGATATCACAGACCAGACAAAGTCACCAGATGTCAGATTTTCAACGATCAGAGGCACGAAGTGAGACGGACCTTAATAAGAAGCTGGGGAAAGACTTGTGTACGTACGGATGTATCCACGGGAAGAAATCGCCTCTTTCGTCTTGCCCCAACCGTCGCCAAATTCGCCAACCGAGCGCCCGTCCCTCCGAGAGGCTGCATCTAGCAAACACACGTGAACCCGGGCTCAAAGCAGTAGTTATGGCGTCCACAATTCCAACGTTCTGAAATCCAGCCGCAGGGAGCTATGGAGATAAAAATAACTCTGATAAGACTTCTCTGGAGCTCAATCCAATCCTAAGCTTTCATCAAGCTTCAGTTGTATCTTCGGGCACATCCTGCTTTTCGTTTGGTTCATCCCAAAACCTAGGATGTATATCTCGAGGTCTGGAATTCAATAGATGGTCCGATCTTTGGGACTTTACTCTGCAGGTAGACATATTGAAGCTTGCTGTATGGTTTCAGAGCTCCAGGAGCTTGGTAAGAGATAACTTGCCGCTCCGCGTGCATAATCGAGGTGCATGTGGAAGCGTTGGTGTAAAGGCTGGCTGCTGCGATATGTGGTAGAGGTATAAAGCTAGAGATCAGACCGAGGGCTCGGTTCAGCTGATAGAAACACCAATGGCCCGGAGAACGAGGAAGGAGAGCCAAAGGCCCATAACACGTGATATATTTATTGCACGTGATTTTAAGTTAGACGGATCAGACTCGTTTATAAGGCCGGGACGGTGAGGCGAAGGTCCTGGTACTATATATATATAAGGCGAAGAGGGAAAGAACAGAGACAGATCATGATATCACCGAGCAAGCCGGGTTCAAAGTGCTTCTCAGCGAACCAGACAGCGATATATCCGCAGCATGAACCGATATGCCCGGATAACAAGACGATATGGCCCAGTCACAAGTAATTTCCACCGAATTCAAATGCAAGAACTAGAATAATATGCAGACGGCCCTTTATGGCATCATCAAATGCCATTCTCTTCTGTTATACATCTAAACACATCTCATCACGTGTCTGCATCGTCCATCCCCTCCCCATGCTGCAAGCCGTCTCTCGGCATTACAAGAAGAGAATCTAAAATTACAATGTCCCTCTAAGACTCCTCCTCACCATCAGAGAAGTAGTCAAAGCCCCGCGGACACTCAGCTTCCTCTCCACCTTCCTCGTCCTCATCGACGGCAGTAAGCACACCTGCGGCAGCGATAGCCCCGGCTCCTGCTGTCTCCTCCTCTGCTTGACGGCGCAGATTGAAAGACTCGTTGCGCATATCCTCAAGAGTGGTCGGGGCGGCCGCTTTTTCAATTGATGCCTTCTTCAGCTTCTCCTCGATCAAGACCTTTTCTTCCTCAGGCTGGGTGTCAACAAGCAAAATGACACCGCCAGTGGGCTTCTTGACTGGCTTGTAACGGCCGGCTGGGAAACTGATGAATTTGAGTTGAGCTGGGACAACTCGCGACATATTCTCAATATCGTAGCCGACCTTCTCCTTCTCGAGCTTCTTCTTTGCGATCTCAGCGGGCGAAGCATTTTCCTTCTCAGCCTCCTCCTTCTTCTCTTCGGACTTGGCTTCCTTGTCTTTGTTCTCCTCATCAACGTCCATCTTATCAGTTGCAGGTGCAGTGATCTTTGGCGTCGTGGGGGTCTGATCAATGTCCATACTCTCTCGCCGCTGGGCACGCTCTTTCTTCTGAGCTCTTCGCTTGGCTTGCGCAGTTGTCGAAAGAACAGCAGTAGCAATGAGTGTAGGAGCCTCGTCAGTTTTCACTTCCTGCTCTGGGGGATAGTCAAAAAGACTTGGTCGAGTAGCACTGTGGAACTTGAAGCTTGGAATCTCGAGATCGTGGTCAAGTCCAATCATGGACGTAGGTGTGAAGCTCAGGGACAAGAAGTGGGTGAAAGGGAACCAGTACCAGTATTGAGTAAAGACGGCCATTCCGACAATACCAGCCATGTTGAGGTTACCTGTTTGAGTCTGCAGTCCGATAGTGCAGTTTCGTCCTCCAGCATCAATGATACCCAGTGCTAGAGCACAACCGAACTTAGTCATCGCATCCTCATGGCGATCGCCGACAATCTTCTTGAGGGTCTTTCGGATAGATGCAACCTTCGGGTTCATGACTTCGTTCTGTTGAACCATAATCATGGCAAGGGAAATCAGGGCACCTTGTCGGACAAAGTCGGTAGGATCCTTGATCATGGGCTCCAAAAGATCAATGGCTTCATCCAAACCAGTACCTGCGCAAGAGATACCCAAAGCCATAGCCGCACCGTATCGCACATGTGGGTTGTAGGACTCCGACAAGAGCTCAACCATGCGAGGCACGCTTCCAGGCTTTCGGAAAAGGATGAAGCCTAAACTCATCACCGCAATTCGTCGAACATCATCGTTGACGTCGCTAACAGCCACGTGAAGAAGCTGTCGGACAGCCTTGTTGCTCCCAGTGCCGCAGTATGCCAGGGCAACGGTCATGATACCTCCATATCGAAGAGTTGGGTCCGGGTCATTGAGCAGCCCCTTGATGAGCACATCAGCACCCTCTTGACGGCCGTACATGATTAATGCCATGCCAATAGCAAGACCTCGAACAATCTTTTCGTGCTGGGTTTCATGAGCGTAGGTGATCATATCCTCTAAAGCCTTGACGTTGCCAGTTCCCAACATAATAAGACCCATCGCAAGCCCAACAGCTTCGCCGTTGAGCGCGGAATCTGTGTAGAGAACGCCCTTGAGGATGTCATAAATTGGCTCAGATCCAGTCGCCATTCCCGCAATACCAAGACCCAGTGCACCGCCATGCTGAATCACTTCTTCCTGAGCCTCCTTAAATTGCTCTGTCAGATAATCAAGAGCCTCGGCACCATGATTGGCGTAGATCAAACCGTAGGCGTACAGAGCACCACCTTGGCTGAAAATGGAGCCACCCAGCGATGTCCTACGGGGAAGATAAGGCTCGAGTAACTTGCGACATTGTGACAAATTGCCGCGGTGAATGACACCAAGAGCAGCAGTTGCAGAAAACTTGGACCAGTTCACAGCCTTGCCAAGCCATTCCAAATTGTCACGGAAGAACTTGTCATTTGTTGTTCCTTGGTTCATAAATGCATTGCAGAAGGTAACCGCCGTGTGAAATATCGAGTTCCGTCCCTCAAGGCTATCCCGAACTTTGTTGAGAATGCTCAGATCAGTGTGGTTGTTTCGGTAAAGGAACTCGAGGTTCAGCTTGATCGTTTCGCTACCGTCAAGGATCTGGCGTATTCGGTCGAAGACTTCGTACTCTTTGTCGGAAAGTTTCTCTCCTTCTGGAGCTGGAGCACCAGCACGGTCATTCAGTTCACCGAGGAGCTGGTCACTTTCGGTGGCTAGACGGATAATTAGCTTCCGACAAACGATGTAGAGTGTCTAAACTTACGCTCTGCCTCTTCTGCTGGTGCCTCTATAACCTTCACCGGCAGTGATTTAATGACCTTGGCAAGAAATTCCTGAGTCCCATTGTCATATAAATCGAATGCTATTTGGTATGCGATTGCCGTGGAAGTTTGGTCACCATTTGCCTGTGAATTGTCAGTCAAATATCTAGCTTTTCGAAACATCTAGCACATACTACCAACTTCTTCAGCATCGTCGAAGCCTCCTCATCCTGATTCAGATAAACAACGCATTTAGCGATAGAAAAGTAATCGGGTGTCGGTATTTCGTTTAGCAGGTCCAGGATCAACCTTAAGATCTCTGTTCGCAGGCTTCTCTCTTGCACAACACCCATGCAAATGTCAAGCACGTACTCCATCAACTCTTCCGTCGGTCCGGGTGTTCCCTCAGCCTCAACGTGCTTCCCTCTTGATTTCTTCTCATCGTCGCTCGCACGCTTGATGACTCTACGCAAAACCTCGAGGTTCTGTGCCTCCACGGCAATCCCAACAACTTGTCTATATCTTCCCTCCTTCAAACAACTCTCAAACAACCTCTCGATGACCTTTTGTAACGCGGCTTGTGTAGTACTGTCCGGAATTATCGTTGTAGTCGATTTCCCTTCTAAGCCTGATACTTCTGCCACATTCTCGATCGAAGGTCTTGAGAGGAGAGATTTTGAGGGCAGTGTTGATTGGGAGAAAGGTGTTGTTGGTGAGAGAGCTGCAGCTGCGCTGGCATCCTCTGAGCCGTTCGCGAAGGAGGTCTCGAGAGTAGGAAGGGAGCCGGGCTTTGCAGCCTCTTTCGGTGCAGTGTGACGGGCAGATGACACACTGATGTAGGTGTCAACGCATCTCGAGATGATGGTTTCTTCGAATTCGCCTTCATTGTCGAGCTTGAAAAGATCCCCAGCACCAAGAGCAAAGGTCATACTCTCATTGTATGCGGACAAATGATAGTAGACCTTTGCTAGGACCAAAGACGCAAGTTGTCGTTCGGGGAAGGTTTCGTCTTCGTAGAGTGCCTCGCTGAAAGGGCAAGTCAACACAAGACTCTGAATATCTAACATATACCCAAGAAGGATTGGATTATCAGGAAGAACTCACATCTGACCGATAGACCCTGCCACCTCAGTCCAGAGAGTATCGATATCATCATTCAAGGTTTGCAAGGCAAAGACCTTGAGCTCGGGCTCCTCGTCGGACAGGAAGCCCAGCACTCCGGATGCTGAGGTCAAGCCGGGCATGGTCAATAGTGTATGTGCAGATATGAGGGGGCCCTCGATGTGATATGGCGGGTCGATTCAAGATGCGTTGAAGGTGAGAAAGCGTGGATGTTGATGTGATGAATTATTGTTGATCGCTGCTGCTGAACTCGCCAGGCAAGCTCTGGGTACGTCGCCAGACGCAAGCTCGTTTACAGTAGCGCGGCGCGCCCCCGTGCCGTCCTGAGTCGTGAGGCTGCCAAAACGGCTTCGCGTCCACCAGCACTTTTTTTCGAGAAGTCGATCAGCAAATCGGAAAAGGAGGACTTTATCCATAGAAATACGTGAACTCTGATGCAACTCAATAATGCATGCTCAAGTATTATAGCTGGCACCCTATCATCTTCTCATCCCGCGCGGGTCTGAGGCTGCAGGAAATCAAACCCTATCTCTCAGGAGGTCGAGGTGGAGGGTTCGGTACTAAAGGGGAATCTTGAAAAATGTACGAACATCTGTCAACGAAAGACGACCCTCACCACCGACTGCCCAGCCACGACACTCGCCATGTCTATGTATCTGTAGCCCTCTTGAATCACTGCTGCGATCGTATAGACATCCGCGAGCCTCTCCCCGCCTGTTCCTCGTCGCGGTCGAAGCACTGCCGAGATCCTTTGTTCGCGCCCGTTTGCGCCAGCATCGATATCCCCCTCCTGTCGAGTTGTGTTGGTTTGGCAGTTTGGCAGGAAATAGGTGCAACACTTAACAGATGAACGACCCTTCGAAGCGGACATCGAGTCATTCATAGCCTGTGGCAGGGCGCGCTTGGTCTGGAGTTGGAGGCCGGATCGCAAACATGGATCTCCGTTCCATCATCAACACCGAAGCTGGAGAGGGCTCCGTCTCAAAGCAAGCTGCACCAGTAACTCCAGTACAAGCACATCCACAGCAGAGTTTCAGAGATTATAGCCATCCTCCGCAAGCCTCACCGGGCAAACACCCTTCGCAGGACTACGGCGCACAGCAGGGTGGGCCTTACACCTCACCAACTACCTACCAAGGAAACTATCCAGGACGACCTCCTCCACCGCCTATCCAAGCACCACCTCAAAATGATTTGCGCTCTCCTGCCAGGTCGTACTCTGCACAGTCGCCATATACGCACACTCCATCCTCGGCCCCTGGCCAGTATCCGTTCCCACCAACCCACCAAACTCCTCACAGTCCAGCTCAGCATCACCAATACCCACCATCTGTCCAACAAAGAGATAGTTACTCCTCGCAACAGGGTCCCCCACCGCATCTTCAACACCAGACCTCATACAGTCACGCGTCTCCTGCTCCGCAGACTCCGCCCATTGGCATTCCTGGGGCTCCCCATCCATACCTCCAACACCAAAGATCACAATCTTCGCTCTCGAATTCCACTCCCACATCTGCTCATAGCCAGCAGCAATACTTTAATCAATATCCACAAGATAGTCCAGTCTCTGCAAGCCATTTCCCACCCTCACAAATCCCACAGCACCAGCGCCAACAATCTCAGCAATCTCAGCAATCTCAACCTGGAACACCACTTGGCCCTCCTTTGACGCAACGCCAATCCTCGGGAGCCTTTCCTCAACCTCAAAGCCCTTACCAGCAACGCCAGAATACTTTGCCCTCTGGATCGTTCTCAGCTCAACCGCCATCCCCTGCACCTGCGCCTCCTGCCTCGATTCCACGATTACCAAGTACACCCGGTGGTTATGATTCACATCGAACATCAACAAGTGAACAACAAAGAAGGTCATATAGTGAAAGAGAACAAAGTCTGAGCGTGAGCCCGAAAACTCGACTGCCGAGTCAACCTCGGGGTGAGATATCCACTCCACAATCTGAAAACGGCTACATCAGCTCTACAAAACGAAAGATGGAAGACCGAGAGGTGAAAGTGGAGGAACCTCGGCGTATAGAACAATACGATGTGAAGCCACAAGTCAATGGTGATCACCGTCTCCCTTCGAGCTCTCCACAACAGCCACCGAGAAAGCGAATCCGTTATACAGAGCCTCCAATATGGGCGCAGAGTGTACGAAAGAGAGGTGCTTTTGTTTCAAAGGTGAATGGAAAGCAGCCAGCTGCTGTATACCAATCTCAGGTGGGTTCTTCACCCTTGGTGAAAGCTGAGACCAATGGCAATCGGCAGGTGTCGCCCGCAGCCACACGTCAAGCACCTCCTCCAGACGTGCCAGACAACCATCCATCCTTATTGTTAGGTCCATGGGAGTATAGTATCACTGGCAACATTGTCAGCCAGCAGATGACCAAGCTTGTGGCGGACTTCTTATATTTGAACGTGCTCAATCGTGGTGATCTGGGAGAGCTTGCAAGCCGAGGGGTAGAGATTGAGATCGAGGCCAAACTAGGCCAGCTCATTGACAAGGAGACTAACGAGAGATTTTCACTACCTGTTACATCAGAGTGTATTCTCATGGACAGTGCTCGAAGGGGATTCAGGAGTTCTATGACCGAGGTACGTTAGCTGTTAAACATCTCAGATTCTTGCAAAACACAATGCTTACAGTTCGACAGTCGCAACATCGAACATTAAACGAGTTCCTAAATGCGAAGGTTGCTGAAACTCACCCTGCAAATCCTGGCGCCAAGAGCCGAGTCAAGATCGATTACCTTCACCGTCGTGAAATTGACAAATTTTACGAGCTCCCACCAGCAATGCACGTGAATCTGCCAGCTGCGGTCCGGAAACAGCTCAATGCTCGTCACACGGTCAAAGTCCGGGTCACTCATGACCAAAAGACAAACCAGGTCCTAGCAAAAATCATCAAAGCCCGAATCAATGATCTTGATATCTATAATCCACAATCGCCTCTCGATTGTCGGATCAGCATTAATCTTGAAATGAGGTATGATGGCGACATTGAAGATATAATTGCTGCTGGGATTGGCGAGCGGATACCCGACCGAAGCAAGGATCGGTTAAGCTACACGCAGAGTTTCTACCAGATTGACCTCACTCAAGTCACACAAGTGACATCAGTCAATGTAAGTTATCGTCTCCGTGTCTCTGGAATTCTGGATACTAATATATGTTAGGGACAAAATCGTGTTGACAAAGAGCACGAGCTCGAAATTGAACTCTCAACCGCAGCGGTCATGGAACAAGGCAGAAAGGCTGCATCCAACGAGCCAAACGAGTACTTGGCTCTGGTGGGAGGCTTAATTGACAACATGCGCGTTCTATCACGGAATGTTCCGTGGCCTTGAGAGCAGATGGATGGAGAAAGGGGCGGTTGCTACCTTTAGCGTTCACATACAAGGGGTTGGACTGGATACCCTGGCGTTTTCTGGGCATCAGAAAGGAATAGGGAAATCTGCAACATAGCAAAAGCAGACATATACGTAATAAGCACGCATTTGGAGGCAGACTGCTTCACTCACTCACATTGGATCTCATCTGAAATTCACAAACACGTGACGTCCCCACTAATCCCTCCTTAGAGGGGAAACGAACGCCTTATTCAGGGGTAAGCGCACTAAGAACGCGCTCCACCACTCAACACGTCTCCTAGGACCTCCAGCACATCCCACTCACCGCTCTTGAACGCCTACCCCTCACATTTCTTTTTATCCCCAGTCTTCCCAAGTCCTGGGTAATTGCCTTTGCATTCCCAATCCCATGGTTATGTCTTCCGGATCAAACTTGTGGGGGAAAGGAAAATGGATAATCCAGGTCAGTGCAAGGCACTGAACGTCTCGGACGAAAAACGCTGTCTCGAGACCGCTACCTCTGTGAATGGCCTCTTTTGCTCTTTTCACTCGAAGCAATGTCAAGGTACCTTTTCCCCCTCTCCTTTCCAATTTCCTTTCCCAATTCCTCCAAAAAGAGAAAAGAGATTAACAAACCGTAGGTCTCTACCGCGGCTACAAACTCCGCAATGCACGCCTAGACCAGCTCTCCGCACATCCACCGCCCTTTCTCGCCTCTAGTACCGTCCCACTCTCTCACCAAAACTTCTCTGCTCTCACCACAAAAGAGGAGTGTAGAGAAGTGCACTCGCACCTCTTCCTGACCCTGCAGCTGCTAGAACGCGTGATCCGAGCCCGGAAACTGCATCACTCCCGCTTCTTCGCCGAAGACTGCGATTATGGGCATGCTAAATTCTTAGAGGGATTGCAGAGCCGGAAGGGGACCGTGGTTAGTGCCTTGGAGAGGTTGGAACGCAGGATGGCGGAGGTATTGTTCAAGGAGGAGAGGTGGTTTGGCTGGGTTAGAGAGTGTCTTGATGAGGAGGAACGAGGGAGGGAGAAGGAAAGAGAAAAGGTTAAAGCCGAGGCTGCGTTGTTTAAACGGCATTGGAAGGCGGCGCAGCTTAGGGCGAGGGATGTCAAGGCAAAGGAGGATAAGATGAGGCAGGATGCGTATTTGGAACAAGTTTATAAGGAGAGCTTGGCGATGAAGGAGAGGAATGGTGAGGGTGAAGAGACTGATGATGATGAGATGGATTGGGATCCTATTGAGGATGTTTTGGAAGATAACAGGGGCAGTTATCTTGATCTCATCCAGAGTTTCCTTTGGATGGTGGACCCGAACGCCCCGTCCGAATCCGATATTATCATGCAAGGCACCGACTCCTCTACTGGCTCAACTTCTGTTCCTTCCGTGCTTACCGAGACTACTGAATCGGCGCAGAAGCTCAACGCTGAGATCGCACAAGTGGCCAAGCCTTCACCTTCGGCCAAAAAGAAAGGAAAGAACAAGAAGAAGTCTGCTCGAGCGCCTGAACCGGACAAAGGCCTCATCGAATCCCGAGAAGAGATGCATGAGAGGTTGAAGAACGGCACTGCATACAACAGTGCCAAGGTCACAGGAGTCATGATCGCCGGGACCGTAGAAAACCCAGTCATCGCAAAGAAGACCGTCACGTTTCCAGAGAACCGGATTCAAAAGATCCTTGAAGAAGTACATGATATCAAGTACTTGCTATTCTGTCGACTCCTCTTGGGGCACGCGGCACTCCTGCCAGCCGCTCTCCGCGCCGATAGTGTGGAAGCCTTCCTCGCAGACCCCGAAGTTACGACCGCCGCTCTCCGAGATATTTGCCTGAAGATGGAGAACCCAAGTCTCCAAGACATCCGCGACGCTTGTGCCGATCTCTTCCGCTCTGAGGAAGAAGAGGAAGAAGCAGACGTCGAGATGGCGCGTCCAGTTAGTCCTGAGAACAAGGAGTACGACGAAGATGGAATGCCGATGTTCAAGCTCAAGAAGCGTAAGGGTGAGCTGCCAGATACCTGGAAGCCGAAGAGTGAGATGGCCAAGATGGCCGAGCAAATGGGGCAGCTGCCGACCTTTGAGTCTGTTATGGAGAACGAGGAGGGTGGGGCTGTCAACTTTGGGGAGAATAGGGATGCTAAAATTCCTAGTAAGAAGATTAGGGTCAAGATTTGTGGGAAATCTATATGGAACTATCCCAGTAACAAAGCGATGAATCGTGGTGGCTGGCTACACTTTTGCATCATCGCCAAAGATAGCAGTCTTCATGATGCAGTTGCGTTGTGTCGTCACTGGGATGAATTCTTTGAACTCAATATTCTGGCTATTTGGCAGTATTTCCCCGGTGCGAATTGGGCTGAGTGGGTTGGGAACCGCTATCGACAGCAGATGCTGCAGCTGGTACGCTTCTCCTCTCGTCAAAATTTATTGATATACCTTACTTATATCAATTTTAGGGCTTCATCATGTACTTTGAAAGTGCAGCACCAGATGCGTGCGAATTGACCATTCGACAAAATGATAGAAACCGTGGGGGAGGCCGTCGCTCTCATTCCGTTTTCGAAGCACGAAACTTCATCTGCGCCCACATCAAACGAGACGATCCAGTCAGTCGTCGTCTTATCCAGTATCTCACCATGCAAAGCCACATGCTCTTGGTCCTTGTCCGAGATGCGGAGACTGGAAAGCTTCTCGTTAAGCCTGAGGAGGAAGAGCGCTGGCTTTATCGTGAGAAAAGTGGCATCGGAAGGGCTTCGAGAAATGAAGGTTGGCATATCATCAAGAGTATTGGGCCGACGTTCTTCGAGGAGATGGATCAATACCGACAGTGGAAGTTCTCGTTCAAGGAATATTATGATGTTTATGTGTGGGATCTGGATGCCGGAGAACCCTTTGCCGTTCTGTATAACACCGTTCAAGAGGTAAAGTTTTCATTTCAGCCCTTTATTGTTTAGTCTTTTGCTAACAGTTCAACAGATGTTATTCAAAGCGCATCGTTTTCGCTCTGGCCCAGACATCTACAGCCCCGCAGGACCTGTCCTTAAAACTATCACGAAGGACTCTGAGACTCATCGTGTCCGCGATATCCAACCTGGGGAAGATGTTATGAGTATCTGGGACGACGTCAATCACCCTGGCACCACATTCTTTTACAGCAAAGACGACAGTCACATGGATCAAACCGAAGGCAATCTTTCTCTTCGAAGAGTTTTCGATGAGCCAAACAAGTTTCCAAAGAATCTGTTCTATCAAAAAGCAGACGAGCTTGAAGACGCAATTCTGTTCCCTGAGGAATTGGTTGACAAGAAATTGGATCCGCTTGATGTTGGCAAGCCAGACCCCATTGGCATCTGGGAAGAAGGCTTCTCTCTAAAGGGCTTTGTTGAGGGTGATTGCTTTGAGTCGGATTCTGATACCGAGAGTGAAGCGTGGATGACTGGTTCTGACGCGGAACATGAGCACGAGGCTGATACAAACTCGGATGTAGAAGATGACGAGGAAATGGACGCTGGTAATGGAAATCGAGAAATGAACATTGTAGCAAACGCTGCTGAGATGGAGAAGAAGCCTAAGGTTGATGTTGGCGAGGTGGCTCGAGCTATGGGGTACTCAGATGAGATGCGGGAAGTTATGAAAAAGATGTTTATTAAGGGCGAGCCAGAACCAAAAGACCGAGGGAGCTCTGCCGTTATGCATGCTGAGTTCATGGAGTTTCTTGACAAGGAAAAAGCTAAAGGTATGTCATATCCTCTTAGAATTGATTGAAAATTCTGATTGTACCGCAGTGTTCAAACAGGTTTGGCACAGCGCCGATCTGGAACCAAACGCGCAAGCACACTACACAGAGATGATGGATATGACCAGGAAGTGCCGAAAATACTGCCGCAAGCTATTCGACTGCCCGCCAATTATTCTAGGCTTCCATCTAGTTGATGATCTTGACGTCGAACCCGAGTACGCAAAGGGCGTCCACAAAGCCATTGCTAAAATTGCTCCATTCTTCTTCGCCCCGTTTCTAGAGTCCGAAGAAGGAGCACCTTTCAAGAATTCTTTGATGTTCAATCAAGCAGAACGCGCTAAGAACTTCCCCGATATACGGTCTCATATCTCGAATAAGTACCGTCCACCCCAGTTCTTCAAGGAATTTGAGGATGAGATGAGACGTGTGCGTGGTGAGCTGAATGAGCTACCTGCCGAGTGGGATCTCCACATCCGACCAATAATTGCCCATCGTAAGTTCCCAAGTCTTTCCACACTCTTCAATACTGTCTAACAACTGTCAGTGTATAAATGTGGCGTTATCCGTAGTAGATCAGACCTTCGAGTTCAAGGCGAAGCAATTGCAGCAAAAGAGCCAGGCCGTGACAAGTGGGATGTATACTTCGACTGGCGGCGAAACATGGACAACATGCAATGGGACCCGAAAATGGTGAACCCTCACGATATCACACCTTTTAAGATCACAGCCAAGACCTTCGCTGCCAAGAATCCTAACGCCCGTTTCGCAGTCCTGAGTCTATGGAGTGCACCGCACTTTTACCCTTTGATGATAGGATGGGACAATCGAGACCCAACATCCTTCCGCGACCTCATTGGGCGTTATTTCAATTGGATGTTCGTGCCAAAAGACTTGCCTCGTTCGGAATGGAGCATCCATCTCAGCGCCCAAGCTCGCATCACTCCCTTCAAGAGGTTCCTTGGCAAAAATGTGATTGCAAGGAGAGATAAGTATCTGGTTATGGCGACTGATGAGAAGGAGCTGTTCAAGTATGTTGCCGCGACTACCTTCGCCATTCAGACGAAGCCGTGGAGACTGGAGCTGGATCTTTGGAAGAGCTTTATCAATGTTGATTTTGAGTTCTTGGCGGGGCTGGATGATAAATGGGTGGAGTAGGCAAGAGTAGGAATATTTGGTGAGTACCAGATTGTGAAATATTGATCACAATGCTTTTGTTTACTGTTGAGTTTCTGTGTAGCCTGGATTATAAGTTTGGATGAAAAGGTTTGGAATACGCTTGTGAGTAAAAGGCCGAATAACAATGCCTTTGTTTACATTTTTTCATCACTCCCGCATTCCACAGCATCAATTTAGCTGGATTCCTGACTCTTATCATGGGGCGACAATCAGTATTGAGGAGTGTTTCAGAAGAGCCAGGCAAGAATGTTGCCCCCATTCCTTCCCGCCAACGGTTTTATAAACCTTTCAGAATCTCGAATTCTCATCCCTTGATAACTTTCTCCGCAACAGTGTTGCACGTTTCCTCGGATTCGAGTTTTTTCTACATATATTTCTGGACTTTCGTCCATCACGTTCGCTTCTTCGCAACTATCATGAAATTTCTATTCTTATTCTGCCTGCTCGGTCAGGTAGCCTGGTTTGTACAGGGTCAGGGCGGTTTCGGAGCGGTGGGCTCGACCAGTCCAAGCTCGTCAGCAGCGGCGTCGACATCCTCGCTCAACTCAACATCGAGCATTGCGAGCACTCTATCTGTTAGTTCCGCGATAGCTTCAATGCCGTTATTATCCACGTCTTCTAGAATTGTGGTGTCCACAGTCCCTGCTTCGGTAGCTGTTTCGACGATTGTTACTACAGAAGGAGTCGACAGCTTCACACCTTTCACCACCCAAGCTCCAGCACCTCCTCCAGCTCTAACATCCCTTTTGACCTCATCTTCGCCAATCGTTAGTCCACCGATAGCGAGTTCTGCACTTGCTGGATCTTCAGCGGTATCTCCTTCATCAGTGCCATCACTGTCTCTACTTCCGCCTCCTTCTCCTCCAGTAGTCAGCACTAGCGCGTTCAATCCATCATCAATTCCTGGTGTTGCGAGTGTTCCTCGCTCCTCGGTATCTCCTTCTGTGTCCATTCCTCCGTCTGTTCTTCAAAGCAGCATTTCCAGTGTTCCTGTCTCTGCGGCAGCACTATCATCAACATCCTCGTTTCCCCTGTCCCCACCCATTCTTGCAGGGACTAGCAGCAATTTTGCCAGCCCATCATCCAATCCTGGCATTTCCATCTCAGTGGTGGCTCCGTCATCGTCTACAGCACTCTCTACAGTGTCTGTTGTAAGCCTCGTGGCCCCCGTTATTTCGGCAACCTCGAAGTCTCTTTCACCTCTGTCACCAGTCTCAACTTCAGTCTCAAATGCCGCTGTGATAAGCTCGTCATTTTCACCAATTGCAGCGCCATCTTCATCTCTATCTGATTCAAGCACTCTCATTCCAAGCAGCGTCTCTCCTATAGCGGCACCGTCGTCATCTCTAGTCCAATCTAGCGTGGCTGCTCCAAATAGCGCGACAGCTCTTGCAGCGAGCTCCAGTCTTCCAGGCATTGAAGGATCTGCACCAGCTTCATCGTCTGCTCCTACTTTGATACAATCGGCTTCACCATTCAGCTCCTCACTTCTTCCCATGTCATCTCTGTCAACAGAATGGATCATCCCCAGTAGCACAACCACGTCAAGCTTGGCAGACACGTCTACCGCTATCCCAGAAGTATCGAGTGTACAGTCTTCTGCAGTCTTGCCGCTTTCAAATTCAGTCGATGTGGTTGTATTGTCCAGTTCCGAGCGTCCTGTTGCCTCACCAAGTGCATCCACGTTTACGGCATCATTGTTTACGAGCACTTCCGCAGCAGCGATTTCAGTGGTGAAATCCAGTGTGATGACAGAGCGAGGCACATCTTTCTCAATCTTCTCTGTTGCAAGCCAAAGTAGCGCTTCTTCCGTGTCATTGGACATAGCTATACCGAGCTTTTCATCGTCACCTCCGCCATCATCTGCATCTGTTCAAGTTACAGCTAGCATTCCATTCGTCGGTATTTCGAGCTCTCTGGCAATATTGCTACCATCTTCCAATTCGAAATCCGTCTCCATCACCAACAGCGTGGCAGCTCCCGCACTCTCCAGCTCCGTCGTAGATCCAGGCTCTTCATCGGCAACGCCCTCGCTTTTCACAACAAAAAGTGTTCCGGTTGCTAGGTTGTCTAGCTCTCTAGCAAAACTGTCACCATCTTCCACCATCCCATCTGTTCTAGTCCGAAGCAGCGGTCTTTCAGAGATATCGATACAGAGTTTTTCCAGTTCCGCAGTAGGAGCAGCAGCACAGTCATCCTCAATGCCGACGTTCACCTCCTTTCAAAGCAGCTTTTCTACATCGACATCAACTGTTGGTCTCCCAAGCTCTTCAACAACTTTAACGACCTCGTCGTTTCTTCATTTTATCTCGAGTCAAAGCAGCGCTCTGATTTATTCTCCTTCTTCAAGGGTTTCTAGCTTCTCCTCAGCTGCAGGAACATCCGCACACCCCACCTTTACCTCAACCTCAACCCCAAGCGTCTCATCTAGTTCATCATGGCCATTAAGCATCAGCATTTTAACATCGAAATCGAACGAAGCATCGACAAATTCAAGCCAAATTTCAACATTGGCCATCTCGTCTTCATCCAGTATACCTGTCGGCAGCTCGATGTTCTCCAGCCCACTTACCTCCGCAGCAAGCGCTCAGGTCACCAACTCCTCTAGTATAATTATCATCAGCTCAACTCTCTCCAGCTCATTCCCCTCTATCTCGAGCTCACTCGCCGCCAATTCATCCAGTATACCTATCAGGAGCTCGACTATCTCCGGCTCTTTTCCCTTTACGACAAGCACTCCATTCTTCAATTCCTCCAGTATCCTTACCAGCACCGCCAGAATATCCAGCTCATTCCCATCTCTGTCAAGCTCGCTCGCGGCTAATTCGTCTTCGTCTGGTTGCCAGTCATCGACCTGTCGGCTCACCTGCCCAACGAACGTCCCAACCGTAGTCTACACGACCGTGACAGCAACACAAACCCAGTCACCTCGATACGGTCAAAACCTCACTGTCACTACCACCAAGACAATTCCCGTCTTGACAGAATTCCTCACATCGAATCACACCATCACATCCACGCTCCCAGGCTCAAATTTCACCATCATAAGGACTCTCCTTCCCAGCACCTTGTTCTCAGCCCCAACTTGTAAAGTCACCAATACGAAACTCGAGATCGTCGAAACGACAACAACCCACACCTCACTCTTCTGTAGAGTTAGCATCACAAAGACAATCACCGAAGTTGAGGTGCAGAAGGTCCGCAAGACACTCACGATAACGGAAACTGCAACTCTGAACCGGAGAGTGCCAGTTTTGAACCCCAGACGGGAGAGAGAAGAAATGAGTTAATGACGAATTCAGAAGACTGGAAAGGGGAAATGAGGTCTTTTCGATATTTAATATCAATATATGGAAGAGAAATGTGAGTGCATCAAAATATAGATAGCATTATTGAAGTTTCTGTTTTTCCGTTTTTCCATTGAAGGAAATAACATCTAAAACCATTAGTGCTACTATCATGATCGTCCCATGTCGTGGCAAATCAATGTTACAATCTGCTTAATTCATTCGAATTCTTCTTTGCTCTCTTTTTTTAATTGTTGAGAATGGCTTTCCTGGGCGCATGATTACTTACGAAATGCTGGAGAAATAAGCTAGCTGCCTAGAGCCTGTACTCGCTAAAATCCAGCCCCTTAAATGTTCTTCGGGGTCTTCAGGGGCCTTTGTTCGCTAAGGCCCAGCGTGTCTGCATGGTTCTAATTTTCCAGCGTGCATGGGTATTGATTAATTTGAGATGAACATTCAGCGCACGAAGCCCAGGTACTACTACTAGGCCCAGATCATACTTGCACTACATTATTATAGCTTTCTAGACCGGAATTTGGTGATATGATAATATCAGTCCTTCAAAAAGCGACCAAGGTTCATAGGTCAATAATGGCCCCATGCCAAGAAGAGACAGATTTCGTGGCAACGAATGGGAACCCGGAATTGAAGTTACAGTGCATCATTCGGGCTTTACCCGCAACCGATCTCAGCCCTGAACGGCCTAGACGCGACAGCGGCAGGAAATCTAACTTCTCAGCTTCATCAACGACATCTCGCGAAACGACATTCATTCTCAGCTCTCCTGAGAGAGGCATATACCTGCTGTTGGCTATATACAATTAGCGTCTTGTTCATTTGATCACGGTTACCCAGAAGTCATGTTCGGTGTCTCCAACCTTCTGCTGATCTCCTCCATTGGAGTGGCAAGTTTCATCTATTTCGTCTTCCGACTGGTTCAGAATCGTCGCTTCTACAATAAATTGGTATATTTACATCTTCCTAATCATTGCCAGTCGTCTCCTTTGCTGGACTCACACATGACATCCGATTGTTGGCTGACTGGCCTCTAAATAGCCTGGACCCCCACACTCGTTCCTATGGGGACACTTGAAAGTCATGGGCGAGGCCAGCAAGGCGTTTCCACCGAGCACCCATCACAGTTACTTCATGACATATCTAACTCAGAGATATTCACTTCCGGAGATCTTCTATCTTGACTTATGGCCCATTGCACCCTCCCAGATGGTCGTGGTCAGCGGTGAAGCTGCCGCACAGATCAGTACCATCCGTCCATATCCCATCCACCAGTATGTCACAGAGCTCTTGACGCCGGTCCTTGGTGCACGTAGCGTCGCCACCTCCAATGGCCCTATCTGGAAGCAACTTCACCACATACTCGCCCCTGCATTTGTACCGCGTTATACCAAGACGCTCCTGGGCACGATGACCGACCAAACCTTGATCTTCCATGAGAGGCTGAAAGTCCTAGCTAAGCAAGGAACATTCTCATTAGAAGAGGAGATGTCAAAGCCTTTGTTCGACATTATTGGGAAGATAGTCTTTGGTTCCGATCAACACGCCCAGGCAAATGAATCTCCGGTCCTCCTAGACATCAAGTTCACGATCGAGATGTTCCCGTTCACGTTCAGAACTTGGAATTTCATCCAGAAATACTGGATACTTTCCAAGCAGAAAGTAGTGGGAAAGCGGATTGATAGATATATTGCAGACAGGGCAAAGGAACGATACGCGGTTTTGATAGAAGAGAAGGAGCAAGCAAAAGTCACGAAGCCAGGTAGCATGTTGGATAGGGTACTGTTTCAGAAAATTGAGACGAGCTCGGAGGGTAGTATTGAGGCACTGGACGCAGATTATTTGCAATTGATTGCTGATAAGTACGAAGTGAAAATGTGCCTGAAGTTCAGTGACTAACATTTATAGCATGAAAACTCTCCTGATTGGCGGATTTATGACAACAGTCGACACACTTTGCGTTCGTTCCCAACCTTTTAAACCTTTGAGCCGTGACTGACGAACCACAGTATACCTTCGCGATCCTGGGGACACATCCCGAGGTAATGAAGCGTCTACGCGAAGAGCATGATCGAATCTTCGGTACAGATCTTGCAACTACGGCCGATACCATAAGAAACTATCCATCGAAGACAAACGAGCTTGAATATACAACAGCCGTCCTCAAGGAAGTGTTGAGATTCTTCCCCATCGGCTCTGCAACAAAGGAGAATCCAGCTGGCTCGTATGTCTAATCCGTATCCATTTTCAACTCTATTTCATTACCAGCCATCCATAATACTATCGTACATTTAAACTAACAGTCTCAGCACCGCTCTCGAGTACAAATCACGCAGTCACCCCACGGCAGGGCAAATGATCATGATCTCCCAACAAACAATCCAACTCGATCCTCGCAATTTCCCCGATCCAACAACCTTCTCTCCTGATCGCTTCCTAATCTCAGACGAGGCGTCAAAACATAGAATGACCTGGCGCCCGTTCGAAAGAGGGATGCGTGCATGTCTTGGTGCAGACCTGGCCATGGATAAAATGCGAGTCATGCTGCTGCTAACGGCGAGATGGTTTGATTTTGAGCTCGTCGTTGAACCGAATAAGACGCCAAGAGTCGGATTCACGAGCTTAGATTTGAAGATTGGGGATCAAGCATTTCAACGGCAAGGGATGAGTGCCCAACCGAGGAACGGGATGCCGATGAAGGTTAAGCCTACTGGGAGGACTTAGACCTTACGGGGGTTGGATGGACTAACAGTGGAGCACCTGGCAAAAGGACATTTGGAAGAATTGCTGAGTTATGAGATAGATGGCTTTTGTGGGAGATTGATTCTATTGACCCACTGTTGGCTTACAATAAAGTTGAAGTCTGCATTGCCAACTCGCTTAGTTAAGGGAGTTATGCTGGATTTATGGGATTTAGCGAGACCCCTATTCTAGCTTTCGTCTAGCACATCCACTATTCCCTTTTCGTGATGCCTCGGTGATCTCAAGAAACTTTCTTCGCGTCATCGATAATAGGTGAACTTTATTTTCACATGCTGTTCCTATTGATCATGGCGTTTCTTGATATATATAGTTTCCTTTCTTCTATATCTTCTGAACAGTAACAGAAGCAGTTTTCATCCAACAATGGCACCTTCAGTAAGACTAGAATATCTTTCCTCACTAGAAATTCTGTACCAATTGACCTACTCACAGGACAAGAAAACTCTACGCGAAAAGGCCCTTGAAACCAACAAAACCAACCCGTCTCAACTCGGCGACCCCATCTCCCTAAAATCAGAGACCTCAGATAACTCACCAACAAACCAAGATCGAGGTGCGTCGTCTTCCTCACAGAGCAACAATACGAAGAGCAACATCAATAATGTAGCTCCGTCACCAACTGAAGGGGATGGAAAGCAAAGAGGAGAGGGACACAAGACATTGAGACAGAAGGCGATGGACAAGTTGGAGGAGAATCCGAGTCAATTGGGAGATCCGGTTAGTTTGAAAGCGGAGAAGGCGGACTCAGAACCGACGGAGAATGATAGGGGTGCTAAGGGAACTGCTGGAAAGTCGAAGCTATAAGACTTCGGAAATGAAACGTTGGAAGGAGAGGTAGTTCTTGAGATCGATTTGCTTTTCGACTCGAAACTTCGAAATCTGATCGAAATCGGTCAAGGTCTTTTTGAATGATTCTTTCCGTCTGCCTGCTGTGTTCTCTTTATAAGCAACACGCACTAATCTTGCTTTTTGGCTCAGCTCAGCTAGAGAAGGGGCTTGCTAGGAAAGCTGCAAATAGTATCGGTTATCTTCAAATTATCTAACCACCAAGAATGAACTGGTACTGACTACTTAGTGGAACAGATGCTGATCTGAAATGCTCCTCTTCCTCTCATGTCAATCATTTCTATCTTTCCTCCCCATACAAATCAAAAACGGAAACTTCATCCTCGTTCCACCTTCTCCTTTGATCACGCCGGCTCCAGGTGACGCCTCAACCCACTTCTCCATTTCAAACGCCGTCTCAACCTTTACGTCCACAAACCCGGCCTCCTCCAGTAATCTCCCTACCTTCACTCTCTGAATCCCGTGCCTCATAACCCCCTCCATCTTGCTCTCTGGATGGAACCTCTTGGCCTCTGGTCCGAAATCTTCGAAATCCGTCAACGCAACCCTCCCCCCATTTTTCAAACACTCATACATGACCTGAAAAGTCTTTTCTAGGGAGGGGATATGGTGTAATACCAGATGACTGAGAATGAGATCAAACTTCTGTGGTGAAATATTGTGTACTAGATCGCGGTTTAGGGGGTCAACGCGGATCCGTTCATCGTTGGAGTCGGACAGCTCGGTGCAGATCGGCAGAATGTTGTGGATGTCTGGTTGCGCGGCAAGCTTGATGTTGAAGGCGTCGATCATACCTTGCGCTGGGTCGACGGCTATCAGGGAGCGAATGTAAGGCGCAATATTGAAAGATAGGAGACCTGTCCCACAACCAATTTCTAGGACGTTGAAGCCGTTCGGTTCCTTGAGTTGTGGATGGTGTTCAAGGATTGATTTTAGGGCCAGGGAGCTAGCTTCGTGGACTGAAGGGTTGGAATCCCATGATGCCGCCTCTGCGTTGAATCGTTGATTTCCCTCGATTTTCTCTGTCATTTTGGGTTCTTGATAATAGGGACGGTAATTGCTGCTCAACATGAGGAGGTGAGCGAGTCGCTGTAGTACCCCGCGATGGCGGGGTAAATCACGTGTCAGGGACCGAATACTCCACCGTCACTTCTCAATAAAACAGCCACCTATATAAAACGCTCAATCGGTTTCTGTAAATCTCTGCGAAATAGATTATATATTCAGTCTGCAGGAAATCTATCTCTGACTAATTTACCATCTGAGCTGTCTCTCCACCAAAAAACTTAGCTTTCATTCCTGCTATGCTTCAAAGGAATATAAAATTGCACTAACTTTTCATAGGCTATGAACACGTTAATATTCCCCAGCTGTCTAAGCATGCGGTGTACTCCCAAATAAATCAAGCTCCTCGTACAATGCAACTCCCTCCGGCAACTCCACCCCACACAAACTCCCCCTTAGCCTTCCAGTATCCCTCCTGTAAAACGGATAATCCAGAATCCTCAGCTCATTCTCAACTTCCGCCACCAATGTTCCCTCTGCACCCAGATCAATAGTAATATTGAAGCCCGAAGGAGCACCAGACGTAGGAGTTGGCGGGTACGTGTCATTCTGGCCAGTCGGACGAACGATGATATTCCCACATTGGGCAGAGTGAAAAACGTTCTCTTTGGAGACGTAGCTGCTGGTTGTGGTGGTCCCAGTAGAGGAGATGAGGTTGAACCAGACGATTGAGTACGGTCCTAGACGGCCGTGGCCCCAGTACCAGCTGTAAACTGCTGAGGCTACTGGGATGTCGAGCCAGTTCTGCGAGGGTGTGAGAAATTTGAGGGTTCTTGCTCAAGACTCAATAGCAGTTTCTAACTCACTTTATCATGATATCCAACACCCTCAAAAGCTAGAGGTGATCCTTTGACATTAAGATCCACCGTTGCAATTGCATCTGGAACTGCATTCGCCCAGCCGAGATGGGGCACTGCTTCGAGATTCTCACCAGCTTCTATTCCACCACAAGGAGAGTGAGGAGGCGCAATCTAGAAAACAGCTGTTAAAAGAAGGTATGGTAATATTCGAGTCGCCTAAACTTACAGATTTAAAGGTAACCTTCCCGCTGATACCTAGCTCAGGCGAGTCAAGCGTTATAGTATACCAGCTCAAATCCGGCGCGCCGGCCCAATTCGTACCCGTACCTACAAACACTCCACTTGATCCCTGTCCCTCCGTTGTGACAACAGCACTCGAAGCAACAGCAATGGCGGAGACAGTTGTTCCATTTGGAAACGTAGCGTCAATATCCACTGCGAGGTTGTGGACTCCATCGGCCACAATAGCTGCTTGCATCTGAAAAGTGATCACAACCGCACTCTTTCCGTCGGGAGCAACGACATCGAAATACCACCAATCGACAGCCGTCGCATTGATGGGACTGACTTTCGGCCCATCGAAACCGTTTTCTCCAGCCGTGAATTGGGCGACGCTCGTGCCGTTGGCGATTGTACCAGGGATATTGGAAATTATGGGAGAAGGCTCAGAGCGCGGGAAGCGAGCGGCGTTGCTGAGTGAAGCAAAAACAAAGAGTGAAAGGGCGTAAAACTCCTTCATATTGCACAAAGAGCCAAACGGAAAATTAGGATTAGGGACCTGAAGTTTTAGAGCTGCTGAGCATGAGAAGATACAAGCACAATTAAATATGCAAATGAAATTGAGGAGACTTTAAGCGGTGAGACGACTGGGATACCATGTTGTCATCCGATCAGCGAAGAAATAAGCACGAAGTTTGTCTTTACGATAAGCTGTGGAAATTGGCTCGCGGCCGCAAACGTGTTGATGTTTTCCCATTGGTTATTGCCTTTACCAAATCTGAGGTTGTCAGAACTTTGTTGGTTGTTGAAAACTTGGGCCGAAAAGTCTGGAGAGGATCTGCGCAAGGGGTTGAACCAATCAACGGGAATAATTCGTGACTGAGCGAATGGAGTCGAAAGTAGTGCTTAGCCGTCCGAGTCAAAGCCATGCAGTCAGCATATACGCCTTGTCGATTGCCATTCAGACGGGAGTTATGACATGATAGACTCCATATTCATAGGCCATCTTGAATATCCCAACCCACTCCCCGCTTATGTTCTCGTCTCCTCATGAAGCAGGCTCGTCCGCCTTCAAACAAACGACCAGCGACGAAAAGGATAACCAGACATACAACGCCAACAATTCCAACAATTAGTTCGAAGGATTTTGGAATACAAAATGAAACCCCAAACTAGAGTCTCCAAGCTAAACGAAATAAAGTCTCATGACTCATTCATCATGCTCTTTGTATCTCACCGCGCCATTAACAACAACGAAGTTCAACAGAACTACTGTCTTGTGCCCACCACTCTCGCCCTACGACTCTCTCCCTATCAAGTAATATGCAACATCAACTCATCGCGAAGGAGCAGGCGGTGAAGGCCCCAAATTCAAAGCTCGAAAGCCCGCCACCGTCTGCGCAATACTCACAGCCAGCGAGAACAGCGCCAGGAAAATACTCAGACTACCAAAAATGATGACACCCCAGAAAGTATAGTAGCTGAGCGTATCCCGTTTGTCTCGCCACAGCTGGCGAAACCCCTGTGGCTTCTGAGTATCCATGTAGTAGACCAGTTGCCGGATGCGGTTCTCGAAGACGGTGAATTCGGAGTATGATTTCAAGACCATATGTTTTTCTTCCTTACGTTCTGCGGAAGTGAGCGATCTATCGAAACTCAAGTGTTTGGACTTCTGATAATCTCCGTCGTCCCCCGTGACCCATGGTGGTTTTGGAATCCGGTCATAGTTTGCCATGTTCTTCTTAGTAGACACACCACCTGTAGTGAAGAGAAGATTCCAGCTGAGGAGAATGTCACTATGTAATTTGAAGATTTCCAATGGAATGTTGGCCGATGCCCCCACATACTCTGGTGGAAGATTCTCTAGTAACCTTTCAATCATTAGCTGCTGTCTCATTGAAACATGTTGTATGAGCAAAGGAAGAGGCAATACATTTTCTCGAAGTATCCGAATAAAGACTTTCTAATACCGGTCGGGTCGATCAGATCGCTCCATATTACGTGTAAAGTCGTATTTTTTATGTCCAAGCGGAGGTGATCTTCGAGATAAGGGGTCCACTCTATCGTCAATCCACCGATAGAGCTCAGAGACTCGATATTAAGGTCACTGACTCGGAAAATCGGTCCACTAGCTGCCTCTGGAGGTGTGTCTTTCCTTGAGGACTGCTGGGTGGCGTGTAAGATCCGGCACAGTTGATGCAAGTTGAGGCCAAGAACTTCTTCCAAAGACTTCCGCCTAGTGAAAATAGTTGCGACATATGCCCTAGCCAAAAAGCTCATATCACTGATAGTTTCAGGCTCAAATTCCCAGCCAAGGCGGAACGTAGCATTCAAAAAGAGAAGAACCAGTACCACAAACCATATGTGATCCAAATAATTCCTTGGTTCAAAATTATCAGGTTGAGAAAGTACGCGCATTTGATAATAGCGTTCAAGTATTGAACCAATACATAATCTCTCATAGCGCATACCTGTGATGAAAACAACGATAAGTCCATAATTAAGGGGCGTAAGGGGCGGTACGAGCAGTACGGGCGGCCAAATTCGGTCTTCGCTTCTCTCCCAGATCTTAATATTGTGGCGCAACTGTAGGCAAGCACTGACTTCGCTCCTTTGGCTAAGCTCATAATGTGGAGATCGAAAAAGCAGATGGATGTCGTCTATTGTGCGACATCGAGCCAACATCGGCTCCTCTTGCTCGATCATCTCATCAGACAATACTGGGATATTTCGGAGCTGCCACGGAACAACTTGTCTCCAGATCTCTTCCGTGCGATTGAGAATGTCGTCTGAAATGCATTCTAGTTCCATATCATTAAGGTTGAAAAAATTCGGAGGTTTTCTTGTGTCTGTGTCGACGTGCGGGTCATCCCCTGGAACCTGTTCGTTATTGGATATACCATCTCTTTCCAGGTCTGGAATACGAGTCTTTAGTTCTTTGCTTTCGTTCACAAGCTGAGCACAGTACCGAACCAGTTGCTGCAAAGTTGCAAGAGGCAAAGTCACCAAATCTTCAGTGGCGGAGCTGTCCGAGGCGCTTCCATTACCCGGACCTGGTGCATTTGCAACGGGTGGGGATACGTGAAGATCTGTAAAAGTCAGATGTATCTAAAAGCAAATCTGTACAGAGCACTTGCCATCATCTGACAACAGTCGCTCTGTCTCGATAGTGGTGCCTTCTTCATCGTCACGATGAGGCTGAACAACTTTTGGGGCAGGGTGGGGATGTGCGAGAGGCTCTTGAGATGAGGGTCCTAGGTCAACCATTAGAGCTTATCCATAAGATTTTATCGATCCACATTCGCACCTGGATCGAGAAGTTGAGCGCTCTCAGTCTGGGTCGCCTCTTTCGGGACCGTCGACAGATCAGGCTGGGCATCCACCGCCGCAGGTCTTGAATCCGCCATCGCTCTCCTTCGCGGGGTGGATGTGCTAGGTGTAGAAGATGTCTTAATATAATGATAGGTAGATAGAGCACGCAGGCTCTTCGATGAGTATAGAGACTGATTACGCTTGATGAGATTTTAAGAGATGAGGTTAAGGGAGGTGCAAGGCTGCACGACTTTGCGGCTGCGCATGCGAGCCATTGGCTGAGCAGCACCCTATCAAGTTTCATAAAGTAGACGAATCAGCATATGGTACGCCCTTGCTGTGTTTTGCGGAGTCCAGGGAGTTTTCCTACACGATTATGATGACTTCACCTCCCTTAAAAAATACTCAATAACCAGAGAATACATTTAAATCGATGTGTGTATATATAGTCAACAAAAAGAGTAGCAGTATCTGCATATATAATCTACACGCCTTGCGCCATAAAATGCATGTAGCAATCCAATCCAAGAACAAAAGAAATCGAGCTGTTACATTCACTCTTCTCGACCACAATTAAATCTCCTTTCTGTTGATGTCACTCGATCGTTCTATCGTCTTTCTACAAGCAAGATATGCATCGCAGCATACGCTAACACAATGAAAACTCCGCCAAAGATCGCCAGCTTGGTAACATCCGGCCACAAGGCCAGTGTATCAAAGCCAAAGCTGCTCAAGATCGTCGCACCAGGGACCGTGATATTGAGCCCATATTTCTTGTCCACTAGCGTCAGGAAGGTGACCTCATTGACGATCAGGGATTCGAAGGCGTAGTGGAAGATGGAGATGGCTTGTAACCAGAGCATGGATTTGGGAATCGCATCGTGGTTGAGTAGTAGGCCGGCGAAGAGGAGAGAGAAAAGCATTACCAGGCTGCCGATTAGGGAGGCGACGCCATTGTCTTTGCACACGATGCCAATGAAGAGGCAGATGGCGGCGGCGGCGAGGTTAAAGAGGACAAGAATGAGAATAAATTTGAAGAAGTGGGGTGCGTCAGGGATAAGACCTGTCATCGGATACAGGATTGAGCCCATGAGGATTGGTGGAATGATGCGGAGGGGTACGATGTCGAAAATAACTTTTGCCAGGAAGTAGGTGATGGGCGAGTAATATCCATTGGCTCTTTCCCTGACAAACAGTAACCGTTCTGGTGCGAAAACTGTCAAGCTGGACAAAGTGCTGAATCCGAACAGTGCCAGGATGAAGAAGAACAATCCGAGTCGATTCTGGAATCCTGGGATGTCGTCCGTTAATCCATAGAACAAGTATCCAGATAGAACTGCCAGTAGGATTGCGATAGCATAATGCGTAAGCATTAACATCGGGTTTCGGTAAAGATTCCTCCATGTTCTCTGTGACAAGATAGCGAATTGTCGAAGGTAGCCAACTCTAGCATAACCTCTGCCCATAGTCTTACCAGTACCATTCCCATCTGCATGACCATTCGCGTTACCATTTGCAGTCTGTGCGGTGGCAATAGCAGAGTGGATATCATCATGAATATTTCGAGCAATCTCAGAATTCTCATATGCTGCAATTAGGACCTCGAAATCTGTGTTCGTGCCTTGAGCTGGCGGAGGTAAATTATCTGGGTCGTCCAATATCTGCTGAGGTACCTGACCAGGCTGTTGCTTCGACAGCCTCAGCCATTGTTGCTGTGACGTGCCGGCAGTGGGATCCAGTGGCGTCTCATCGGGTTGTGATCCAGGAGTTTCTTGCCCAGTCTTCTTTCTTGTGTATAATTCTCTCTCTTGTCGGGCTTTGATCGAGTCTTTCCGCTTGATCCTAGGCTTTAAGAGCGAGTCGCTCGGGCTTCCCACCACACCCTCCTCAACACTTCCTCCGGAAATGCTGGCAATGGACTTGACAGCTCGGGTGCTGCTTGGCCCAGCACTGCTAGTCGTTCTTGTTTCCAGTCCAGGTATTCCTTCGTCAACTGGCGTAGTAGGAGTACCACCAACATGCATCGTAAGATCAACCAAATAATCAGCGATATTGAATCCTGGAGGACATGAATAGCCAATGTGATCGAAGAAATCCTGGCACTGGGCAAATTCGCCCGAATAAACGGTCCTCCCCTTCGCCAAAAGAAGTAGTCTGTCGAATAATGCTACAATATTCGATCGTGGTTGATGGATGGTGAAAATGACAGTTCGCTTGTACGTCTTAGCCAGGGTGACAAGACACTCGATGACGTTGAACGCGTTATAAGCATCCAGCCCACTTGTTGGTTCATCGAGGAACAAAATACTTGGACTCGTAACAAGCTCACAAGCAATCCCTACTCTTCGCTTCTCACCGCCAGAGATTCCTCGACCTTTGCCTTCTTCGGATCCGATCAACGAGTCTTTGATGGAAGAAATACCCAATTGCCTCTCTACCTCGTAGACTCGCTGTTCTTTGGCTGCTCTCCCCATATCTCGAGGAAGTCGAAGAAGTGCACTGGTCATGATGGTTTCGTGTACTGTAAGGGTGGGTAACATGGTGTCCTCTTGATCAACGAATCCAACGACACTTTTGTACTCATTATCATTGACTTTCTCTCCGTTGACGTAGAAATTGCCTTGTACCGCTCCTCTCTTATTCTTCCGGGCGAGAATATCAAGGAAAGTCGTCTTCCCGGCCCCAGAGGCTCCCATGATGGCTAGGATCTCTCCTGGGTGTGCCATGCCTTGGATATTCGTGAGGATCTGCTTCCCATTCAAATTATACGAGACGTTCTCGAAGTACAATGACGCAGGTTTGTGGTCTGCCATGAGCTTGAGGCTCTCGTCATCTGAATCATCGAGGTGGATAGGGCCATGCTTGAACTGCCTTCTCGACATATACCAGACAATTAGAATAACTGCAACCACAAACAGGGACGCAGCAGAAATAACTCCTGCTATCAAGGGCGTGTTGATTCGTTTCACAGGCCGCTCAAATCCCGGAACATCAGTCTCGTAGAGGCATTCTCCAGATTGGCAGTTAAGGAAAATACTGGGATCGCCAAACATCAAGCGAATAGTATTGTCCATCTCTGGTTCCTGGAATTTGCAGTCGTTGACTCCACCATCCTTCTGAAGACAGTTAAATTGCGCTGGCCCCTTGATCGACTGGTCCAAGAAGTCGGTGAGATCTACAGAGCCATTCTCGCCACACAACATCCGATCCGGAATACACTTGCAGTTGATATGCTCACATTTGTAGTTAGTGGCATTCTGGTCGTAATCGTTGTCGTTACTCGAAACGCAAGTATCCAGTTCGCAATAAAAGGATTCTCTGTGTTCCACCCAGACTAGAATATATTGTCAGTAAAGGCCACATATCTTCGGCATACCACTAACACTGGAAGGCGCAGGTTGCTTCGTCGGCATTGCAACTGAACGTAACTTGAGGCCTCCTTCCATCCAAGAGACTGAGAATATTCTTGTTTGTGACATCGCACATCTGGTAGTTCTCGTGTACGACTTCCCCATTCTGGTAGCAGACTCCCCCTTCCTTGGTTGGCATCAGAGCATTACAAGCCTTATTTTCCGTGCAAACGTTGCAGTTGATGCCCGTCCATCCTTCCTTACACTCGCAGTAGTCGCCTTGTCGCATGGGCCTATCACGGTCATCATCTGCTAGAGATCCGCACACTATTTACTCGTCAGCATTTGTTCCCTAGGGTGGAGGTTTGAGCGCATCCATACCAGGAGCCAAGCAATCATCTCCGCCGTAGCCAGCAGGACAGGAGCATTTGCCATTATATTGATTACATTCGGAATATTGACCACAGGTAAAAGCAGGAAGGAGACAATTGAAACTAGTTTCTATCAGTATACTTCCTCTCTTAGGATGAGAATAAGCATCGTACCATGGAGGACAATCATCTGGTCGATCATCCATCAGAGACAACTGCGCGCGCATCATATCGATGGACGAGTAATTCGAGTACCCGTAGCTTGTCCATGCCAGCGATAGACTCGCAAGGACCGCAGTCCCTAGATGTCGGCGCATATCGATGATGGTGATGAAGTTGTGAAGCTTGGAGCTCCAAGGTTTGAGTGCCGCCGGCTAAAATGTTCCCGAACCAAGATGAGCTGTTGGAAAGGGCGAGATTATTGCGAAGCCATCAAGGACGTCCTGCGACAGGGCAGCGTGGTCGGGGCAGCCTTCCGAGCTGTATCACGGGGAGCGCGAGGTTAGGTCTCTTGATTGAGGCGGCGGAGTGAGAGTGGAGTGAAGTGTGATCATCAGTTGGACTGAACGATGGACATGTGGTGATGGTCGCCTAGGAGAGAGGTCCGTCGAAATCGACAGGGATTAGCGAGGCGGCGCGCGGCACGGCAACCCCCACTGCAGCAAACGCCGATCGAGGGGTCAACTATTCCGACGAACTCCTGTCAAGAGAAGCACGAAAGGAACTTCCAACTCCGAAGCCAATATTTCACACATAAAAAGGTCCGTTCAGTATAGCACAATGGCATCCAAACAGAAGCCAACAAGCATTCCTCTGCAGGGCCTTGGATATCAGCCTTGTCGATTGTGCCGAGGTATCTGCAACCACAAGTATGGTGAAGATTGAGCCCTTCGAGGTCGAGCAGGTGTGTTATATATTCTCACCCATGGCCTCACTGACAGTTCGCAGTGGATGGACGAGTACGAAACCACACCGGGAGTCCTCAATATCGCCGAAACCTGCGCAGCATCCATTTCAATTGACGACCTGGTCGCTCTCTGCGAAGACCCCAACATCCCACATCCCATAAACACCAGCACAAAACTCACATATGGAGCAATTCGAGGATCTCCTGCTCTGCGAGAGCGTTTGGCTTCTCTGTACTCAGCAAGAGTCTCCTCGCCTCTCTCGCCAGAGAATATTCTCATCACGCCGGGAGCAATCGCTGCGAATTTCCTCCTCCTCTACACCCTAATCGGACCCGGCGACCACGTTATCTGCGTACACCCTACATACCAGCAACTATACTCGGTCCCGGAAAGTCTTGGTGCAGAAGTGTCGTTGTGGAAATTGAGGAAAGAAAAGAATTACATTCCTGACATCGAGGACCTCAAGCCTTTGATAAAAGAAAACACAAAGATGATAATAATCAATAACCCAAATAACCCCACCGGCTCCACAATCCCAAAATCGGTCCTCACCTCTCTGATAGAGGTTTCTCGCTCGAAAAACTTGATCATCTTGTCAGATGAAGTCTACCGACCCCTTTTCCACTGCATCTCCCCAATGGACGCCGTACGTTCCCTCTTCCCCCTTATTATCCTCAAATCACAACTAACACAACGAAGGATTTCCCGCCCTCCCTGATCTCCATGGGCTACGAAAACACCCTCGTAACGGGCAGCATGTCAAAAGCCTACTCCCTGGCCGGGATCCGCCTCGGCTGGATCGCCTCTCGCAGTCCCTCTCTGATCTCAGCAATCGCCTCCGCTAGAGACTACACCACAATCGCCGTCTCCCAGCTCGACGACGCAGTTGCAACCTACGCCCTCTCGCCCTCGGTTCTGCACGCATTGCTAAACCGCAACATCCAGCTAGCAAAAACCAACATCGCACTCTTGTCTTCCTTCGTCGCTTCTAACTCCTCGGTTTGTTCGTGGGTGAAGCCGACTGGTGGGACGACGGCTCTGGTGCAATTCCGAGCAAAGCGAGGGGAGAAGGAAGGAGGAGAAGTAGTGGATGATGTGGAGTTTTGCAAGGATCTGATACAGAAGACGAAAGTCATGTTCGTGCCAGCATCCAAATGTTTCGGGGAGGAGTTCAAGGGGTATGTGCGGATTGGGTTCGTGTGCGAGACGGAGGTTTTGAAGGAGGGATTGGAGAGGTTGGGGAAGTATGTTAGGGAGGAGCTTGCTTGATTGCTTGCAAGTAAGTTTTGAAATTCAAGATTAAGGAAGAACGTTTCTTGGTGTGGTTCTAAAATTCTTGCACGTGTGATCATGGGGAGGCGGTCTGGTAAAGATACTATTTTCTCAGTTGATGTTATAAACAATGCTTCTCTCCACTCCCCTTCTTTTTCACCTTCTCACCTTCAAGCACATTCACATTAAAACCTTAAAATTCCCGGGCCCGAAACCTTCCTTCTTATAATCCTTCGGTGCGTTCGGGAACTTGCAGTATCCAGCGTCTGGATCATATACCGAGTCATAAGGACACCGCAACTCAAAAGGCCTCGTTTTGTTGCTCTCCTCTTCATAGCGCATGCACGCAACATACCACTCCGGCCCCTTAGGGCTAATGCAGCGGTAGCCATTATTGCCATTGAAATTGAAATCACTGCAGTCGTCTCGTGCAGAAGTTTTCCGTGGGCATCGAAAGTTCTTGGGAGCCTCGCACTTTGATTTTGGTTGATGGCTGGGCGAGACTAGAAGTTCGCACTGCCATGTTCGACGATCCCAGAACATCCCAGGCTGACAAAACCTCAATCTGGGAATTGATTCATACGCTTGCGGAAAACAATTCACGACTGCATTGCACATTCCAGCGGGGTCGATAAAGTGATATGACTTAAGGCTTACCGCTCCGTTTCCGTTGAAGACATCTTGGAAAGTGAATGGCAGTTTTGGGCATGTGAAGCCATAGTCAGTTGAATTGGTCTTTCCAGAACAAGTTCCAGGAGCACCAGCCCAGCTGCATTCTTCTTCAAAGTCATTCCATTCTAGGGCCTTCTGCTCTCCTTTTCCCTGGGGGCAATATTTGACAAGAGGCAACCCCTCTTTACTGCCCGGACCTGAAGCTGGGTCGGCAACACACTCGATGTAAGAATTGCAATCTTTTGGATTGCGATTCTTCCCTGACTTCATCGAAACGCAAGTTCCGTTTTCCCGGAAACTGCAGCAATCGAAGCTATCAGAAATATCTCGATTGGGTGCTGAAGTTGTATTTGCAGGGACTGAGGTATTGGTTAACATGGCAAGGTGATTTGTTTTCTTCTCACTACAAATGCCTGGTGCGCCAGCAGGTTCACACTTCAGTGTCTGGTTGCTGAATTCTTCGGAAGTATCACACCATTTGAAGTAAGCCGTTCCTGTTCTGCCGTCTCCATACAGCTTCTTCTTACATTGAATGTAGGTATCGCACGCGCCTTTATTAGTTCCAATTTGATAAGTGCAGTTTGTTGGTTCCTGACACCCTGCCTCTTGAGTGGGGTTGATGCTACAGTATTCTTCGTCTTGAAGATGCTGGGTGTAGTTCTTGCCGCTGCATGTCCCCCCTAGACCAGCACGTCGGCACATTCGCTTTGAAAGACTATACTCCTGTCCATGAGGACACCACTTCCAGTGAGCTGTTATGTTCCCATCTGCACCGGGAGTGCATTTGATGTAAGAGTAACAATCCGACAGATACGGATATACACAATCTTGAGGCTTTTTGCAACCCGTTCTCTCGTAGTCGCGTATAGTGCAATAAGAACCAGGTTCAAGCTGGGCCAGAACGTTTTTCTCATCTTCGGCACTGACAGGCGCTAGGATACTGGCCCGTTTACCAAGATCCAACCATTTTGGCGGATCAAAGTTCTTCGCTGCGACAGGGCGTGAGTTACTGGCGCGCTCATAATGTGTTGTCCTTTTCTCGTGATTATATTGGACACATGTGCCATTAGCGTTGGTAGGCCCACATTCCCGTGTGTTGGGGTTGAACATCTGTCCTTGAGGGCAGCGCTTCACCCGATCCTGGCCTGAACCTTTTCGAGGAGTTTCGACATAGGAAAAGCAATCTCCACGAAGAGGAAATCTAAAGGGTTTGCTGTCATTGCCACACGTTGCTTCTTCGGAGACGGACCCAGTACGTAGAAGTGAGGATGGAGATATGAGTTCAGCAACCCCAGGTTTAGTAATGGCTAAGCTGTCGGCTTTGCCAGTAATATTATTCAATAATTGGCGTTGATAGCAAGTCCCATTGGCGTTAGCAGTCTCGCAGCGTAAAGTAAAGGCGTTGAACATCCGTCCTGGAGAACAGCGCCTCACCTCTATGAGGCTGTTAAGGCTAGAGAAACATTCCCAGTACCCTTGGCAGTCATCGATAAATCCGGCGGCAAAAATTCCAGGGCCTTTACAACCAGTCTTTGGATCGCAATTTTGCTCAGAGTTCGGAAAGCAGAATGGTGAGTTGTACACTTCCCCGACAGTCACGTCCGAAAATTTCACTACTTCCGCTCGCTCAGCGAGCTTTTTTGCTGGTAAACGTTGACGACAAGTCCCGTTGGCACTTGCAGGTTCGCACTGTCTACTGCAGTCATTGAACATCTGTCCTGGAGAACAATGCTTCACCTGACCGACGCCGAGTCCACCAGGTAAGCATTCGAAGTAAGCTACGCAGTCACCGTTGATCGCGACAGGTATTCCGAAACCTGGAGGTCCGCGTTGCCACTCGAGCATGGCACCGCAGAATGGTGTGAAGAGCAATTTTCTAGCCGGAATGGTCGGAATATCTGCCCGTCCACCACAGGTACCAGGGCTGCCCTTGGGTTCACACTTCTTTGTCACGTCTGACCACTGTAGAACACGCTTCAATCTATCCCGCGGTGGACATAATTGAAGCAAGGCACTCGCTGTAGTCGCGTTCTTTCCGAGATGTAAATCCATCACACACTGAATGTAAGCATTGCATTTTCCCGGATGTCTATACGTGCACCCTCCCTTCATTTTGCACCCTGCTGCTACCTCGGGATTGTGCTTGCAGAAAGTTTCCGTTGCCCAGTTTTTGACTACCTCAGTTGTTTTAACTGGTTGCCCCAAGATGTTGTTCCGAATGGCTATGCCGTTCGAGTCGCATCCCTGAGGGTACTGGCACATTTTGCTCCATTGCTCATACGAGAACTGTTTTTTCCAACTGCAAGTTCCCGGCGCACCCCACGGCCCACAGGTCCTTGTAATCCAACTATATTCTGCAGTATCGGGAGTTCCTGGGCATGGAATGATATTGGCCTTTGCGGTCTTCGGGCCCGTATAATTGGCTGGTTGTTCGATGATTTCACATTCCACATAGAAACGACAGTCGAAGCCAAATTTCAGGCTGCGCATATAGGGCCGCCGACATGTGCCTGGAGGACCGATGCAGCCATTTAGGACTTCTTTGTTCTCTTGATTGCAGAATGCGTTATCCCATACTGTGGGGGTATAGTTTATCACTATGGCGTTGGCGATGTTGACGAGAAACGCACCGAGGAAGAGGAGTTGGAGAGCGAGGTGGGCGAAGCGAGCCATGGCGACGACCATGCCTAGCCAAGGGGAACCCTGCACTGGATGTCAGTTAAAGCACTCCATAGATACTGGCTCCGTTGGGACGCGCCTTGACGTAGGAAGCTGTCTTCTCTCACTGATTGCGAAGTGATTGCGATGCGTTAAAGACGGAATAGCAGTATACCGACTCGAACAAAGATGAAGATGCGTTGATGAATAATTAATTGATGCTTGTGCGAGTAATGCGATGCAACGCTGATGATGTTGTTGTGTCAAGAGAAGAGAAGAAGGGAAGAAAGCGCGGATGCAAGTAAACAAAGCGACCGCGACGACAAGAGGAAGGGCCGGCCGTAGCCTTGAAGCCGTCTCATTTTTGTACGAATCCCGTTTTGCTCTCGAGGTATTAAAAAATGAATTCTAAGCGTATCAGCATAACCTCGATTTGCCAGCTCCAGCATGCGCTTAAAAGGGGGTGAAGAGCTGAAGCATGCCATTTTGCAGCTCAGCCAGAAATACAGTGAATTGTGCAAACAAAAATCAGATAAGGTTTAAGGATCTAAATAAGCGATTTTGCCGCAACAAAAAGAGCTGTGTATAGGGCGTTAGAATTTGCCAGCTCGCAATGCCACTCAGCGATTTGACCTGTACTAAATACTCGATGCGGCTCGGCCGAGGTAGAGGAAGATTCGACCCATATGGGCGGACAGGAACGCGGTCAGCTTAAGGCATTGAGCTTAAGACACGGGTTAGCCGGGGATGAGTCGCTACGCCTACCAAACAATTTTTTTTTGTCTTTTGTTCCTTTGCTTGTGCTGTGTTTGCGATTTTTTGTGTTTTTTTTTGTGTTTTGATATTGCTGAGAAGCGAACGAGGCGAGGCACGTGAGGACCTACTACTCTAGAGACCTGATGAGCGCGACTGTTTGTATCAAAGCCTCGCACAATATCAATTTTCCTTCTACTCTGCCCATGCAATCCTTCTTGAACTCCGTACCCGGAAATGCGCATCTCGTCAAGTCATCAGAATGTATCTGCGTGTTATCGATCTTTCCTCAGCTGCCGTTCTGCGTTCAGGACACCAGGCCTCCTTGCAAACGGTCAACCTGCATTGCCACGCCTCCATTCTGACTCCACCCAATCTCCTTTAACGGCCACTCGATCCATGGCAGATGCAGCTCGTCCATTAGAGGGCAAATCCTCGATATCAGATGCACGCTAAAGCCTTCTAAGAACCAGTGCTTTTGGCTATCAAATAGCTGTGGCATCGCCGCAAAGAACGCCATGATCGCCAAAGCCTCTTGAGCTTCTCCCGTCAATAGAGTCAGATAGTCATCCGTGATGCGGTACGCCCATATATACACATCCGTTGCCTCAAGGGTAGCAGCTGGTTGGCTGTACACAACTCGAAAGGCTCTGTGAAGTTCATCTATGGCTTTTCTGTAAGCCTCCCGCTTCCAGTCATCTGCAGTTGTCTCGCAGATTCGAGTAAATAGCTGCTTCAAGTGTTCAGCTTGCGGAACCTCAAATCCTTCATCAGTGAGCTTGTCCTGGATGCTGGAACGTCGGACGCCGGCAGCAAACATAGGTCCCAAAGTTCCGCTGAAAAGTTTCTCACTCGAGTATCGAATGATGGAATACGTTTGCCGCGAAAGAACGATCCAGTTTGAAATGCCTGCCTCGCCGAGGGGGCTCGCGAATGTGTAAAGAAGGGTGAGACCGGAGAAAATGTAAATTGCGGAAATGTTCTCGTCTTCGAGTTGTGCAAAAGCAGGTGTAGCCCTTCGAAGACCCTCCTCGTGATGAGAATGTGCTTGCGGGAGATAAACATCTCTCAAATCTGGCCTGAGATACGCTAGATGGAGAGCTGCTATAGCGAGAATGCCATGCATGACAAAGTCATGAGAGAATCCAAGCACAGGAACATTAAATGACCATATTCTGGTGATTGTTGAATCGTTGTGGATTTTGAAACACGTTGAGGTAGAGAAGTGGTGCATTAGTTCGAGGTCCTGGATATTCAGTGGTGTTGAAGCGGCACTGAAGCCAATCTTCGTAGCCTTGTTAGATGCATGTTCAATCTTGAAAACGTTTTACTTACAGAGGCAGCCGGGGATGTCGGTGCTGTATGCGAACGAGCGTACTCGCAGGTGAGTTCATGATGGATACACTTGTCGCACGAAGGTTGGCCCTCGTCACACTAGCCACATCGAAACAAATCAGTACAGAGAAATTTAAACCTCCAAATAGATATACAGAAGGATTGGTAAAAAGGAAAACGAATTCTTCGCTTATCGACTAAAAAATAGAAGACGTCGATCAGCTTGATCACGTTTCATATGTTCGTTATCAGATGAGATCTTCTTCAGGGAATCTGCTAACCTTCTGTGAAGACAATCAGTGCTATTCATCTCTTCGACACCCAAAGTACTCACAATCTTCCTCTTTTTACAAGTTAGACATCCCGTCCTTGTTTTCCGATGTGGGCGTCGCTTGTGCGGCTTGATGCCTTGCTCCCCACCTATGTCGCTCATCCCATACTACCTTGGGCTACGCTGCTGGGAGCTAAGAATCAAAGGATGAGAACAGATGGAAGAATAGCCAATGGTTCCAATATGGTCGACGCTATAGATGTGCGGAAGCTGACTGCGTGAACTTCCAGAAAAAGTTTGAAGGGCTAGAGCGACAGCTGGGTTTACCTCGGCCAAGGGATGCGAGATGTACGAGGATACGAGGGACGCGTCAGCACGAGTCATTAGCGCTCTTCAAGCGGAACCCCTGATTCGAATAGGGGTATGCGTTGCCTAGGGTAACCCGTGGTGGCTCTCGAAACTCGAAAGTCAAATCCTACGTCAAAGTTTCAACGTTCTTTCATGTCTATGGCTTTCCTAGTGGGAAGGAAGTACATTGAGAAGAACATCAATTGATGGCATATGCTTCTTTCAACGTCTCGAGGATTCAGTCACTCTTCAGGCCTTGACATTAGGCGGATTAAGAGTGCACAGTGCATTCTCTCCAAATTATTTCGTGGGCCGGCCATACCAATCGAAATGCTAGAATTAACATCAAATGGATCATTCTCAAAGCCAGGGCTTGGAGGGGAAGAAAAGCACAATGCGGGGTCCTGCTGAGTCATGATCAGCAGGGTTACTCTGCATCCATCCAATTCTGGGGTGAGGCTGAGCGACGACATCCTCACAATTACCTTTCCAAAAACCAGGCTATGGATGTCAAAACCGCCGTGACAAAATATCTTGAGGATGGACGATGGATCCGCTCTCCATAACAGCAACCTGCATTGGCCTAGCTTCGACTATAACGCGTACCTCTCTCGTCGTGATTGGGTTTGTGAAGGATGTCCGAGCAGCTAGAACCGACCTCGATACCGTCTCTCGCGAGCTGCTCTCCCTGAAAACCATTCTCGAACTCCTCGCAGACGATGTCAACGATTCTACAAGCCAGTCGATTCCGCAAATGCTGCAGAAGCAGATTACAGGCATAGTCACAAATTGTACAGGCGTCGTCGTCGATATTGAAGAGACGCTCAAAAACCATGATGGCGGCAGGTTGAACAAGGCTGCAAAATGGGTTGCGTCTGGGAAGAAAGATGTTGCGAAGCTGCAATCAAGTTTGGAGGCGCATAAGTCGGCGCTGGAAATCGCGTTGGATATGGTGACTCTGTATGAAAGTCTGCAGCGTTGGAGAAGAGCTTCACTGACCGGCATATCAGCACGCTTGCCAGAGAAATCAAAGCCGACACCCAAGAAATCCTAAACGATACCTCTGCGATTAAGGAAGATACCACTCAAATATTGGCTGAGATTGCTCGATTGCAGGACCAACTGCCTCGAGATGGAAATCACCGTAGCGCAGGCTTCATGCTGGAGAGATACCTTGATAACTTGACGAATTATGCTGAGACGGTGTGTGATCCATTCTTGGATGGTAGTGACGGGTCTAGCCCAACTTCTCGGCCGGCGAGCAGGGATCAGGAAAGTACAATCAATGAACATGAGGCTCTACTACCAATCTGGCCCCAGCATCCAGAGATGAGAATCGAGGACGATGAAGGGGAGAGCAAGAATCGTTTGAAGACAATCAAGGACTGTGGAGCGGCTCTTGTAACAGATAAAGAAGAAACAAATCGGAGAACTAAACCTATTGATGAAGAGGTAATAGCATTCAGAGAACGAGTCCCAATCATGAGAACTCAGGAGGAAGAGGCATGGGACAGGGAAATTGTTGAATACAATTTTTCACCGATGCGCAGAAGGAAAGCTGCAGAAGAAGTAATAGCATTTAGAGAACGGGTCCCAAGTATGAAAACCCAAGAGGAAGAGGCGTGGAGAAGGGAAATTTCCGAAGAGGAAGAGGCGTGCAGAAGGAAAACTGCTAGAGAAGAAGAGGAGTGGAGAAAGAAAATGGCCGAAGAAGAGGTGAGGACGAAAGAAGCACGAATGACCGCTGAGCGAGCCGCTATCAAAGCTGCTGAAGCTGAGGAGTGGAAATTGCAGTTTCAGTCAGCAGTCGGTTTTGGAGGATCCGTTTTCAGATGAGCTGGTGATCAACCCGTGGCCCTCGACATAGCTGCCTCGCCAGTTTCACACGTCGAGCTTGACGAACCTCCGAATAAGAGTAGCGCATCTGAAATCACATCATTAAAGTCTCCCGGGGGAGGGGGAACACCTTGGAAGCGAATCGTGAACCCGTATTCCAGCACAAATCGTCAGAAACCCTCAATGGGTCGGGAAACGAACGGCCTGAGCTCAAAGAACTCAAAGAATCACTTGTCAATAAACCGACTAATGAAGAAAAGTGTGTTATACCGCAGACTGGGCGTGCTGAAATTGAAGTCAAGTGCTCACTCCCTGACATGGGAAACTGATCGCGACCGCAGAGCATACCGACAATATTTTCCTTTGGTTAAATGAATCCTCAATCGAGACGCTCGCCGTGAGTGCCGTCGACGATGAGCACATCGTCCAAGTTTTAGAAGCAGAAAAAGACCCCGTGCCAGATGATTTGGTACCATTCGACTCAAGTACTAAAAGTAATTGGACAGATGAGATCCTCTCTGCCAAGGTAATGAGATTCCTTTCAAGAAGGCGCCGAAGCAGATATAAGCTGACCTTGTTATCTGCATAGAAATAAAGATACCCATTTTGCACTGTGGGAAAACCCACCTTAATTTCCTTCTCCAATTATTTAATTTCTTATACTTGTTGATATGTTGTCTACGAAAAATTTCAAAGGAAGTTGATATAAAGCTCGGGCTAACGATCCACTAGGAACAGCCTAACCCTCGAACGCTTTAGCGTTCGCTTCAGGGGCTCATGAAGTGCTTCCATCCCTTTAATCCTCACCTCACACGTCCGTCGAAATCACCGCATACAAGTTAATCCTCACTCCCTTCCGCCAGTGCAACAATTTCTATGCTGAGACGTGTGACTTGATCAAATGTCACGTGCCTGTTTTAGACTTTCCCAGCAGCATTTGATGACGTGTTTGACTCTCTGCCGCCATCCTCTCGCCATCAGAACCTCACTTCGTTCCCAAGCTACAGTATATCGAAGATCCCGATCGCAAATCCACCAATTCAGCACTAGCAACTTCAATATGGCCTCCAATTTTTATCACAATGATACGCCTGCCGAGATCAAGAACGCCAAGGTTCATGCCCTCTTCTTTCACAATTCCACGAAGACTGACAGAGTAGGGACTTCACCTAATCACAACCTCCACCCCGAATGGAAAGAAGGTCCAAATCATGATAGAAGAACTGAAAGCCTTATACGGAACTGAATGTGCTACTTCCTCTTCATTCTCCAAATGAGACGTGTATGGTGCTAATTTATCGACAGACACACATACACTAATTTCCATCCCTACGAACGACCAAAAGAAAGATTGGTTCCTGCGCTTGAACCCAAATGGTGCCTTCCATTTCCCTATCAGGCTTACTTTTCCCTGCTAACAGAAGAAAGGACGCATCCCCGTCCTAATGGATAACACCAAATCTCCACCTTTCGCCGTGATGGAGACATCAGCAATCATGCTATACTTACTCAAAGAATATGATTCGAAAGACGCATTTGGATTCAAAGATGACTTGGAGAGGAACCAGTGTTTGCAGTGGTTGTTTTTCTGGCATGGTAGCGTGAGTTTTCCTTCAGACTCCCTTCCTTCGGGTTCATGGTATGGGCACGGATGTTAATAATAGCACAGGGACAACCGATTGAAGGTCAACTGAACTATTTCGGGAAGTTGGCTGATCAGAAAGATCAATGTAAGATCCTTCCCACGCCTCAAAAGCTAGAAGGAGAAGAGGTTGATGTGAATAGACGCCATCAACCGTTTCAAGAAAGAAACCCTTCGCATCTTCGGGGTACTCGAGATCCATCTCTCGGGTAAGTATACAGGGGAGATGAGAGAGTATTTGGCTGGTAAAGGAAATGGAACGTATTCTGTTGCTGATATTGGGACATGGCGTAAGTGCTCTTATACTCTCGAAGATGGTAATTAGTGCTAATTAGATGTAGCGTGGGTGTCGGGATATGGTTTCTCGGAGCAAATCAGTGAGGCTGAGATGAAGGAGTTTCCGCATCTGTTGAAGTGGATTGACAGAATTGCCGAGGTAAACCTCCAGAAGTTGGAGGAATGAAGAGTTGCTAATTAAAGTAGCGCCCTGCTGTCAAAAGCGGGACCGCAAAGTCCTGGCAGAATTGGTAAATTCAGTCGCCAACACTGAGCCAGACTTTTGCAAGAGATTTAATTGGGATGCATAGCCAGTTAGCTCCCCAGCTGACATGATAAACTTCTTTCGCAACCTGGAAATAGTTATTTTCCCTCTTAAAGTTTATCAAGCAGTGCAAGTATATAAATCCGTGAATTGACTTGCCAAAGTCAAATCGGGCTCATTCACTTAAGATCGTCTTTTCCAAAATGGAAGGGCACGTGATCCGCACAAATGCAATGAACTTAAATTCGGCTTCTTCCCTTCTAAAAATTTCTCTCCTCAATCAATCTTTCCGATTCAGCAACTCAAAGAACCGGGCTCCGGCCTGGATGCGTGGTTTCCCCGCTGTTTATTGTCAGTTGTATGATTATTGTCAAGTGTTTTTGATGGACATTCCAGGTACGCCTAGCATCGGCTTTCCCCTTCGTCATCCGGCTCCTCTTCGGCTTTTGTTGTCATTCTGCTTGTATTCACCACTTCTTTTGGAAGGCAGGATGGAAGGAGGTTTGCTTTCCTCCTACGTTCTTGACGAGATCGCTGATCAAGCTGCATCAGACAAAACAACAAGCAAACAGTGGAGATGGAGATGGCTCGCGGCCATCTTGAGACCCGGGGAGGGGTGTCTACTTGTAAGTTGCTACATGTTCATACCTTTTCCTACAGCACACACTATGAGAGGACCTTGGAGCGATCAACGATTTCTGGAACTGCGACTACACAACCTCTACGGCTTGTCAACTCCCTTGACAGAAACGACCTTGGCTGCAGTCTCTCTGCAAAAGTTGACGACACCGGGTCACAGCTACCTTGCAGGATTAACTCTGACTCTAAAGACACCACTTCGCCTCACAATATCAGCTCTTGATTGTCAAAGTTACACTTTGCTTCACAGCCTGAGTTGTCCATTAGTGTCCCATTTTGCCTTTCAGGATCAGCTCCTGGCTATCAAAGTCTAGCTTTGCTATTCAAATCTTCTTGGCCACCAGAGCTCCGTTCTCTCCTTGGAGGATCAAGAAGCCAACTGCACTATCTCTTTATTTGAACAAGCCTTGCACAACTACTTCTTATTCGACACCGCATTACTTTTGGCTACTTACAACTGCCTGATCTCTTGGCCTACATCGGAAACACTGCCCACAACAAGCACCGACATCGCTAAATTCTTTCTCTTTACTGCCACGTTTCCTCTGATCTTTTGTTTCCTTAGTCTCCCGACATCGGAGGTGGAACGATTTTTCTTCTACCGAACACAACTGATATCTCTTCTTACAGCTAGACAACCTAATCTTCATCACAAGAGACGTAGCACCATGATCCCGACGCTGAACTCTGCCGGCCAATGGGCCTCGGTACCTCTCGCTGGGGTCCACACCGACTTTGAAGCCTGGATGGCCAGTTATAAGTTTGACAAGGTGAGACGACTTCGAGGACTAGGGGTTAACAACGGTGCTCAACTTCCGCAGAACGCCTATCGAGGCATCAAGGGCGCAGCCAAGCCATCAGCCCAACCTCGACCGATGAGACAGTCCTTCCAACGCCAGCTAATGTTGACTCCGCCGACTTCTCCAAACCTAGCGCCTCGCCGTAGCCGAAATACAACAACACCCTCTCCTCCTCCGACCTTGACAACATCCTCTTATTCTTCGTCCTCCTCTTCCTCTCTCTCATCATCAACGAGCTCTTCCGAAGCCCCACCACTCTTTGTGACCGATTATTTCGAAGTTCGAAAGTCTCCTAAGGGAGGTTACGGAGCATTTGCTACCAAGGACATCGAGAAGGACATTGTCATCATGTCCGAGGCGCCTTTGTTTCGAGCAATGTTCATGGAAGTCTTCTTGAAATTTGAAGCTTTGCCGAAAGATTTGAGAGATGAGTATAAAACTCTGGTTGGCTGGAAGGAACTTAGTAACCACGAGATTCTTGCAATTTTTAAGACCAATCGGTACGTAGCTACATGTTTACAAGGTTTTCTGCGTCTATGGTCCCAGGGAACTGTATTTTACTAACTGCTTTCAACCCAGCTTCGAAACATCTGAAGGCAGAGGAGGAATCTTCTTGAAGTCATCTCGTTTTAACCATGCCTGTCACCCGTACGCAACCTGTACTTACCTCTACGACGTCTCCCAAGACCGACTTATCGTCACGTCACTCTTCCCAATTGCCAAGGATCAGGAGATAACCATCTCGTACAGCAAGTGTACAGAGCACCTTTACCCCAACTACGGTTTCTACTGCGATTGCCCAGGTTGCCCCTCTGCAGATAAAGTCAAGAAAGACACTGCTTATTTCAAAGGTCCGAACTGAGAGAGTGTATGAGTAGTGTACGATAAGGGAGATAGATGAGAGTAGAGGAGAGAGAATGATATCATGGAGGGGACTGGATAGTGGGCGCAGAATCATATCGGGGAGTTATGCAATGCAGTGGTGGAATAGAAGACGACGCTTATTTACTATGGAGAGTGAACGCTGGGCACGAGGCCATCCTGTACCACCATCTAGACATAAATGCATTCTCGCGGAGTTCTCTTTCAATGCGATGATTTTCAAACCTATGTCCTCAAAAGGCAGCAGTGAACAATGGAAATTGTGAATGGGAGCCAACACTCAGAACTTTCAGTAATATAGACTGACATGAATGACTAGCAAAGTCTAAGCGCTTCCTGACTCAAATTCATTGTTTCCAACATCTCAAGCAGATCACTTCAGAGCCTTTACTTCTCATCATCTTTACCTCCATCATGAGATCTTAAAATTTGGTCAAACTCCTATTCAAAGTCGGTCTCCTTCAATACCGAAGATGCCAACCTTCACGCCCTTCAACTGCTTCACGCCCGCTACTACCTCATCTTCTCAACCCAGTCCTCTTCGATATCCTGAAGGAGCAACGCCACACTCTGTACCCAACCTCTCACATCATCATCGCAATAACGGGTACGAAGACTTGACGCTACATCTTACGCAAAGTCATAATCAGTTGAGGGAACGAAGTCGGAGTGGAGATGGATCTCGACGGCTTATCAGGGATTTGGTTCGCAGTAGGAGGGTGAGAGATGCTGAACAGGAAAGAGGGCGGGAAGGTGAGCGGGAAGGTGAGCGGGAGAGAAATTCAAGTCAAGAACATGCAGATGGGAGCACACAAGTTGTTAGGACTTTTGTAAGGGAGCGGAGGGAGATGGGTGCCAGTCGGGAAAGAGTGACAGCGGAGAGGATAGCGAGGGAAGGGGCAGAGATAAGAAGTTGGGGGAGAGAGGTTGTCGAGGCTGCTGAGGCTGCTGAGAGAAAAGCAGGACTTCTAGGTGAGGTTGGGAATCAAATGGTGGTGGAATCGCGCACCCTTCCGAAGAACATCGACAATGAAGATGATATCTTGGAGCTCGATTTAGATGGCGGTGTTACCCTCGAAACACAGCGGGCTGTTGAGCACGAGCATATGGTGGTCGAAAGGGGGAGGATGGAAGTTGCTGAAGAAGATAACTCGAAAGGCCAGGAAGAGGATCGGAGATGGATATTGAGAAGAGAGAGGGATTGCTGTACCTCTGAGGAGAGGAGGAGGATTGACGAGTGGATTGCGGCGTGTGAGACGGCGAGGTGCAAAGGGTTTGTGAAGCGCATCAAGGGGAGAACGGAGGTGAATGAGAGGGCTGGTAATATAGGCGAGGTGAATAGTGAAGAGAGGGTGAGTGTTAGGGGGGGAGGGAACCTTGGGTGGCCTGAGTGGGGGCTTGGTTGGGGAGCTCAAAACTTTATGAAGTAGGGAATATGACGTTCAATGGTTTCATTGTGTTGAAATCTTGTGACAGAGAGGCAAACATCAGGTCCGAAAGTCAAGTATGTGGGGTTATGATTCACGAACTTGTTTGTATGCGCAATAAAAGATGAGAAGAAGAATGCAGACCTGCTAATGGGAGAGTCCTAAGTTTCGTGAATCATAATAGTGCATCTTAGACCACTTCTCACAATATATCAAGGTAGATCGTAATCTACAAGAGACTGAAATCTTGAACACTTTTGTATCATTTCAACAAGAACGCATCAAAATTCCCAGAGTCTAAAAGACTTCTCACCAACATGGACGCCTCTTCTGAGACCTCTCCTGCGCAAGACAAAAAGCCCTTGAGGCCTTGCCCCAAATGTCCGCATCGACTTTCAGATCTCTGGACCCATGAGAACCCTGCTGAGGCAACACGATCATCAGAAGTATCAAAGGAAGAGATATCCGCCAATGATAATAATAGCGAAGGCGGTTCCAGCAGCACTGCCGTTGAAGATTATGTCCATGACGAAGACACCTCAAGGTTTCCACCTGACTATCTAGACACCTCCTCAGAGCGAAGCAACCCACCTGAATACACTAGCAATAAGAATGACTCCGAGGAAGAGTATCACGAGCTCCAAAGCGATGATGAACCGGAGAGCAACGATGAGCATGAGACTGATGAGCATTACAAGTCTGCGAAGGAGGATCAAAGCGACGAGGAACACTTGCTTGATGAGCATCTTGCCGAAGCGGGATTCGAAGGTGCTCAGGTGAAGAAATGTGAATTCTGCGAAATGCTACCAACATCCGCCAAGTGTCCGATATGCGCCCCTTGGCTACCCCCCAAACCCGACAGTGATTCAAGAAATAAGGAGAAGCTTCTTCCAGAGTGGTACACATGTCGCTGCGGCGAGATTCACGGAATACCTAGCGATAGAGAGAAAACCAAGGCCACCTTTGCCAGTGAGGATTACGGCCAGTCGGACGAGTCCTACAAACGGAACAAGCAATATATGCTTAATCGAGTATTTGGCCAACCGACTATCTTTAAGCACTGTGATAAGTGCCAGGCCATAATTACAAGGAGGGAGATGGAGAACAAGAAATTCTACGCAGAGATGGGTTGGGAGAGCTTGGCAAACGAGGAACAAGGTGATCAACAACTTGTCGAACCCGAAGTCGATTATGACTCGGATGCGGAGAGCGGTCCATTTTGGTACACGTGCTACTGTAATCAGACTCATGGGCGTCTTGACCAAGCTATCTCCACAGAGGAGGTTGCCTCTGACGAAGAACAAGTACAGTCTTTGAGCATAGCGAGAGATGAGAACTTGGGTAGGAGATCAGTTTCAGATGAAGGAGTGATCGACAAGACACTTGATGCCGGCCGCTGGACCTTCATGAAGCTATGTGACAAGTGTGAAGAGATCAAGCGGCTGGAGCTCGCGGCGGATTACAACAATCCAAGATTGTGGGAACTCCGTGCAGAGGTCCTGGGGGAAAAGCTGTGGGAGTGGGATAAAACAGGTTATGTACAGTTTGGGGGGTGGGATAACTCAGGTTGTGAACGGTTTGGGGAGTGGAAGAAGTTTGTGAAAGGATGCGTTGCCAGCTACGCTACCAAAAATACGTCTGCAGAAATGACAACGTCTAAAGGTCTCAGTACTGTGGTGGAGGAAGACGAAAACTGACGATGCTTGGGAAGGGGCGTGATGAGATATTTTATCGTTGATTATCAAGAACTCATGGATTTTGCATCGAGACTTCACACTTGTAATTCCTGGGATGGGAAGGTGATGCGAGAATTTATATCGTTGATCAGTAAAGAAACAGGGAATTTTCATCAAGACTGCACACTTGTGATTTCCTCACCCTTCACTTCCTCCTTCCTCTTACCTTCATTCTCCGGCTCGTCCTCCCTCTCAAACCCATCTAACAGTTCCTCCACACCGTCTTCATCACTAACCTCCGAAACTTCAATATCACTTCCCCCATCGTCATCTTTTACCCTCATATCCCCCAACATCCCAGAGTCCTTCCCCATCCTCTTCCTCTTAGCCTTCTCTCCTCTCCTTCGATGCGGACCGGGTGTACCATTCCAGATACCCTTGTTCTCTTCTTTTGCCTTCCCCTTTATCTTGGCGCTCACTGCATCATGCTTGTTCTTCCACATCCCGCCGTACCTGTACAACGGATGATCGCGATCGCCGTCTGCTGACCCGCCGCTAACAGACTGCCAGCATTTGCCAGTGCAGACGAAATGCCATTTCTTGGTTTCATCAATTTGGCACCGGATTAAGACATCACGGGGCCGATTGCAGAGGGTGCAGGGTTTGCTGTGGGGGTTTGGTGGTGGATTTTGTTTGGTGGGAAGTAAGGTCTCTTCCTTGGGAAGTGTAGATGAGGAGGTTCCTTGAGTCAAATTCGAAATTGCTTCATTATCTGCATCTAGCGCTCTGGCGATTGGCGGTGAAGACATGTAATTGAGATATTATTGATGTTGGAAATGAGCCGAGGTGATGGTGGAAAGAAGTGAGGTCGAGTGAGATGTAGAGAGGTCACGTGCCCATTCCTCCTACTACACCCTCCAATATTACAAGTAGCAGCTCTATGAAATTAGAACTAGATAATAAAGCAAATCCATATAATTGATATAAGTATATTGGTCCAATCACAAATACATTGTCACTCTTTTTCGTAGGGCTGGAAGTGGGGCTCATCAGATTAGATGCGATCCGGATTCCGAGTCGCCCAATTTAGAACCCCGCCATACGTCATCGAGCATCAGGGGGAATGACATGCCATAACCTTGGCATGTCAACGTCGAGGAATGATATATTTTCCCCTTGCTGAGCTTGAACTTTCTTCTTCATACCAAATCAAACCAAATACTTCGCACAACCACGCGCAACGAATTGTCGAACCTTCAATTGATTGATCTACGAAAGAACTCTCAGCATTCTACATCATAAACACATCATAAACACATCATAAACACATCATAAACACATCAATTCACAATGGCTTCCCAAGGCTCATCCACCGTAAGCTCTTCTCCTGCCAATTCCTCATAGCAAATCTTCGAGGAGATCACAGCTAACAAGGCTCTTCAGTCCGACGTCTGCCTCTACTTCCTCGCCATCTTCCTCCCACCCCTGGCCGTCTTCTTCAAGAGGGGATGCAACGCCGATTTCCTAATCAACATCTTGCTCTCAATCCTTGGTTGGATTCCCGGTGTCATTCGTACGTATTTCCGTCCGCTCCCTTCCCTTTCCCTTAGGTCACGAAAATGAATGCTGACGGCATGGCAGACGCTTGGTGGGTAATTGGCAAGCACGATCCGGCGAGATACACCTAGATGAAGCTGTGGCTGGATAGGGATGACTGGTGGAACGTGTGAGAAACAATTTTATGGGGTCAATTGACGCATTTTCTTTCCGCGAGTGGGAACGGACACATTGTACGATAGTAGCACCTGAGGGTGGGGCGATGATACCAGCTTGATTCTCAGGACACTAGGGAGAAGGCGTATAATTGAAGCGAGATTTACTGCAACAGCCTTCCAAGTTTACGAATGCTGTGTCATGCCACTTTGTGACTTTGTATTCCCAATGTCGTCAGGTTGCTCGATGTTGGTCCCAAAACTGCCCCGCCACAGTGTGTGACTATTGAAAAGAAAGGACCAAGGTCACTATTTTACGATGCTGAATTATCAGTAATAGATTTCCTCTAGAGCAAGTGGCTTCAATTCATGGTCATCTCAACATTTCAAAATTTTCGTACTAAATTAGTGCAGGTGGCTCCCAGGATGAGCCGATAGTGGCTTTCTGGAGTGACACGAGCAACCGACGTGACACGAATGCATCTTGACTAGGGAAACCTTATTCCGACCCTGATAGTCATTTATTTCACCATACAGATTTCTAGGATGCCATACTAAATCTACACTGATGAATGATGATCTTGAAGGCTTGCCGGTGAACAACAACCTCAAAAAAGAGGCTATTCGGCAACTCGCCGGAATCTGGATGTTGCAACCTTATCGAGAAAGCCATTGGATTTTGTCGGCTCGAGTACGCTCGACTCATTTGGGGGGGGGTTGAACCAAATACGGACTTTTGGAGCCCAGAAGCAAAAAGATCCTCGAGGAAACAGAGAATGCTGATACTTTCTCTTTGGAGTGTGGCCTGGCTGGGACGGATACAGTGTTTCTCAAGCGGCAAAAGAGTTTCCTTTCGATATGCCCTACGCAGAACAAGAAGATTGTCTAAGAATAGAGTCGAATCGTCGAAATAGCTGAGGGGAACAGGTATCTTGAGGCCCCTGAACGTCCTCGGCATCTCATTGTGGGACCAGTCAATTCATGAGCGCAAGAGTGGACGTTTGGAGATGGGAGACCTTCGTTCTGTACTGTAGGCCAGCAGGGGGGCTGAGTACCCCTCACTAACTCGTAAGCAGGGTCCCAGATCCTGTCGCTGATCTCCTAGGCTGCCAAGGCTGCCACGCCTGCCACGCCTGCCACGTTGTGACAATCGTCTTTATCTTTGCTCTTTATCTTGGCAGTCGCCTCAAAAGCACCTTCATCGACTAACTCATGCACCCATCACACCACCGCAAGGATATGGCTGCTTTCCCGGTCGGCGGGAAAAGCCCCCAGCACGGCGCAGACCCCCAAATTGGTTCCAACAGGACCCCTCAAAGGCCGCCAATAGGTGCCTCATGGCTTGGGCCCTCTCATTCTCCGGCGCAAATAATCGGCATGTCGAATCGACCGGATGCATGCCTCAACTTCCCCGAAAAAGCTTTCAGGCGCGGCAGGCGCGGGGTGGAAAAAGCCAACGCGTCCAGGGCCTCCAAAAAAGCACCAATTGGTACAAGTACCCATGCCGACTGTTGCCCGTCGCAGACCACCATCTTTTCTGGTAGCTCATATCTGAGGACTTATTATTGCTTACGAGCGTAGAGCGAGATACCAACCATGGCGGAGGCCAACGGACGGAGTCAAGCCGAACCCGAGCTCTCGGGAGAGGCACAGGGGATAGCGAAGCCGGACCTCATAAAGAAACAGGCCCCACTTGTTCAGGTTGAGGAAGTTCAGACGGCAGATACTGCAGCTAAACGGTCTAGAGAAGTGCAAGTTTTGACGGATAAGAGTGTAACCAAAAGAGAAGAGGTCGCAGATGAACGATTTCAACCTCCAGCAACAGCAGTATCGGCTTTGAACTCGAGCTCAGATGCAGCGCGGGGTGCCCCACCAACTGAGGCATTATCAGGACAAGGACTTGGAAGCAGTATTTTAGACCGTCAATCAAGCCCCTCAAATATTGAAACCATGGCTACTCCAACGGCAGCAGAGCCTATAGCAGACCAAGCTCAGACTCCTGTTGCTGGCCAAGGCCAAGGAGACGAATTTGAAGTGGACGCTGATGTTTGTTTCTCTACCTACGAGGTTAAGTTGAAGACCGCTGACTTTGGACGCATAAAGTACCTTCACGACAATGATCTTGACTCTACTCTCGGAGACGAGCAGTATGTACTGCTTCTCACTTATGAATGGCACGAGACCAAGTGAAATGTCTAATATTTTGCTGTTGTACAGAACATCATATTCGACATCCTTGGCGAGCAGTGTCAGAGAGAACTATTATGTGCATGGCCGGAGGTGAGTATGAGATATGGCCTTTTTTTTGGATTACACTGAGATCTAACTGTGAGTAGATATTCAGCGTAAGTCTTTCTGTTCGGTCTCTGAACTAGGATGTATATCTCAACTCACATTTCGCAGCTACAAAGATTCAGGTGAGTCTTCCAAGAAAAGCACAGTTGGAACCACACTGACTTCTCCGCAGGTTATATTCGACCAAATGACGAGGTAAAGTAGGGAACCTTCTCTCGATTGAGCAGAACTCTAAGAACTTGATAGACTGAAGTAGATCGACTCGATATGTTCCATCACATCTTGAAACTCGTCTCGAATGGAAAGTTGTACGAAGCACCACTTCCAAAAGATGTGCAAAGAGTCCTTGATATTGGTTGTGTAAGCTTATCATTTCTACATTGCTCGAACGAAAATGGAAGCTAATTTTCCCAGGGCACGGGATTATGGGCCATTGATTTTGGTAAGCAGAAATGCGTTCAAGGAATGCAAGCTTAAACGTAAATTCTAACACATGGCAGCGGATGAACATCCTTCTGCAGAGGTAAGTCTTGTTTTCTCTTATTCTTCAAGACGTTTAAGTTGAGCATGAAGAATGATGATTTACGATGCTCTGCTATGATATGAGAAGCTGACTCAACATCTATCCAGGTCCTCGGGGTGGACTTGATGCCAATACAGCCACAATTCGTCCCGCCAAACTGCAAGTTCGAAATCGACGACATAGAAGAAGATTTTACCTACCGACAACCATTTGATTTTATCCACTGCCGCTACATGGCCTACGCCGTGAAAAACTGGCCAAGACTAATCGGGCAAATCTATGCGTACGTCCCTGTCCCTTCGTATCCTCTTTCTCCACCAAGCTCACGTGACACAAAGTCACACGACCCCCGGCGGCTTCGTCGAGTTCACAGACTTCGACCTGATAATCAGAAGCGACGACGGCAGTATGGATAACACAACTATGCAAACCTGGACCAACACGTTACCCCAAGCTGGGCGGCTTCTTGGCCGCGAGCCGTGTCCAGGGCCGAAACTCGAGCAGTGGGTGCGCGATGCTGGCTTCACGAATATCGTCACCAAAATTTACAAACTCCCCATCGGGCCATGGCCTAAAGATCCCAATTTCAAGCTCGTAGGGGCTTATTACCACGTGACGGTTAGCCAGGGCGTCGAGGGATTTAGTTTGCGGTTGTATATGAATGTGCTGAAGTGGAGTTATGAGGAGTTGCAGGTGCTGCTAGCGAAGGTGAGGAAGGACCTGAACACGAGGAGTATACATGGCTATACGACGATGTATAAAGTTATGGCGCAGCGGCCGGGGGGTCCGGAGACGGCTGGGGAGAGCTGAAAAGCGGTTTGGAGTCCGGAAAGTGAGGGAGAGGACAGGAAGTTTCTTCTATCTGTGGGAATGGAATGGGAGGAGGTCAGGTTCATGGCGGAAAGCTTGGCACTGGGCAATTTTAGCGATAGCGTTGGGATTTGCATTTAAATATTGCCCATCTTCAAGATCTATCCCTTTCTTAAGGGACCACTCAGCCTCAACGGCCAAAAATATATCTCAAGTTGGCTGTCGAGGCCTCCATTGCACCTGATTCCTGGATCCAAGCAGTCCTGAAGAGGAAACCGAAGTAACTCACCTTTCTTTCCGGATTTAGAATTCCTTCCCTTCCTTTCTCTTCCCTTTCCCTTCCCTTCCCTTTCCCTTCCCTTTCCCTTCCCTTCCCTTTTCTTCTCTCTCTTCCCTTCCTTCACATTTTTTCTTTCTTTTTTGGTTTTCTCTTAGTCTGTATGTGTATTTCGCAGGAAGAAGCCCTGGGTGCACATGCACCTCGCCTTCTCCCCACTGTGTCGGACACCTCATCCTGCTCGTAACCAGAGCGCTCTATAGCACATCCCAAGGTGATTGGTCCTGGACGGAAGGCCTGGTCACGAGACGCGGAATTCTATCTCGGCTATCCTGTGTTGAGTTGTGTTCTCTGAGAGGATGTTAGCTAAATTTGTTTTATATGTTGTAAGGTGAGTAGGAAGTGCTCTGGGCCTCGACAATAGCGCCAAAATGTTTGTGTGAGAGAAAATAAGCTTATTTTGAATCATGGACCCAGGTTCTGGGGCAGATGGAACAAAGGATGACAGGGGTGAAAGGAACGAGCTCTTTGCCCACTTCTTCCCCCCTTTTCATTTGAGCGTAACGAGTTGAAAATCAAAAGGCTCACCAAGTGAAAGTTACGTTGCACAGGTCGTTTTCTCTTACGTCGCAAGAAGATGAGGGTACGAGTTGAGATCCTTCTCATTGATATACTGTAATGTACAACGAACATACCACAGACTCCATTCATTCTCCATTCCAGCCATGCCCATGCTATGTTGACGTATACAATCTATACAGATTTCGGTTTCTCCAGACATAAATTACAACAAGAAGGAAGTCTATTAACACACTAGCCAAAAGACAGCGCTCTAATCTATTTCTTATGCCTATCTGCTTGTATCTTCTCATGCTTCGCAATGAGTTCCTTTCTGAAGTACATATCAGTAAGAGTAATGTGCGGATGGGGGGAGGAGGGCTTACTGTAATTGACCAGGCGCTGGGGCATAATGGCTGAATTCCATGCCAAATTCGCCCTTGCCCTGCGTCGCAGCTCTCAGCTGAGAACTAAATCCAAACATTGCATTCAAACTGCAGTCTGCAGTCAAAGTGAAGTCCTCGGGTCCAATTTCCGTTTCACTGATGATGGCATTTCTCTTGTTCAGTAATCCGACGATGTTACCTTGGAACTCATTTGGTGCCGTAATAGTTGTCTTCATCAGTGGTTCCAAGACCTGAGGTTTCGCCTCCTTGAAAGCTTTGCGGAACGCTTGCTGCGTAGCGTTCTTGAAGGCCATTTCGGACGAATCAGTCATGTGGGTAGCACCATCGTTGACAATCATAGACGTTCCCAAGACAGGATGACCAATCAGAGGACCCTTCTCGCAGGATGCGAGGAATCCCTTTTCGCAGGCAAACAAGAACTTCTCGGAGATCGAGCCTCCAGTGACCTCCTGCCTGAACTTGGATGGGCCATAGCCAGTTGGGCCTGGTTCGATCGGCTCCATGAAGCCTACTACTCGAGCGTAATCACCAGCTCCTCCAGTCTGCTTTTTGAGAGTATGGTCGAAGGTGGTATGTTGGGTGATGGTCTCACGATAGGCGACTTGTGGTTGACCAGTCTCAACTTCGACCTTGTATTCACGACGCATACGCTCAACATAGATGTCAAGGTGCAGTTCTCCCATTCCTGAGATGATAGTCTCTTGGCTTTCTGCATCGACGTGAACTCGGAACGTAGGGTCTTCACGTTGGAACCGATTCATAGCTTTGCTGAAGTTGCTGGTATCCTTTGTCGTCTTCGGCTTGATGGACAATGAGATGACGGGATCGGGGACGAACATGGAAGACATCGAGTATGGGAGCCCTCCATCGGTGAAAGTGTCTCCAGAGGCGCAGTCGACTCCAAACACAGCGCAGATTTCTCCAGCACCAATTTCTGGAACTTCCTCCATCTCATTGGAGTGCATTCGCACTATTCTAGGCACCTTCACCCTCTTGTCCGTCCTGGCGTTGAAGACGTTCATCCCCTTCCTCAAAGATCCTTGGTACACTCGGATATAAGTTAATTGTCCATAATTGCTCTCTTCCAGCTTGAAAGCCAAGCCAACGAATGGTAGTGAGTTATATGAGACTAATTTGACCGAGGCCTCATCTCTCCTCTTGTCTAGAGCCAGATTTTCGACTTCTGCGGGATTTGGTAAATAATCACAAACGGCATCTAACATGGGCTGGACAGATTTGTCGGCTAAAGCGCTTCCCATCAGCACTGGAGTGAACTTTAACGCAATTGTCGCTCGTCGAATTGCGGCTTTCATCTGTTCTGGGGTCGGAGTTCTTTCGTCTAGGAAAATCTCGGCGATCTCATCGTCCACATCTGCGAGAGTTTCAATCAACATCTTTCTTCTCTCTTCTGCTAGCTTTTGGACGCTTTCCGGAATCTCGTCGGTCTCTCGGATAACCTCGCCTCTTGGCCCATCGTTATAGATAGCTTTCATTCTGATTAAATCAACCACACCCATGAAACTATCCTCTGACCCAATAGGAACTTGTAGAGCTGCTGCAGGTATTCGGAGCTTTTGGTTGATTTGATCCACTGCTTTGAACGGGTTGGCTCCCATTCGGTCCATTTTGTTGATGAAACTAATTCGAGGAACGTTGTATCTTCGCATTTGTCTGTCGACTGTGATCGTTTGACTTTGAACTCCACTAACCGCACAGAGAATCATAACTGCTCCATCCAACACTCTCAAAGCTCGTTCAACCTCGATGGTGAAATCGATATGGCCAGGTGTATCAATCAGATTAATGTGGTATTTCTCCTCCTTGCCATCCTCTTTCTTAATCCAGTCACAGAAGGTTGCTGCTGATTGAATAGTGATTCCCTTCTCCCTTTCCAATTCCATAGAGTCCATCTTGGCACCCACCGCATCCTTCCCTCTAACTTCATGGATAGCATTGATTCGGCCGGTATAGAAGAGGACTCGTTCTGTCGCTGTGGTTTTTCCACTGTCGATATGTGCCTGTGAAGTATATATTCAGTCTTCCACGCCTTCGCGGCTTGGATGAAAGCTACTGACTGCAATACCAATATTCCTTATTCGAGCCAGCCTTCCCTTCTCCACTTCGTCTAAATTTTCTATGATTGTCTCCTGGGTTAGAGCAGATGGATCTGCAGCTGCTTGTTTTAATCTGCGAATCTCCATTAGTTTTTGGTCTTCCTTGAAGATTCTCGAGCCTAGTCAAATATTCCTTCATATCTAAACCAAACTAAACATAAAAAGAGAGGAAACTCACACAGCCTCTGCGGCACCAGCTCGCACACTTCTCGACTCTGAGAAGTATCTCTGTGCGCCTTGGCCCCTTCCAGCTGCTCGAACACCCGTCCCTCGAGTTGCAGCATTGAGGCAGAGAAAACGAGGTCTGGATGCGCAACTCCTCACAGATCCAATCGATGCCTCTGCCGAGACCGCGGCCCGGACAGCTCTGTGCACCCTCATGATTCTCGGCGCAATTGAATGTTTTCGACAGAATCGGATCATAGACACTTTTTTTCAACGCGACTTGAAGTTCGGATGATCTTCGGCAGTCTAGCCATTTTGAGCCCTAGCTCCGAATGGTATTAAACCTTCCTTCTCGAACGTCTGATATCTCACCTTCCTATCTGCTTCCTTTCAGGTACTCTGACTCCTTCTACAATTGCTTGCTTTCTAAACAGGATGATACAGCTATTAACGTCGGCATCGGTTTTCATTTATTCTGCACCTTCTCTAGCTTCGGTACAGTATTGAGAAGGTTTTAAGCCTTCCCAATTGGTAACAGCACTTACCACACTGGGAATTTCCCCGTGGCATTTCTCACTTCCATTTGTAGATCTAAGCAGCTGTTGCTTTAGCCTGAGCTCTTGGTGAGCAAAGTTAAGTCAAGGGTGAGCATTCCTGACACCGCCTGAACACACCATAACTAAACCTGAGCATGGAGTTATTTTGGTGTCCACAGGCGCTCATTTTAGTTCCCTTTAGCTCCAGTTACGCATACTTCATCTTGCTTTAAAGGCTTATAATCTTTTTGGCTCCACATTCGCGTGTCACGTGTGGCCTCCATGTAACAAGCTGATGAAGAACATACTGGTAATAAAGTCACTGTCCTCCCCATCTCAAGCCTTCATTCCAGCACAGTAGCCACAGCATAGCTACACAGTAGCCTCGCACAGGTTAATCACTATCTTCTTCACTTGTGATACTGTAATAGAGAGTCACGTGGAGAAATACATTTATTTCAAGGCGGGGGACAATAGCCTTGATTCCGGCTTGTATAGCTGTCAGCTCCCTATCATATAAGGTATATCCTTCCACAATACTTTCAGAAACTCTCTAATTTTAGTGTTCCTGAAGGTGTTGAAGGTTTTCGAGCGACTAACTAATAAACGCGAAGCTTGCGCTGAATAGTTCTAATTAAGCACAAAATTTGCAATAACCGAGAGCGGCTTTAGCTCACTTGGGAGAGCGTAGGCAGTCCCCTGGTCCCTGATAAATCATCAATCCTAACACACCTCAAGGCCAGACTGAAGTACACTTCAGATCATAAAATCTGGAGGCACTGTGTTCGATCCACAGAAGCCGCATTATCTGCGAGTTGAGGTCTACCTTGACTAAGAACACATATTTTTTGTATAAACTTTTGCACAGTTGTGAAGCGAGCAGCCACTGAAAAAGCCTTGCTTGGTCAGCCCTAGCGCGCGACTCGTCCTCGCGTGGTGGACAAAGCGGGTCTACCTGAGATGAGCAGACCTCAAACATACCGGTGGGGAAACAGTTCGTCCCTTCAGGTCCACACCTATTTCCAAGATAGACGCTTAGAGCATCACTCCAGAGTCCGACTTCTTCAAAAGGATAAGACGAACCTGGCAAGATCCATCCCAGATTTGATGCGTTCCTAGAAGCCGAGCCATATGGAAATCCCCCACCATGGCAAAGCCATCGAGTCTATTCGCGCTCCCTTTATTTGGAGAAATCCTGCTGCACTCTCCATATATCTTCTCTTCTCATGCTAGTTCCCAAATTTCTTGGTTATCCCTAGTTGTCAGTCCTTCATTAACGTGCGCCACACCCTTCCTTGGCATGGGAATTCGCAGTAACCTACCTCTGCAGAAGAGCTACAAGGTTATCCTCTGATGCCCCCTCGACTAGTCGCGTTGTAGACTCATTGTTCACTACCTGCTACTTATGTCTCCCTATCGAGGCTGATATGAACTCTTTCCTTTGCATTCTTTTACGCACTATATCGAGAAGCCGAATGAGATCCGTTTGCAGCGTTTCATGCATGCCGAGGCCATGCAGGTCACTAGGCCACAAATCTAAAATCACAGTACCACCGCAAAGGTCATACAATGCTTCTTGGTACTCTTGGGAGAGGGACTGCTCGGCCTTGGCAATCGAGACTGTAGAGAGACCTGTTCTCGATCAAATTCTGAGGATTTCACAACATCAGCATTGTTCAAGGATGATCACATGCACGCCTTTTGCTTCATCCATAAACCTCTGGGGTTCGAGCAGTCTCGACCTTAAAGATCGGCCGTTGCTGCTGTACACTTTGGTCGATCCAAGTAAATCCGTTCTGTTTCTGAGCAGATGCAATTTTCCGAGGATACTTTTCTAACCGCAAGTATGAAATGCGTGATTTTTCTGGCTAAATGGGGAAGTTCTTTCACACAATAGGACCGTATACGAAATCCTAAGCCTCTCGTCTGTGTCACTCTGCATCGGCTTTCATCTCAGATCGGTGGCAGATCTTCATGCAAGAGATACTAAATTGGCCAGGGATAACGGCCGCTAAAATAAGGGGCAAAACGTGGTTTTCAGGTGGTGCCCGTGGTGGCGGGAGACAGCGGGGCTCCTTCCCGATAAGTGTGAGACCCGGCCCGAGTTGGAAGGAGAAACCACAACACCGGGACAAAAACTTTCGTCCAGGAAGACACTGTTTCACGGGCAATCTTCTGTCGACAGGACGGATTAATGCCGCGTTGAAGTTTAGGAGAGTGGGAGTCTGCCAAGCATGTGGAATTTGGCGTTCAGGATCCCTAGCCTATTAGGGCCAAAAGCGCGAGTTGCGCAGCCACATGAACAAAGCTCCTCTTTCGAACTATATTGCATACGGGGCGTATCCTCTTTTCGATCGTCGTTCAATTTTTCAATGCTTCCGCCGAGGTTACGGGAGGGATACCTCTGCGAACATTTTTGTGTCTAACTGCAAGGCGGATGGCGCTGACTCCATTTATTGGCCAGGCTCCACCCACACCTCCGTTTCATCCCATCTGCCAGCCCTCGACTCACTCAGATTGACATCGGAAGCCCCCCTTTCTCGGTGGGAAAGAGGGGTCCACCTCAGCTTTTAGCGGTCCCGCTGTCACTTTTCCATTCCAGCCCTTCCACTTGTGCCTGGGTGCCGCGTCCCCAATATCGGGTTTCCTGGGGCTAGAAAGTTAATAATGGAGACCGCTCCCCTCTCAGAAAAAACGGTCTCTTTCTGCGAGTGGTCACACGATGTATACTCGAACTATAATCGTGTCAGTGGCCATTCTGATCAGTCAGACACTTGCTGCGACCAACCTCACGCAGCTGCTTGCTGATATTCCATCATGTACTGTAAGTCATACTACGCGTGACCGGTTTACATTGTCTAACATGTCTTTCAGCTGCAATGTGCAACAACTTTGCTTGTACCGGCAGGTTGTGCATTTACCAATCTTACGGAATGCCTCTGCACCAGTGTTGAATTACAGAGAAACCTCTCACTCTGCGTACTGGATTCATGCACCATCAGTGAGCAGGCTAGTGAGTAGCCCAAAAATCTTGTTCATCTGACTGTTGACCTCGAGGCTAACCTTAGCAGAGACACTTACTGCTCTGCAAAATGACGTTTGCATGGGTGTTCCTTATCCATCCCGAAGCCGGGAAATAATACGGGACATCATCATCATGGCGGCCGTTACATTCCCTGTCATAGCCTTGAGGTTTGTGTCGAGACGTCTGGTTTCCAACATGGTGGGATGGGATGATTGGGCGGTTGGAGTTGCGGCTGTAAGTCTACCCAAGTAGAAACTTGCCGCCCGGATGTTGACTCCTTCGAATAGCTCATAATGATCCCAATGACGATAATTCCCATAATAAGTATGCTTTCAGAACTGCATATCTCAACTCCCGATGCTAACCTATGTCAGATGCTACTCGCGGCTTTGGGAATCATTTCTGGGATGTCCCCGTTACAAACCTCGAAGGCTTACGAAAGGTACGGTCGAATGCTCCGTGTGGGAATGCCTGCTTATCTCAATAGCTCTACTATATCTCCCAAATTCTCTACGTCCTGATATTAGCAGTGGCTAAGATGTCAATCCTCTTCCTCTACCTCCGAATCTTCCTCAACAAAGGCTTTCGTCTCGCCACATATATCACCATGGCTTGCATCCTTGGGCAAACGATTGCTTTTGGGCTAGTTGTCTCGTTTCAATGCACGCCAGTGGACTCGTATTGGGACACTACTATTCCGGGGAAATGTATCCACTCTCAGGCCTTCGTTTACTCTGCGGCGGGAATCAACATTCTCGAGGACTTGATCATAATGTTCCTGCCTGTCATGGAACTGAAAGCGCTAAAATTGGACTTGAGGAAGAAGTTTGCATTGGGATTTATGTTCGCGCTAGGGTCTTTGTGAGTCCAGCTTGGGTATGCTCTTTCAATAAGTTTGCTGACATCAAACTCTAGTGCATGCATCACGAGTATGATCCGACTCAAATACATCATCTCATATGGAACATCAATCGACTTGACTTGTAAGTTAATCTATCCCATATTAACATGGCCCGAAGATATTGATCCTTCCCACAGATGACAACGTCGATGTGATCATTTGGAGCGTCCTCGAAACATTCACAGCAATAATATGCGCAAGCCTAATGTGTTTCCGGCCACTCCTCGTCAGACTCCTCCCCACCGTCTTTCAATCCAACAAGACCATGACAGCGAGCAAGAACACCCCAAACCCATCGCAAAGCTGGGGTCAGCTTGTAAACACGAGGTTGGGAAGCAAGTTGCGGTCAGGGAATCATGGAATCGAGCTTTCAAGCGTGGATGAGGAGGCAATGGGAGGGAAGCAGAAGGAGATTAGGGTCCAGACGACGTGGGTGACGGAAACGACCGTTGGGGGTTCGCCGGAGAGGGGAATGCATGAGAAGTATGGAGGTTGGTCGGAAAGCCATGCTAATGGAAGTAATGACTCTTTGTAATTATGATGTTTGCGATTATACCAAAATGAAAAATGAAAAATGAACTCCAAATCTCTCGCCCATTTCCAAGAAAAGATAAATAAAATTAAACAGTTTTTTTTGAATTACGGCTATTAGTCTGGAGCAGTGCTCTTTTAATGGCAATTATCCAAATATGCCCGTCCAGTTAGGGTTTATAGTGCCCTCTGGATCATAGATATAACCGTACCACAATATACTTCCAAGAATCGTAGCTAAGAAGAAAACCAAGGAAAGAAAGCCCCCGTGATCAATCTTTAGATTCTCTTCTTTTTTACTGGGGAAAACAACAAGCAGGTTCTTGCCCAACAAGACTGACCATGAACAAATGAAAGTAACAAATGCCAAAACCAGCACAAAGCTAAGACTCGATAAGCCAAAGATGTATGAGGCAGAAGAGGAAAACCTAGATGCAGACGAGGAGAATAAATTTATTGAGCCACCAACAAGACCGAGCAAAGCATTAAAAAGGAGAAAGAGCACAGCACCATTCCTTATAAGTCCCAATTTCCGCCCTAAAAAGGACCATATTGCAGTACAGCCTAACATGCATACTGAAGTCAAAGTGGCAGTTGATGCTGATAATATGGGGCCTGAGGGGCTGGATTGGTACCATAACTTGAGTCTCGCCACTTTCGAAAGACGACACGGAACGCGCTATTCAAAATCACAATATGGACCACCAAGGCCGAAACTGCAAACCGATTTTGCAATGCTGCTACTTTGGCCCGAAACTCCCGATATTTAGATGACAGTGCCACCTGTTCGTAGCCAGGCCAAGAGATCCAGCCGGTCCGTGAGACGGTGAAGAATTTGTTATTTATTGCAGCGCAGATGATTAAGCTTTCGTTGATGATCCAAGAAGTGAGAAACATCATGCCCCAAGTTTGTTCCCATGGAACGCCGCTCATTGACATAGGCTTGATCGCTGGAGGTAAAGTTCCGAGAATGAACCACAGCCAACGCAGCCAGGTCATCGCTTCTAGACTTTGTACTGATTCGGCCTCGTCCTCGTCCTCATCCTCGTCCTCGTGGAGCAGTGTACTGCCTTATTACAGTTCCGAGTGCTCATCAGCATTGAAGCGTCCGTGTAGCACCAATCCAATGGCTTCCAAGAAGCGCTGCTTCTGATAGAGGTATAGAACAGCCACTTGCGAGATGACTGAGAAAGCATCGGCAGCACAAAGAATCGGTGAGCAACGAAGATATGTTCGATAGAAACTAGGAAGCCCGCATACACGGCCGCCAGGCTGGGTCATTGAACTGATTGCCAGCGGTAATAAAGTCCAGAAAATCGTTTGCCACGAGACTGGAGCACCTGCAGGTCGTGTGACTGTGGAATGGGTTTGTCTCGATCCTGAAAAGATTTGATTAGGAGTAAGGTTGTGCTCACCAGGCTGACAAGAAGTTGTACTATTCATGACGCGAGGGCGAGAAGTCTGTACAGTGAATACCAAGTAGGCTACCCAACTTACACTATATTCTGCAATGAAACGGCTTTTCTGTGTAGGCTTGACTGCCAGAGGAGTATAGAGGAAAGTGGGAAGGGAGGGGAAGGGGAGAAGTAGGCCACAGAACTTTCTGGGGCTTTACACTGCACTTAACTTCAATGAGGCTGAGCAAAAGCACTTGAAAGAGCTAAAACTAAGACAAGACTTCGCTCCCAGAAAAGCAGTTTCTCCAAGCGGTCTTGATCATGTGATCACGCGAGGCGCCATTTTTCTACCCGACACGTCTCCCCGCTTCTTCCTCCACCTCCAACAACATCCCCCACGCGGCCCACGCCTTGATGCAGGGAACCTTTTCACCTTGAACTGAACCCACAGACATGTGGGTCCTCGAGAGCGAAGGTGAAGCCTTCTCAGGTATGGCTCCCTTGTCCCACGCGTTCATTAATTCAATCGCTCAACAGAATACAGGCAAGAAACTCTGGCTGAGACCAGGGAAGAAATTCCTCTTTGGGCGTACTCGTACAGAAGGTGCGCGGTACCCTAATTTACTTGAGCCTAGCTGATAGCTGCAGATGGACAATTTATCATAGAGGACAAGACCGTCTCTAGGCAGCATTTGACAATCGAGGTAGCGTCCGTTACTGCTCACGACTGTGTAAGTATTATTTCCTCAAAGATACTTGTCCAAGCTCATACGTCGATAGGCAAACGCGAGAACACGATCACGCGTTACCCTGCGAGATCTCGGTACAAAGATAGGCACGACGGTGAATGGGGACCGGTTAGAGAAGGAAACAGATTATGTTCTTGAGAAGGAAGATAACGTTATCACTCTTGGGAAATACAAGTACAACTTTCGGTATGACAGATCTCCTCAAAACCAAGCATATATGCTAACAATCTCAGATTGACCTGGGTCCCCGTCGTCCTCACGTTCTCGTTCTCCGTAAAAGAGCAAAATGCGAATCCCTACAAGAATCTCTATGAAACGTTTGGTCCCCTCGATATCAAAGTCCTTATCGACTATGAACGTGGAATTACAACTCACCTTGTGGCTAAGAAACGCAATACATCGAAAGGGCTTCAAGCACTTATCAACGGCAAATACATTGTTCACAATCCTGCATTCGTCGATGCGTTGTTCGCTGCGGCCACCCCAACCGAAGAAGGACCAGCTCCTTTAGAATTAGATTTCGAGGCCAATTTTCCCAATCCAATTCAATATCTGCCCCCAAAAGGGGAAGAACCTACACAACGCGATGAGACAGCTTATGAGCCGAATTCCATTCGACAAGACATGTTTGACGGATATACATTTGTGTTCTATGAGAGACGACAATATGACACGCTTCTCGCACCAATCACACAAGGTGGAGGAAAAGCTTTAATAAGTGAAGCTATCCCTAACGAGACGACTGTAGACGGCTTCGTGGAATACGTCAAGAACGTTGCTGGTGAAAAGGGACTTGGCGAATTTGAAGATGGCAGCGAGGGAAAGGGAGTTGTTGTCGTTCGTTTCAACCCCGTGAAAGGGGCAGGCGCAGACTGGTTCGCAGGCTTTGGCCGGAAAGTTCAGATGCGTCTTGATCACCGCTTCGTTGAACAGAATGAGTTCCTCGATGCTATTCTGGGAAACGATGCAAGTGTTCTACGGCGACCACTTGAGGTTGAACTGTCTGGCGAAGTGGCACCACCCCCAACAGCAGGTGAGTCTTGGTGGATATAAATATTGGACTTTCTTACTGATAATTCTAGCTACCAATGTAGCCTCACAAACAATTCGATCATCCCAGCCTGCTCCGACCACCCAGAACGCCGAAGAAATGGCACCACCTGAACCCCCACGACGTGGTAGAACTCGCCGAGGGGCTAGGCCAAAGTTTACAGGATTTGAGGATGACTTCAGCGTTCCAGTGAGCTCGGCAGCTGAGTCTATGGCTGTGGATGAGCCAGCAGTTGAATCTCAAAGTCTCTTCGTATCACAAAATACAGAAGTCGATATGGATCGAGAAACATCACAACCACCAGAGACACAGAGCCGGACTAGTCGAAAGAGGCCAGCATCGCCCATCATCGAAGAAGAGGAACAAGATATCATGGAGACCATGGCACCCACGACAGCAGCTCTGAAGCGCCGTCGCCTCGCCCGAGGAGAGCCAACTCCTCCACCTCCTGCTGTACGAGTCGTCAAGGAAAAATCCGCACCAGCCAAGCCGGTAAAGAAAGTCAAGAAAGAAATCGATGTCCTCGAAATAGCACGTCAGAGGCGGGAGGAAGAAGAGAAGGCCAAAGCCGAACGGGAAAAGATGCAAGAGCAATTAGAAAGCATGGACATCCACGAGCGTCCAGAAATTGAAATCGTCGAAATGGAAGTCAAGCGCAGCGTTCCACCGCCTCGGACAGCAGCACGCGCAGATGAGAGTGAGCGCTGGGACGACCAATGGAACGGCCGTAAGAACTTCAAGAGATTCCGCCGCCGGGGTGGTGTGGCGGGTCCGTTGCAGGAGAGGATCCTTGTTCCGCTTGAGGAGGTCAAGAAGAAAGACTTCGGGATCGGCGATGATTATTGGGATGATGGTGACTCGCAGCGGAGAAAGAAGAAAGATAAAGGAAAGGGCAGAGAGACGCAGGAGGTCAGCCAAAGAGATATGGAACTCCAAGGCCGGTCCTCTAACAAGAGCCAAAGCCGTGCGGCGGAGAAAGCTGCGCGAATCCTAGCTAGTGAGGCAGAAGACGAACTTGGTGTTGGAGATGTGTGGAAAGGGGAGCAGTTGTCCTCGGACTCGGATCTCGAGATTGTGGCTTCGCCTCTACCACCGAAGAAAGCTGCTGCTTCATCGAGTCGCTCGCAACGCTCTCAGCCTCAGACTTTGGTCGATAAGACGAATGAGACGCAGAACTTGGATTTGCCAGGTAAGAGTGCGAGTGCGGCTGGGAAGAGGAGCAAGAGGGCTGCGGAAAAGGTGTTGACCAAGCCGGCGCCGGTGAAGAAGGCAAAACAGACGAAGTTGACCAAGGCGGTTAGGGATAGTGATGAGAGTGATGATGACGACGGGCTGAAGTTTCGGTTTAGGAAACGCTAGGGGCAGGGTACATTGTATATTTGGCAGGGAGTTTGCTTTTGGGGGGGTGAGGGAAAGGGGGCAAAAGGGGTATCATATCTATTGTCCGTCTATACACCCGTATCGTAGCTATCTAGCCGTGTCTTCTTTCTATCATTATGCATGCTTGCCGTGTAAAATATATGCAGCGGAGCCCGTCAAGTCTAGCAGCGCCGTAACGCCTCCTTCCATACCCATATATTCAAATCCACACTTCACCCTCTCTCTACACACTTCCCATTAAATCTAACACACTTCTCCTCAACTAATCCATCTCCTCCAACCCACCCCCTCCCCCGACTTCCCCCTCCTCAACCGCAATGCCCACCAAACACCCTTCAAGCATCCCCTCCCAATTAACCCACGGATGCACCTCTCCAAACAGCCTACTCCCATCCCTCCCTGCAGCCCTCATCAACTCCGGTTCGCCGCCAGGGTGATACGGCGCATACGGAGTAATATTATACACCTTCCCACCCAACACCGTCCACGCATCTTTGCCCTTCCTGCCCGTCATCTGCTTCAGCAATGAAGGCGGGACTTTCAAGTACGGCGTATCAGGCGGTAAGCCGCGAAGGTTCGCGGAGGGGGAAGAGGACAGACGCGCCCAGTCTAGAGGACTGTGGCCGGGTGTGAGGAGGACCTTCTTCCGCGGCTTTGTGGGGATGGAGGAATGTGTTGGTGGGGGCGCGAGGGAGAAGGTGGCGTTTGTGGGTGTTCGGTTCGGAAGCTGGATTGGGGAGCGGATTGGAGGGGACATTAGGCCTTGTGAGCTAGGCGGAGGGAGACGTGGAGGTGCGTTTGCTCCGAGGGAGGAGGAGGCGCGTTGAGCTGAGTTTAGGGCGGGGAAGGAGGGTGGTGGCGCGCGAGAGGAGGCTCGTTGGGGGGAGTTGAGCGCGGGGAATGAGGAGGTTGAGGAGGAGAGAGTGAAGGTTGGGACTGTGGGTGTTTTGTCGTCTTCGGTGAGGAAGGTTGGTGTTGAAGGTTGTTTTGGAGCTGGCTTCTTGAAGGGTGGAGGGGGTGGCGGCATTGCTTTTCTGTCGAGCTCTGCTTTGCTCATGCTTGAAGGCAACATCTCCTCTTTGCCGAACATGGGAGAGGTTTCTTTCGATGTGCTGGTTCCGTCATGGACAGATATTGAGGGCGGCGCATCGGGCTGCTGTTTCTTTGCGGCATCGTGGAGAATGGGGCGTTGCAGCCAGGTGAGAAATGACCATGAGGAAGGTGGATGCCGGTAGCAGAGGAAGGTCACTGAGGCAATAAGGAGAGAGAGCCCCAGGAGGACCATGGTCTCTTTTTCTGTGTCGCTCTAAAGTATGTCGTTGGTGGGATGTCCTTGATATCGGCTCGGTATCAAAACGAAGCCACGCCGTACGGGAATTTACTTGCTGACTACTCAATCTACTCACTGTGCGACCCTTCAAGGTTGTTCCTCGCGTTTCGACTCCACGTGCAGGGGAGTATCCCTCTCAAAGTGACGCGCTCGTCCCCGCTCAAGGACTTGTGGAAACAACGCAGGCCTTCTGTGTGGCTGGCAAGAGTCATCGCATGAATCTCATCAAAGGGGTGCAGCAGTATGACCTGGTGGACAACTCATAAGGCCGCAATCAATTAATACTCCGCATGTTATAGACACGAGGCTCGCTCGGTCATAATATGGCAAGTAAACAAATGAATTTGCTTTTAGACTTGGAAAAACTGTCGTGAAAACTGGTCATTCTCTTGTGTCTCTTTCTTTGTGTTCAGTCAGTACAGCAATACGGAGATGGTGATTTGGATCTGCACTGTGTCTTGGAGCGTGTAAGGCCACTATTTGGGACCGGGCAAAATGCGGGCCGCGCTTCTGGGCTCTGTGAATCGCACGAGGAACAACAACATCTTGGAAAATTCGCAAAACAGCTACAACCAAGATTCCAATGCCACGCCCACCCGCTCTCGCCCTTCACGTCCGCCACTCCGTCCGCCGCTGCTTTCAAAAGACAGCAATGCCATGATGCGAGTGCCGCCCAAGGCACCTCTCGCAGCAAAAAGTGGCAACGCCAACATGCCGTCCTACGATAAGAGCAGCGGCTCCACCAGACCGCTGATGCCCGTCCTCAGCGCCTCGGCGAAGGCTTCAAATCGTGCGCCCTTGACTCCACGAGTAGCAGGCACCGCTCCACCAGTTGCTCAGACGCCATTGTCGCGCCGGGGAGCGCGTTCAGAGAACAATACGCCGAGTGCGTCGTCGAGGGAGGATCTGTCAACCCCGGTATCTGCGTTTCTAAACAACAATGTCACCCCGCGATCATCCTCACGCAAAAGTCGAGTTGATAGCGCAAATACGACGCCCACGGGCACACCGACTGGGACTCCTGTCCCGCCTTCGAACGATTGCTTTCGAATTAATCACGATCCGCCAGTCTACGGTTCTGGGTTGGGGATCAATGGGATCGACAAGGATGTACCGAAACGACCCACGGTATCATTCAGTCCTGCAGTGTCGGATATAGGGTATTCGAAAACTTCAGCGCAGAATAATAAAGATGATACGAAGTTCTTCTTTGCGAGTGCAGCAAAGACGGTGCAACCAGCGAGACCGCCGCCTCAGTCCAAGACGGCGCCATCGTTTGTTTACGCCAATGGGGAGACAATTGGACCACCACCGAGCTCGAGCGGATCAGCTACAGGATCGACTGTGGATGATAGAGCTCCTAAGTTTTTTCATGCCAATGGCACTCCAGATCTCGAACCACCACCACACTTCCCTCCACCGAGGCCAAGTTCTGTTGTATCTTCGTCATCACGGATAAACTCACCCAGATTGGCAAATACAAGCACATTTTCGCCACCCATAAGGCCTAATTCCCCATCGAAGTTACAGCAGCAGGCCTCGGTATCTTCGCTCAGGAGTACATCAACATTAGATTCGCCGGTCCTACCACGGCCACAACCAGTTGGGAGAGGGCAATCAGCAAATGGTATTGTGGCAGCAAGAAAGGCGAGTATTGAGTCAAGTAGAGCCAGTCATGGCCGTTCAGCAAGCGTAGGATCACAGAATGAGACGAAAGCCCCGCCTGTGAGGAAGATATCAGGAGGTGAAGCTCCAGGCTCGCCATTAAATCTCATCACAACTTCTGTTCCAATCTCGACACCGGAAGAGATTCCAGGACCTGAAGCCCCTCCAGCTGACTCTGCACTTCAAAGTCCTATTAAGACAGGACACTCGATTGAACAGTTGAATGAACTCGCCGCCAATGCTCGAAGAGAGAGGAAAGTCCTTGACTTAGAGATCACCAACTCTTCGCTAGCAGCGATAAATCGAACCTTGGAACGCGAAATGAGGAAACAAACCGCCGAGCTGCGTCGCTACAGACGACTAAGTCGTTCTGGCCGTCTCTCAATCGCAACCTCGGCGTCTATGCGAAATTCAGTGGCATCCCTCGCCCACTCCGAAGACGGCACGCCCCTGTCTGATATGAGCGAGGATGAGGAAGAAGAGGGTTCGGATGAGGAAGACTCCTCCGTCTCCACCGATTCAGAAGAAGGCTCGCTCTCGCCGCGCGCCATTGCGGAATCCGATGCCCGGCATAGGCAGAGAGATGAAAAACGTCTACAACTCGATCTGACGAAACATCAGCAATTGCTTATTGACTCTCAAAAGATGAATCAGAGTCTGAAGCGCTGTTTAGGATGGACGGAAGAGCTGATCAACGAGGGGAAGAAAGCGCTAGAATATCACGTTCGCGTGTCTGACGTTGAACTCGGGGGGCGAGTTCTAGCGCCTGATGAGGTGGAAGGCGAAGACGTGATCAACGAGGAGGAAAGCGAGGGGATGAGCATCTTCGGTGCAACGCTACTTCGAGAAGCGCGGAAAGCCGCGAAGGAAGGAGCAAGCAAGATGGTAGGCTGGGGTGGGGAAGGGAAGGATGATAGGGATAGTGGCATCGAAGTCGATGGGTCAGCTTCTGGATCGGGGAGCGGAGCGGCATTTGACTCGTTACCGACGAGTCCGCGATAGGACACACTTCACCAACAAAAACACCTGGGACTTTTTCATTATTTGTACTAACAAAAGGGCTTGTACGATTTTTCAACAGGGCTATGGCTACGGCTAAAACACCACTCACATCTTTCCTATGTCAATCAACATCAGTCATCGGGGGACAACGGCGTTATATTCGGGAACGAAGCATAATCGGAGGCGTTCGGAGGGAAAGGCACAGCATCTGTCGTTTGCACTTCACTCGGGCTCTTGAAAGAGAGGGAGAGAGGAAACAACAACTCCAACATTTTCCTTGGCTTGTCTTGTCTTGTCTGCTATACTGTACGCGATACCCCCTTGCAAGTAAGAACCAGGATGAAAGGATGGATGGGTAATGGCGTCTGATACCCATAGTCGACATATGTGCGGCGCTTTGAGATTAAGATTGATATTTGGAGATGGAGATTGGAAAGGCGGAGAAGTAGGAAAGGAAGGGGATGTTGGAGTATAGCATTTGGATAGGATAGATCACAAGATCAAGAGGAAGTGGCAGACTTTACCTACAAAAAATAAATAAATAAACATAAACTTCAAACAAACTCTCAAATCCCTTCGCGGACATGTTTAACAAGGCATTAGTCACAGTTACATTATGGGAATGATGTTGAATCGAAAAACGGGAACCGTATCGCGTGACATTAATATCTACTCTCGCGGCCGCTTATGAAGCCAAACAATCTGACTATATGCAAAGGTACTGTAGAGAAAAGAGGATGTATTCTATGCAGTACCGTACGCTCCTCGCTCCCTCAAACCCAAGGGGAAATTCAGGCTCTGTCTCATGCAATCATCACTTCTCTCGTCTCTTCCACCATTCAGTTGCCACACCTCTCTCTCTTCAACTTTCAGACCGTAGTCACTTCAAACCGAACTGAATTGCCGAACCGAAAGAGAGAAGTCTAGGCTCGCGGCACATTCGGCGCATCAGCAGCTGTTTCAGCCGCAGGGTGGACGTGCGTCGGCTCGGGCTTCTTGTCCTTGGTCGTTTTCTTCTTCTCTTTCTTGGCGGCTGCTTCGGCGACGAGCTGCTCAAAGGCCATGTAGTCGCCTTCTTCTTCTGGGTTGCGTTGTGCCTTCATCGTTGTCAATAAAAGCTGCCGTATCAAGGGGCAACAAAACAAACCTTCTGATAAATCTCTCCCGAAATAACCAGCGCCTGTGCTCGCTCCAACCGCTTAGACATAGACACCTTTTTATCATTCAGAATCTCGTCACAGACATCCCTCAGCACGCCCTGGATCTCGAACTTGCTCCCCCGCCACGCAGCATTCAAGATCTTTCCCGTGACTCGTCGCTCGTACTCGACCTTCTTCTCGTCCGTCCAGTCCTCGCCCCCTTTCTCTTCCATCTTTGCCATCTCCTCCATCGTCATCTGTGCATCGATGGCACTCGAGATCGTGTTCCATGTCTCCTTGGCCAGTGTCCCCTTGTCCTTTAGTCTTGAAAAGAATCCGCCAATGCCGAGAAATTTCTGTGATTTCAGTAGCGCGGTGGCCTTCTGCATGTAGGTGGTCCCGATAGCGTGCAGGATATCCAGACCAAAGGACTCCATCTTCAGATTCTCGACTTCTAGACGCGTCTTCTCTTGGAACGCCTTCGTGACGTCTGGCCCCTTGTCCGTTTCCGTCCAGATGCTGATGCGGTCTACGAGTTTCTTGGCAAGTGTATTGACTCTCTCTTGCCGTACTCGAGCGCGCTCTTTCTCGTAGGCTGCTAGCTCCTCTCGTTGTGCCTTGGATAGACCCCCCTTCTTCTTATCCTTCTTCCTCAGCTCCTTCTCCTCTTCCGTTAAGCCAGCAGCAGACATAGCCGCGTCCTCTTCCGTCCTATCCATAATTGCCGGTCTGAGCGGGATCCCCTGGCTTCTCTTCGGCGTCGATGTCCCAGAAGCAGACGGACTAACAGAAGGTTTCTCAAACGCCGTGCTCGCTGCCGAGAACGTCGATTTCTCATCCACGCTGTCCACCACACTCGGCGCAGGCACCTTGCTACCACCTTCACCCCCCGACGCCGCCGCCGCAGCAGCAGCCGCCCTCCGCTGCTCGTCCGCAATACTCTCCTGCCTCGCCTTCTCTTCGCCAGGGAACTCCTCCTCCTCCTCCGCACCCTCCTGCATCGTGATATCCATGGTCCGCGTCAGGTCCTTCATGAGCGAGATCTCACCGATCAGATCCACGAACGCCTCGCCGCCGAAGATGGTACCGAAGAACTCGGCCGGATCCGCGAACCCTTCTTGCGGCTTCGCATACTCCTTGCCGTGCTTGTCATACTGCGATCGTAGGTCCGGGTTGCTGAGTACTTGGTAAGCTTCGCCGATGGATTGGAAACGCTCGTGTGCTGTGTCATCGCCCGGGTTCTTGTCTATGATCACGGTTAGAAGGCAGGCGAGGAGAGAGAAAAGAGTGCGTGCCTGGGTGGGTTATGATCGCAAGCTTCCTGTATGCCTTCTTGATCTCGAGTTCGGACGCGTCTGTCTTGACGCCGAGTGCGTCATAGTACGTCGTATCTACGACCATGGCTGCGGGATCTATCGGGCACAAAGAGTTGCAAGTGAAGGTACGATCTGTTGTTGGAATTTTGTCCCAGATCCCTTTGTGAGGTTGCCTGGTTTACGTTTTGTGTGAGGCTGAGATTTTTGGCGTGGACAACGGGAGATGACGAAGTGCGGCGAGGCTCCAAGAGATTGGCGAGGGGCAATTTAAGTGAATCTTTTGAAGCACCCAATGAGGAATAAAAATTTATTTATCCATAGCATTCCTTGTGGGTGGTATCTAGGGTTGGCCGTGATTGGATATTAAATGTTATATTTTCTTTTTCATTCACGCATCACACAATGCAGCTCCCATTGAAATATCGTTGCGCTGCACACCGTCGATTGCACGCCAAAAAAAAGTCTGGATTCGTTCTTATCTTCACTCTAGCTCAACAAAATGCTAGTATCTCCCATGTAGATTCTAAACTTCAATGACTTTTAAAAAGAAAGGAAAATCCAGGCAAATCTATTTCGTGCCCGCTGCAGCCATACGCTGGAAGCATTGCTTGTACGCCTCGTGCACCTCCGGGACCTCAAACTTGTACTCCTTCAACTTGTTAATCAACTTCGTGGTGTCGAGCTTGCAGTTGCTTCGGCCGGCCTTGATGACCTTGGCTTGCTCATCCAGCGTGAAGTTCTTCCAGGTGAAATCCGGGCGGACGTATTCCTTGAAGAGGGAGAGGACCTCATTGTGGGAGATTGCTCCTGGGTTGGTGAAGTTGTAGATGCCAGTGTCTTTGTGTTCGGCCATGAGGATGGAAGCAGGGAGCAGGTCGTGCAGGATGGTGTTGGAGTTGGGGATGTCTACCACGCGCTCGTACTTGGCGATCTTGGTGACGAAGTTGCGAGGATGCAGGTCGTCGCTGACTGGCATTCGGAGTCGGAGAATGAGAGCATTGGAGTATGCTTTCATGACCTGTGATATATTTAGCTTTTGTAGGAGGTAATTAGTGTGCCACTGACCTCCTCGACGTGTGCCTTGGTTTCTGAGTAGAAAGAGCCAGCGAAGTTGGCCTTGTCGGTCTCGACAAATCCGGGACCACCAATTGGGTGCTCGTCATTGTAGGTGTAGATACAACCAGTGGCGAAAACAGTGATGTGAATACCTCTCTCGAAGCAGCAGTCGGTCAAGTTCAGGGTACCGATGACATTGTTTCGAATGGTCTCCTCTCTATGATCCTCGCACCAGTCGACATTCGGTCGTCCAGTTGAACCAGCAGCATTGAGGACGTGTGTGGGCTTGACTTTCTCCAGCTCGGCAATGACAGCTTCTCGGTTTTGCATGCGAACCGTGGTTGTATGGACTTCCTTTCCTGTACAGTTGTAAGCTTCAAAGTTAATTGCGGTGGCCAAAATGCTGACCTTGGCTCTCTAAGAGAGTCTTCAAGTGGCCAGCAACCCAGCCTTCACCACCCCAGATCAGGAAAACATTTTTGGAAGCCATGATTTTATGTTTTGGAAATTGTTTTGTTTGGTGTTTTTGGTTGCGGAGAAACGAGTGTTTGGTGTCGGTGAAGATACAGACGGAGAGGTCGCGGGGGCGGTGCAGGAGGTGGGATTTATAATGCAAGGGACCACGGCGAGGCTAGCTAATTACGAATGTGAGGACGCACGCAGCTTCGAATATCAATCCACCTCGTGTTGAAGTTCTGATTGCACTATTATATGCTCTTGCATCTTGTATTTTAACGTCTCTGAAGTGTTTACTTTGGCTTGAAGTGACCGTTCCCCGGTGCGCCAAGCTCGTTCTTTATCGGCATTCTCGATAACGTAGAGGGGTCGAGACCCTGGCTTGCATCGATTCAAAAGCGGCACTATATTCTCAAGGTCCCACAGTGGATGTAAGCTATTCTATACCCTTCCCTGCCGGTGCCTCCTCGGGCTCTGGTATATTAAATTTTAAGTTCAATGGGTCATGGTGTTGGAAGAGCTGGATTCAAAGTCTCAACTCGTCAGAGTTCACGTAGTTGTCTCAACTTTTAAATGAAATGAGAATATTGCAAATTAGTGCCGCTTTTTCATTCGTTCAGCCCTCTCGAAAGGCGGTCAGGCCCTCCAATATTACAGGGGCTGGCTATGCCGAGGGAAGAGGGGGGGCGATAAATTGACAACATCTGGAATTTTCCAAGAATCTAAGAGTGAGAACAGATGCTTGCCCCTTAGAAATTCGAGGTCAACAGTCACAAAATATTCAGAACTTCTTCAAGAATTGTCAGTTTTCCGGCTCTTTCTGTGCATCTTTCAATTCCTCACTCCAGAAATTGCTTTTAGACATATTCCTTATTTCCAACATAATGTCTCGAACCATCACCAAATAGTTTGGGCTCGCGGTGAGTTTCCTGTACAAAATATGGCGTATAGCGGTGCGTGGCAATTGATGACAAATGGAAAGACCATGATCGAGGTTCTCGCTCCACGTGTATTTACACCCCATGTATATATGTTGATATCTACCGTTCTTCCCATGTTCGTCTATATGTCATAAAATCATATACAAATCTGCCGCTCATTTCTGGGAGAGCTGGCTGTATACTGTAGCTCCGCCAAGTGCTAACACGATACCGAATGTATCTCTGATCGTCAGCGGTCTTCCTTCGCTGATCCACCCATACGAGAGAATGATGATTGTTTTGACGCTGGGAAGTGTCAGATTATGGTCTTGGCCTCATCGTCGGACCAGAGGAGTTCCAGAACTTACTTTGAGGCAACGTTGAACGTCAAAGCACTCATTCGTCCAATAATCAAGAATTGTGACAGGTTCTTGTGACAATTAGATCAGATCGCTCAGGAATATGGGGACGAAAGCCTACCAGTGACGCAGCCGCAAGTCCGGACAAAAACAGGGCAACCAAGGTATCGCTTGGAATTGCGTTCACATCCGGTACCGTGTCAAAAAACGGAACCAAGAACGCCAACAATAATACAGATATCGGGGCTTGATTCAATAACAATTGTGGACTCGACACCGAGAAGTCCTTCATCTTCTTTCCAATCCATACCTGGTAGAATCCAGTTACGACAAATGCAGCAGTTGCGATTGAAGCACCGAGCGTTGTTGTCCCCGTCGCGCCCGTATTGGTAAGTCCCACCCCGATGCAAACGCTGGCGAGAGCGCCAATTGTGAGGAGAGTGACGGATCTCCCAAGGTACAAGTACTGAAGAAGGGCTACACAAGGAGTAGTCATTATTTTCGCAAGTCTGTAAGAGTGTTAATCTGCTATCTTTGACTTATGGTGGAGGTACTTACTGGTAAAAGCCAACCGAGTTTAACGCCAGGCTCAGGTTTCCAAGTATAAGAAAGCCTGCGAAGAAGGTGCAGAGTGGTATCATCTGTAGAAATGGTAGCCGAACCGGCACAAATAAATTGAACGGCCGTCGGCTTGCTATCCACAGGACGATTGAAGTGCAAAGGAAATGCCAGATCGCGAACGATATCTGCGCGTGCTTCAATTGAGGGTCTTTGAAGATCCTACATAAACCTCACTGTTAGTAACAGCCCACCAATCGACGCCTTTCGCAAGCATACCATTTGTTTAAGAACACAAGTGTCACAGTGCTTGCAATGTTCAGCAGAATGCAAGCTCCGTCAATTAGTTGCTTTCCCGCCCCTTTTGGCTCTGGTGATGCAGCTGATAAAGGGGCCTCTCCCTTCATCAGCTTCTCCTTGGCCATCTCGACATCCTCGTATGCTTGGTCCCTCATCGCATGTGCAATTATAGTTGATTGAGGTTGAAGATGATCGAGGCTGAAGCTTCCCCTCGTCACACGCGACCTCGGTATTTCAGCTGCACCCTCCCAAGAAATCCGAGACTAACGTCGATCGCCCAATTGCGGCGCTTGCATGGTGGCAGATAGGTGCAGTCTTCGCGTTGCCTTCTAGAAGGTCGCCGTTGCTCATGCAGCTTTCGGTTTGAATCTAAATGCTGATCACGTCCTGAGTCCTGGCGAGTGGGATTGCCCATGCTGGAAGAACAGAAATCCATGCGAGGCTGACAGAGTCAAAATGTGGCGCAGGTCGCCCCTTCCCTCATTGGTGCGACTAATTCAAGGGTTCTGCAGGACGAGAAGCAGCGGTGGAGAAATCCGACTTTGCGGGTGAGGTCCCCAGCGAGAAAAAGGATAATCTCGAGAGAGCACCAAACCAATTCTCATCTCGCCTGCCTCAAATCTCCCTACCGACACATCTCTGGTATTCGTCTGAACGCTTTTCTTGGGCCATGATATAGCTGCTCTCCTCGCATCAATCAAAGGCCTCAACCCCCATCCGCGACATCTTCCCCCAGCCCGTATACCTTTCCCGACCAACATCACACCTCTTCACCCGTCGCAATGGGTCTCCTTGGGCAACTTCTATACTTCTCAGTCCACCCCAACCAATTGAGATCTATTTTGCAATGGTAAGCCTCGAATTGAGCTTCATTGCGCTACAGATGCTAATTTTTTCCGCAGGAAAATATGGCACGAGCCCGTTCACACTCGGGACCCCAAGAAGGAGTCGGCGAACCAGAAAGAATGCTTTAAGTATCTCGATTTGACCAGTCGAAGCTTCAGCGCAGTCATTCAAGAACTAAATCCAGAATTGCTTGTGCCAATCGCCGTGTTCTACTTGATCCTGCGAGGACTCGACACAATCGAGGATGACATGACAATACCGCTGGAGACAAAGGAGCCACTGTTAAGGAATTTCCAAAATATTCTGGACAAGGACGGCTGGACATTCGATGGCAATGGACCCGATGAGAAAGACCGGGAGTTGCTCGTACATTTCAATGTGGTGATCACCGAGTTTAAGTTGGTCAAACCCGAGTACAGAGCCATTATCTCCGACATCACGGAGAAGATGGGCAATGGCATGGCGGATTATGCAAATAATGCTGAGCACAACATCAATGGCGTCAACACCGTCAAGGACTACGAGCTATACTGTCATTACGTTGCAGGCTTGGTTGGAGACGGCTTGACGAGGTTATTCGTGGAGAGTAAACTTGCAAACCCAGCACTCCTCAAACGGCCCGAACTTACAGAGTCGATGGGTCAATTCCTCCAAAAGACAAACATCATCCGTGATATCAAGGAAGATTTCGATGACAAGCGACGTTTCTATCCCAAAGAAATCTGGTCGAAACACGTCGACAAATTCGACGACCTATTCGATCCAAAGAATCTCGATGCTGCTCTCAACTGTAGTTCCGAGATGGTTCTTAATGCTTTACGACACGGTGATGAATGTTTGTTCTACATGGCTGGCATTAAAGATCAAAGTGTCTTCAACTTCGTGGCCATCCCTCAGGCCATGGCTATTGCAACGCTCGAAATCGTCTTCCGGAACCCGGACGTGTTCAAGAAGAACGTCAAGATTACTAAAGGTGATGCTTGCCAGTTGCTGATGGATTCTTCTACCAACCTCCGATCGGTGTGTGAGATCTTCAAGAAATATATTCGCAGAATACACAAGAAGAATACCCCGACGGATCCAAATTTCCTCGAGATCAGCATTGCGTGCGGAAAAGTATGATAGAACTGCTGCCTCCAGAAAATTATGTGCTAACCTGCATAGATTGAGCAATTCATCGAGTCCATCTACCCGTCACAAGATCCAAAGAAGCTCTCTTTGATTCACTCGGGCGAGATCGATCCCGATGTTGAGAAGAGGAAGGCTGAAGACGCAGAAGCAAAGAAGGATGTCTTCTTCCTCCTACTTGCCGTCATCGGAACTCTCTTGGTCATCTCAGCCCTGATGGTACGCCTCCCTCCTCCTTCTTCAACCCTGCCATTAACACACTCTCTAGATTGGAGCCGCCTACCTGGCAGGAGCGCGATTCGACGTCGCTTTGGACGAAATTAAGAAAGGCAATATCTTCCCTAAATTCGACAAGGGCAGCGAGGAGGCACAAACCATCGTCAACCAACATGATCACGGGGAGTTGTAGTCCCGTTCCTTTTCTTCTTTGCATGCGCCTCTTTATACCATAATTTGAATCTGTCCGCGAATGTCGAAGCGGCCTTCTTCCAAAATAACTTGTGTGGGTGGTTTGCTAGCGATGTATACTATGTCTAGGTTAAGGGTCAAATAATTGCAGTAATGCAGATGCAGATAATGGAGTTCGAGTTGATGCTAACGTCCCCATTCTTATTCTCCTTTGCTTTTCTGAAGTACGTTCCGTTCTGGTTTGAGCGATGAGTGAAAAGGCCCCTTATGGAAAGAAATAGCACGGATGTCAAATTGCAATTCGGTCTTTTCAATGACTGTTGGTTGTGCCGAAGATGTGCTGAAATTGAATGCGATTGCTCAGTGATGAGACGATGCCTTTGACTTGCTCCCTGATGTTGTGGGAGGAGCTGGCGTTGGATCGCATACATTCTTGATATCGACTTTGAGTTCGACTAGTGAGTGGAGATAAGTCGGTGAGCGAGTTTCGGTGACCAGCAAATGCTGAACCTTGCTTGTGAAGAAATTCGCAGCACGATAACTGGATTTAAGAATGGTTTGTGGAGGGTCCTTCAGCAAACTCCTTGCCTTGGACTATCCGTACCCGAGCTACGTCTTATAGTATTTCCTGAGGGAACGGCAAAGTCCAGCTATGATTTATGAAACCTCACTTGATGAGTGGGTAAGTGGTGTGGAGACCTTGTATCTTTCTTTCTTTACTTCGTACTCTCGTTTATACACATTTCTATTCTAGGAAGTAGATATGCTTCGAAAGATCCGACCTTCCTCGTTATATTGCCCCCTGTCCCCTAAACTGTGCACATCCAATATCATGCGCCAACGATTCATATTCCACAAACATTCCCTCGGAATATCGATCACCGGAATCATGCAAATATATGGGCAAGGGCGTCTTCTCGCCCTCCTCGCTGGACTGTCTGTAAAAGATGTCTCTTGCTAGTCCAAGACTTAGTTTGACATGAAAGCGATGAATCGTGGTACCGTCACTGCCTTGACTGTGAGATGATCCATCAAGTGTAATGGTCTTGCCATTGAATGTCTTAACTTGCAAGCACCTGCAATTGATGCCTATAATGGACCACTTCTCGATGCAAATTATTCCATGATACCTTTTTACAAGTTTCACGAATAGGACCAACTGGCGAAGTCAGAAGAATGAATACCATGAAGACACAGGAACTCAGGCATATGCAAGTAAATGGTTATTAGATAATTGATATATATTCGCGCCGCCTTTGCAGCTGAAAGAAGATACTGCACAGCTAGCACCTATTTGGTTACCGTGAAATCTACATTGCTCCTTTCCCAAGATCAACAGCGCCGTGGAGAGACGGACACTGAGCATCGGAAGTGCTGGGTGCTACAAAACTGGCGGAAGTCTGGCCATTATATCCAAGACGGACGAGGGTGGAAGCTACACAGTATTAGTACAAGCTCAATCCTCTAAATGCGGTAGTGGGCATACCACTCGAGTTCTTGTACGTCGGCCAGCCCAATTTACTGAGACCAGTCGTTGGGTTGCTTGCAAAGGCCGCCCATGCCTTCTGAAAGTACGCGATCGTTGCGTTCTCGACCGCACTGTTGGGCAAACCTGACACATCTTGAGCGGTACCAAAAACCATGTCGAGCTCGGCGCCGTGGTAGGTACCGCTTCCTGGATATAGCTGCAAATTTGCAAAGTCTCCAAAGTACCTGTAGCGCCAGACTGGGACGCCTTCGGCGACGCGAGCCGCGGCTTCAATGGCTGTGGCGCACGTGAAGGCCTCGAGATCAAAGAGGTTTGACTGAGTGGCATTGAAACTCTTGCCGGTAGCAAACGCCGAAATGTTGTAAAAGCCAGATTCGTGATCGTTATTTCCAATGAGTAGAGGCTAGAGAGGACTTGGATTAGCAGGTTATAAATGACATTTGTGGGTGCAAAGACTTACCAATTTTGCAAACTTTCCAGCTGCGGCGAGGGCGCTGTAATCATGAAAGACTGTAATGTTGTCTTCAACCGGTTGGAACACAGGTTGATTCAGTGCGGCTGTAGGATCGGCGGGTACTTTTGCAAAGGCGGCAAGCACAGACGATACGTTCTTCGATTGCATGCAGCTCAAAACATTCCCTGATGTCCCACATCCAAGAGTCGACGAGACATTGTACCAATGTTGCGCAGCCAGGGCCGGGGTCAATGGTGTCCAGCTGTGAGGCGTACCGGATTCCATGATGTAGCCAGCAACAATGGGATCACTTGGGTAGGCATAAGCCTGATATGCAATGGAAACAGACCCTGCAGACTGTCCGAAAGCAGTGATGCGGTTGCAATCACCCCCAAATGCTGCGATGTTGTCGCGAATCCATTCAAGTGCCATACGTTGATCCAATAAACCAACATTTTGCTGAATTCCGGGAGCTCCAGGGAATCCAAGAATATTGAGGCGATAACTAAGGTTTATTAGTCCACAATACATTGAACGGCGGATCCGGATGCAAACTTGAAGGTAACCACAATCACATCTTCTGTGTCAGCGAGATATTGGCCATTGTAGAATAAGCTCTTGGCCCCTCCTATATTCCATCCTGCAGAAGAAATCAGTTTCTAGCCATCGAAATTAACATCTTTTCGAGCTTACTTCCGCCATGAACAAACACCAGCACCGGTTTCGAAGCACCTGCTTTTGGCTTTCCTTTGACCCAGATGTTCGCACTCAGACAGTCCTCAGATTGGACGTTTCCATCTTGAGTTGTGAACGCCAGAAAAATGCGGTCAAATTGAGCTGTCTTGTTGGGAAATGCAACGGTGCCTCCAATATTACCGGGACAGCTCCTTTCGAGATGTCAGTCCAGTCATTCAGTTCCGAGCTCAGGGGATGAACATACGGGCCCTGCGAACCAATTAGCATTTATTTCTCGAGGGCCACTGCTTTAGAGAACTCACATATGTGGAAGCATTGAACGTCTGCTTGGATGTAAATCGCTGCGGTGGCATCCATCTTTGAGTTCCATTTGTCGACGCGGCGAATGGAATGCCCAGAAACTCCGTGACCCCCGTCTTATTGATTGCAGCATGTCCAACTATGACACCGCTGGTCGTTGAGACACTTGAGGACGCAACAGCAACATCTCTAGTCTCAAAAAACGGAGATGCTTGCGCAAGAAGGGGAAGCAATAGCGCTCCAACAGCGAGCATGACCTTCATGATAGTAACAGTTGACTTGAAAGGACAGTGAAGAAGATCCGGAAGCAACAATCAGATATGGAAAAGCCACTGCCCATAGCTAATATAAACCGAAGCTCCCGCTGAGCTCTGACACGATGGTGGTCCATACGTCAGATTCCAAATATTGGAATTTCCAGAAGCTTGGTCTGTCCGAGATCAGTGGCCAATCTGCAAGGGTCCGCATGGTGGGTGGGGGATTGGCTTTCTGGACGAGCGGTCCCCGCAGATCGTAGCTTGTCCATCTTCTGGCTATGGACACGCTGGGTCGGCAGGTCGCGATTGGATGTACAGGGGATTGGAGATCTGTAGACACCGAAGTGGTGCGTATATAGGCAGCTCGGCCGGACTTCTCGTGAGGAACGTTGCACCGAGAGGGATGGGAAACATGGGAAACGAAACACTCAGACTGGGGGCGAGATTAGGATTGGCAAAGAGGGGAGCTTCGGCAGTGAAGCCTCAATGGGATCAATGCCCGCGTCAGCATGCAGGGCCGTTGAGAAGTAAAGTGTGAGGTTGTCATCAAGCGAGAAGGAAGACTGGAAGCGAGGGAGAGGCAGAGGCACAACCGCAAGCTCGGGTCGCTCCAGGACGCCACCACGCCAACCCAACATGAACCCACTATCACTCCTTCGCATGACATATATTACTTTCTTCTCCACTTCTCCCCACTTCACCGCATCAACGCTCCATCCACCTTTCCACAACGTGCACGTTGTGCCGGCAAGACAATCCCACTCTTCTTCGTCCCCAGTTTTTCTGCTCCGACACCTACATTGGACTCTCGGAGAGACATGCTGAAGTGGCATGGCTCGATATCTCCCCTGAATTCCTCCCTCTCCTTCACGACCAGGCTCCAGAGCGCCCTGCGCCTCTGCCGCCAGCCTGGCAAGTCTGTCCTTTACCCGTGCAACGATGGTGGTGGGGACCATCGATAACAGTTGCTTTGTAGAGCGTTCTGAACCAAGGCCCTTTTGCCTCAGATGTCCTGAGGGTACACATCTCTTTTCTCAAACCATGGAAGTGAGCTAGATTGGCATCACCACCAAGCAGAATCTAGGTGATAGACAAACTTTCAATGTTCCTTGAAACAATCGTGTTCGTCAAGCTGACGATTGCTGTATCTCCCTGGAATGGACGCAATCCCCTGCCTCGGCTCCTTGGCCCGAGATCTCCCTCCAATGGTAGGTCCTGATTCGGGAGATGTCCGCTCAAGAATCAGGGGGTCCCAAAGGGACTTGCCCTTCTGGTCTTTCTCCGGCCACAATCAAATAATGGCATTTGTTCCAAGTTTGTGGAGGCGGGAATGGAAGTGCCGCACGCAAAGCCTTGTCGTTGTGATAAGACGCAAGAAGTCTTGCCGGAGGTACAAAGGAACATAAGAATGCTGCGTCTAACCATCTAGCTTTGCCAGTTCTGCTGCTCCCTTAACATTTGATTCAAATCGTTCAATTCGATACTTTCTTGCGCGGGCTGGTCCAATGTCTCCAATGGCGTCTCTTTTAGAGCGTTCATTGCCTCTGGTCGAACCCCTGAAGCCTGGCCAGGCTCCTCAGAGAGGAACCGAACTTTACATCCTGTCCGTGGTGATGGTGGTTGTCGCTGGACTTTTCGTTGCAGCACGGATCAGTGTTAGGCTGTCCAAGTTGACAACAAGTCAAGGGCTTGGGAATGATGATTATTGTGTCATCGCTGCTTTGGTAATCACATATCTCAAAGTTATTCCTCAAAGAGTGCTGATGGGTGTCCCAGATCTCCTCAGTGGGATTGTCCCTTACCGAGATAGAAGCGACTGTTCATGGTTATGGAAATCATATGGATAGTCTAACAAAGACTCAGATTCATGAAGCACTTGAAGTGAGTCTTCCTGTATCTTGCTCATAGGTAGTTTTTCATACAAAAATGCTGACAATCGAATTAGTGGGTAAGGTTTATCTCTACACGAAGTTCTCCAATTTCATCGTCGGGGCTGAAATCATCACTGCTATCCTGGGAAGCGCGATAGAACTCATCTGTCCTTGGCTCCACGACATATCCAATGCTCCCAACTCCGTCACAATTTCCAGCTTTGCAGGACTAATTGATAGCAGTTCTATGTCGCCCAAATCATGTATAAAGTAGTAATCACTTTCAACAAAATGGTAAGCGGACCTCCTTTTCATTTCAAAGCTGCCGACCATCAAAACCATCTTCGAAATAGATTGTTCACGGTGCTTTGCTTCAATCCCAAAAACTTCACGTCCAGGCAGTGCTAACTCCGAAATCCTGACAGGCTCTTCTCTTATTCTATCTTCGGGTCTTCCCACAACAAAAGTTCCGGCTACTCTGCTTTTCTGGTCTTGCTTTCGTCGGATGCTCTGGTCTAGCATACATCGTTGCTACTATTTTCCAATGCAGCCCAGTGCCATTTTACTGGAATCGAACAATCCTTGGTGGCCACTGCATCAAGAGTGCTCCATTCTGGATCTCTTACGCAGTCATCAATATTGTGACGGATTTCTATATCCTGTGCTTGCCGATGCCTATTCTCTACTCGCTGTCGTTGTCGAAGAAGAACAAGTATGGTGTTATGGGCTGCTTCGCGCTTGGTTTCTTGTAAGTTAACCTCTGCCTTCTACCTCTCTTCGCCGCTAACCATAACAGCGTCTGCTTCACGACGATCTACCGAATGACCACACTGGCGTCTTCAAGCAAGGGAACAGACTTAACATGTATGTTTACAAGTCCACCAAACCCTAACTCAATTGACACATCACAATAGTCGGTCCTGTTCCAGCGACAAACTGGTCCGTGATCGAGGCCAATACCGGTTTAATCTGCACCTGCCTCCCCATGCTCAACCAATACATCAAAGTCTTTTTCGGCTTCTTCGGCCGAACTCCCGCGAATACCTCGTCCATACGCCCAGGCAACACTCCGCGCTCTGGCAAGTTTAGCATCGGGCGCTACAATCTCTCTACAAAGACTGATAAGGACGAGATATTTGGGACCGGAAGGCAATGGGGCGCAGTCGATAGCACGGTGGAGAGCAGAGGGGACATTTTGAGGACAGAGAGCCAGGAGAACATGGTAGGAGACAAACAAATTCATCGGACGGTGGATGTGGAGATGTGGCACACGGATGGGAGATCAGATGAGAGTTTGAAGATATGATATGTATATGATGTCCATGTATAGCTATGACTGAAATGAATCAAATGATAACAACCAGCCTTTTTTGTCTATCATTGCTTTATCATTTTAAACACACCAGGTTGCTCTTCAAGTCCCATCTCTCTAAGCCAACAAAACGACATTCTTCGTTTCTTTTGTATAAGTGACACACAGGATGAGAACGTACTCATCACCTTTTCGTCCCATTGCACTGCCTGCAACACCGTCAAACGGCCCCTTTGCCACCCTCGCTTAAATATCTCAACCCCTATTCACTATGATCGCTACAATCCACATCCCTATTGTCATCCCACAATAGCACCTCAACAATGCGAATAGTTACAATGCCTCTCCCTTTCTTGCCCGGGTATATAATTCCCCTGTGCTTCCAACCTTTTCTTCTTTCCTCCTTCCTTCCCAATACCTATAGTCTCCTCGGTCGTTCTGCTTTCTCATTACGACCTCTCAATCACAACCACATACACTTGACGGAAATGCCTTCTCTCATCGCAATGCCGACTAATACAACACACAAGTACGCCACCCGCGCCTCCAACCTCCAATCTGGTCTCCTCTCACACCACCGCTCCGGGACCGTGCCCACCACCAACGTACGACCACCCCTGGTCTCTCGATGTGGAATTCGGAGATGACCTCGACATCGAGAAGCTGGACTTGGGTGCAGTAAGTCTCTTGTCTCTTATCTCAACTCTCTCTCTTTCCATATCATTTTGTGGGGGATCTTAATTGGACAACAGCCAGCAATCCCACTCTGGTGGGCAACAGACGACGACCACACTCACTACGCAGCCAAGCGGAAAGGCGGGCAGACCGTCGTTCTCAGCGAGGAGGAGTGGGAGATGTGGGGATGGAAATGGGAGGTGGACAGGTTGAGGGAGTTGAGAGGAAAGCGGTTGAAGCGGGCGAGGACGGGGGGAATGTCGAGGATAGCGAGGAGGAGGGCGTGGAAGAGGGGGGTGGGAAGGAGGAGGAAGAATGGAACGTTTGTTTGAGTTGGGATGAGATGACATGGTTGAATGAATGGACGAAATGAATGTCGTCTTCACTTCCATTTGCTTCCATGCTTGGAGTGATTTTGTGTGTAATCTGATTCGTTGCTTGAGCTGATACTTGGTCTTTCCATGTGAGTTGAAAAGCATTACTGAATGCATTCTGCCTTAAAACGGTAGACTCTCATCTGAATTTTATATTGCTTGATGTCTAAAAGTCTCTCTTCTCACAAACGCCACACATCCCCTTTCTTATTTCGCAGTAAAATTTCCAACCTGCGTCGTATAATCCCCCCTCACACTCAAGTTCTCGATCCGTCCCAACAAGAACTCCAACATCCGATATGCAGCGCCGGGCGTATATTGCGGGATTTCATGTCCTGCAAGCGGCACCGTAACCCACGTCAGTCCTCTTTCCGTATGCCACGTGCCTTGCAGACCTGCACCAGCAGTGTCATACTGTGGCGGCGTATCAGGGATCGCGTCATTGACAATACTAAGGATGTAATCTAGACTTTGGTGATAAGGAACGAAGAAATTTTGAGTTGATGAAGGTGGCGATTGGAAGCCTTGAGCTCCGTTCCAGGTCATGTTCTGGATAGTGATCAGAGAGCCATTTGCGAAAATGAGGAAATCGAGGAGCCCATGCCCGATTATGGTGTTGTTCGTGCGCTCGATTACTGAGGGGAGGGGTCCAAGGGCTGAAGGGTGGGAGCTGTCGCCTTTTGGGAAGAGGTTAGGGCCGCCCCCACAGACATAGAAGTTCGTTCCGACAGGAGCGTGGAGGATCTTCTGCACGTCGCTGCGGTTGAAATAGTTATTTGGCCCACCGCCAAGAGAAGGGAATCCGAGCTGGTCATAGAGATAAGGGCAGTATTCAACGAGGTGGTAGATGTTGAAGCATGGATTCGTGAGGTACGTCGCGTTGTATATCTCATCGTAGAGATCGCAGCCTGGAAGGGAAGAATTTGGCGGCGTTGGTATGGGCCCTGGTGGCGGGAACGAGGTGGTATATTTGTTGAAAAATTCGGTGTAGCCACAAGTCTCTGCTCTCTTTGTGATATTGGCCATGAATGTCTCATTGAGGTTGAAGACATTCTGGTAGTACTGAAGAGCCGGTACAACGGGAGCTATTCTATTTAGCGGAGCTCCCCGAAAGAGTTGCAAATCTTACCTTGAGTCATGGTGTCGTCATGATTTATGGATGGGTCATTGATTTGTATGCCCTTTAGGTTGAAATTGATCTCGTCTTTTGCATCGAGGAACCCTGAAGCAATATATGGTATGTATTGGCCAGCGTAGCTCTCGCCGGCAATGTAAATTTTGTATCCTTGCATAGAAAATAGATCTATGAAGTTCTCCCAGAAGCCCATGAACTGTGTAGTAACATCTTGCTCGTTGTTCACACTTATGTTTCCTGGGGAATACCCAGTACTGACAGGCTGGTCGATGTAAATAATATTTGTAAGATTTGTCCAGCTGTACGGATTCGGAACCGGCTGGTAAGTTCCTGGTTGCCATAAAAATGGTCCTAAACTGAAGTCAGAATCCAAACTTCAAAACTGTCCCCAACGGTGACCGACCATGTTCCTGAAGCATCCCAAACAGCGAGCTACAACCCGGCCCTCCATTCAACCAGATCACAATCTCATTCTGTGCAAGAGGGTTGCTCGAAGGAAAGAACCAGAACCACAATTGGTTCGGATCAGTCCTATTCGAAGAAATTGGAGTGATCGGCAGCGTTCCCGCATAACTTTCACCAACAGGAAAGGTTACTTCAGGCAAGGCGCTCGCATTTACAGCAAAACCTAGATGTATTAGCCGGGCTCTCGAACTAAAATGAGGAGCTTGGTACTGACTAGCTGTCTTGTTGTTAAGAAACAGTGATGTTGTTTCCACTCCCAGGAAGTCTCTTTTTTGTATTTGCGGAACTGGCTTCCTAGCATACTTTGCAGCTTTTTCATACGGATTCTTGAATGTAGCTACGACTACCCCCGCGAACAGCAACAGATACTGGAAGAAAAACATGATCGACAATTGAGAGATTTCCGGGAGGAAAGAACAGAGTTTTAAGGAAGAAAACGAAACCAACAAAGATACGAGACATGGGTATTATAGATGAGACCAGCATGTTTCTATCCCCGACTGTGGGGTGTACGTTTGCGACTTGCCCTTGCAGAGAGAAGTTATCGTCACAGCGCATCCTGTACTACGAGCGATATCGTTCGACGTCACAAGAACAATCCCACCCATCCTGGCAGGTGGTCATTTCAAAGCCTCGCGTTCTTTGGTGCAATGACGCCCCTCAAAGACGCCATATGGGAGTCGGAAATGTTCTGCCAGAATGGAGATGGGTTTAATATCCTTGTATCGTACAGCACCAAAGCCAACTGTTGGAAAACATATTAGGCAAAGGTTGACATAGGAAGCTGTGCTCTCCTATCTCTTTCAACCTCGGAACGTATTTCCATGAAGCTCCAGGTGTTCGTTGACCTATTATATAGCGTCATTAATATGAGGCTTACAGGGGCTTCATGCAAGATTTTATTGCCGTTCAGGGTTGATCATGTGCCGACTCTGAGATGAGCCGGAGTCACGTGCTATATAATTATCAGAGCACGTGCAGATAATGAGAAAGCGTCCAGGGGCTAGCGAACGCCGTTGGGACTTTCCAAATGGTTTCCGTTAGCTTTACTGTGCTTTATGTGAAGCGCACAGCGCGTTGTCGCGCTTGGGACACGAATGGTTACACATAACCGTTGAAATATGGTTAGCGTAACCGCAGTGCGGAGAGCGGCCGCGATTTACTTACAGAAGCAATCAGCTTCGAGTTGATCCTAGGCTGTCCTTGCATAAGCATAGAGAAGAGAATAATGGTGATTTGCTGGACTCTGTTTGATTCATAATCCCACAAGAAGTCGGCGACCCGGGCATCTTTAATAGGAAAATGCGAAAGCCAATAGTGGTCAATGCCTCTACGAACCCGTGATTCGGAAGCCAGGTCCATAATCGAAGTGGTGCTGGCCCAAGGATATAAGAGCTCATGTCTTTCTTCTAACCTTCCCCAGCCCAGACCTCTCAAACGTGCTTGCCTATCTTGCAAATCATGGATCTCGCAGCTCTCCCGGACGACTTTTTCGTGACCGTCTCTCAGTTCACTAGAACAACCTATCGTGACGAGTATCCCGATGTAGACCCTACTTCGGAAGCACTTTCGCAAGAAGGAAAGGTGGTGGTAATCACCGGAACAAGTCAAGGCATCGGCCGTCAGGTAAGAACTCTCTCCTTTTGGGGTGTAACTTCTACATCTTGTCCAACATCGTAATCAAAATTGCCTCTGTTATCCTGCCCAACATCAACGGTGACTGATTACCACAGGGATTTGCTCCAGCCTTCGCCAAGGCCAATGCAAAGGCCATCGTCCTCGTCGCTAGAAATAAATCTGAAGTAGAGGCCGCAGGTCGAGAGATTAGAGAGATCAACCCAAAGGTCAAGGTGCTGACTCAAGCTCTCGATATCCGCAACCAAACTTCTGTTCAGGCTTTATTCGTAAAGATAAAGTTGGAATTTGGTACTGTTGACGTGCTTGTCAATAATGCCGGGTCTGGGAAATCTGCTCTTCCAATCAAGGATGTCGATCCAGAGGACTTCTGGTACGATTTTGTGCGTAACACTTTTCAAGTCGCCCTTACAATTTCATTGTTCCAAGAAGAGCCTCAAAAACAAAGCTAACATGCCTCAGGAGGTCAACGTCAAGGGAACGCTGCTCATGACGCAAAGCTTTCTCAAGCTTGTTGGTGATAGCAAGCCCGCGACGATCATTAATGTGACCAGCGCCGGTGGTATTTCAATCATACCCAATACATCAAGCTACTCGTTGAGCAAGCTCGTCCAAATTCAAATGCAGAGATTCGTGACGGTCGAGAACCCAAATATCACGGCGATAAGCCTTCATCCCGGGACTGTTCTTACTGGAATAACCAAGCCATATTTTGTCAAATTCTCCAAGGACACGTTCGCGCTGGCCGGAGGTGTTGCTGTATGGTTGGCCACAGAACAGGCCAAATTCATGAATGGGAGATACATGGGTGCGAATTGGTCTGTTGCTGAGTTGATAGAGCGGAAGGATGAAATAGTCTCCAAAGGGCTCTTGCTGGAGGAGCTTCAGGGGACGTTTGGGACAGCTCAGTTCGAGGCTTAAATGAATGTATGGACCTGAATTTGCTCAACTAAGAGTGTCCATTGGCTGTGCTAGCGTGTATATTACTTGATTGATCTAGGATCTAGTTGTTATTGAATGCCATCACATCAAACACAGGACGACTCACATCGTTCAGACCAGGCAAGGACCGAAATCATCAGGAGTGAACCCCTATAGTCCATTCATGCGTTTTCATATCAGAAATATCTTCATATCTATACTCTTCATCGCAAGTGCCCATGGAGACTCGATGTGTTGTGTTGAAACCAAAGAAGGGCGAATTCTCCAGAACTCTTCTATCAAGTCCAAGGCACTCCATAGTTGACCCGTGGGATGGCCTTCGGCCCTGGTCTCGGACAGAATTTGTTTGAAGTCGTCTCTAAGATCTCCTTCTGCGAGGCATCCAGCGACACAATAAGGCCAGCACACTCGCATGAGAAGGTGCCTTGGGAGAGCTTTCATTGCTATCAAAGCGCTAAAAACATCTCCCTGAACGCTTGGCAACCTGCCAAACGATCCAGAGACAACAATAGCGAGGTAAAGCATCGCAGATAACCCGAAGATATCCGTAACGAGTTCGGTTTCTCGATCGTGTTTTGACAGCCCATCCATATTTTTTGGTATGGACGAGAGACCCCTTATCAGACGCGCTTCAATTTGAGCAGATTTCTGGCTCAGGAGTGGGGCAATCAGGTTATCAATTCCACTCGAGTTTCCAGAAAGAACGGGGTCTTTCAGACCACTCAGCATCTCATTTCTCCAGGCTTCCAAGCCTGAAATTTCCCGTATCGAAATCATAGCCCAGTTTCGGCAGCCCATAAGTCGATCCATTTGAATACTCCCGTCTTCAAGATAATTGAGGTACAAAAATGAATCCTGCATCGAAGGCTTCAGGCCGACGTTTGCGCAACGCATTATGTCAGACCATATGTAGCTCGTCATGAAGAAGTCCAGACCAGCAATTTCGCTCAAGAAGCTTGACATGATGTCGTTGTTCGAAGGATTCCCAGATTCTGAGCTATCATCACTGGTAGTAGAATCGGCAGAGGATGAGGATGGGTCAAGGTCACTCCCAATAACGGAGAGTAAAGCACCGGCGGCATTGGTGTGAACTTCCCAATCGCCCTTCCATCCTTTCCACCATTTCTTATTCCGGAAGATTTCTATTGACTGTAATTGTAAGGTGCAGGCTAGAATTTCAAGACCAAGCTTTAAGTGCTCTTGGCCTTTCAATTTGGGCAGTTCCTCGAGCTGTTGAGCCAGTTCAGCCATTGTAAGCGAGTGCTGGTAGTCAAGTTCTTCTAGATATCGGCTTTCCGATATAACATCATCGCGAGAAGCAATGACCTTCTGCACGGAAGAGAACGACAATGCCGTGTAATACAGCGGTTTGGACCGGAGCAGCATACTCAGAAGCCAACCTCTGCCTCGCTCTGCCGCCGATGGTTGGTAGAAGTAATACTGGAGCGGGAAGATGTTGTCCAGATAGTTCATGATCATTTCGAGATCATTCGGATTTTCCGCAGGGGGGGCACCGGGATGGAAAATGAAAGGGTAAGAGATAGCAGTCTCCGTTGAACGCTGTTCGGACGGTCCTCCAGAGTCCATGACCAACGTGGTGTTCGGGAGTGCTCTGTTAGTGTCGATTGTTTTATCTGGGGAGCCCCATTGCTGAAACTCGTCGAAAGTGGGAAGCCATGGATCATCTATAGGAAGCAGAACTGGAATGCTCCCTTGAGCTTGCGGCAGCTGGAGAGGCTCCGTCTTCATAGGGGATTGACTCTGAAAAGATTCCGATGTATCTGATTCGGATCCATGATGTCTCTCGATAGCGGGGATAATTGGGCGTTGTTGGATAACGCGGCCTTGCTTCTTGGCAACTCGAAAGGCTCTTCTCGCACGTAAGCTTTCATTCACGGCTCGCTGGATCTTCTCGATCTCAGCCTTTTGATCCTCCTCCCTGTGCATGAACCAGGGCTTCTCTCCGTAACCGTAACAAATGATCTGCCTGAAAGCACAAGGCCCACACGAAGGGCGGTCCTCATCACATTTCTTCTTGCGAATCCGACACGTCCAGCATCCTTTGGTAGTCCTTGCAGCCATCGATGAGTCCTCGGTGGGATTGAATAAGTTGGGAAAAGGGACTTGAGACTGGCTGGCTGGCTGTCTGGCTGATAAAAACGAGAATAGTTACACAAACACGGCCTCACGCGAGGCACTCTTCGATGATCAAAGAGGTTTAAGGACGTGACTAATCAGCAAGCACGAGGGCGCTCAAGCAGTTCAGGATCTGGGTCGCAAGGACCAAGATACGAAGTGCATCTTACCTCACAGGCACTTGCCTATTCCTAGTGCAAAAAGCGGGTAGGGCTGCTCCTGCGTCGGGCTCTGGCCCGACAGCGAGGTTTTGGCCAGTAGGCGCAGCACGCAGCACGCAGCACAGGAAGCGCGGCCTGTGATTTTAACAGAAGCGAAATTTAGGTTTCGGATGAGGTCGAAGACGTCAGACTCTTGGCTGCGTCAGTGTCGACGGCCTGGACTGCAGTCTGAAGTCTGAAGTCTGAAGTCTGAAGTCTGATCGTTGATATAATTTCCGTTTCACACTTCGATGGTCTGCTGTAGGTACGGGTACGTGGGTACGTGGGTACGTGTATTCTAATTGCAGCGGTTGGATTTTGATTATCTGCCGGCGCCGGTGATGTTCTTGCCGCCCACCATTCACACAACCCCACGACCTACCTCCACACGACCATCAACGTCTCCCCAGAACCCACAGTACAGCGAACGCCAACAACGACTCGAACGACGCTGTCTCTGATATGAGCGGGGGGCCTGGAATCGACCAGACGAGTATTCCACCGCTCCCAAATTTATTCACCCAAGCCCAATCAGCCCGCGGACGTACTCCTCGCAGCACTGCCCCCTCCGCAAATCCCTTTAACGACGCAATCTTGCTCCCTCTGACCGATCCAACTCCCTCATTGACGACTCTCAACACCCTCGCCCACGAATCTCCCATATTGTCCACATCTACGAGCCTTCTCACACTCCTGTAGGGTCAGATCGCGTCCAATCGCGCCGAACAACTTGCGGCCTCGGAGGACTGGCCCACCGCATTCCATGAGGGGCCATCCAGGCCGTTGATTAGCAGTGCGTCGGTGCAAAGAAGAGAGGAAGTGAGCTACGATGATACCAGAAACCCCATCGCGGGTGGATGACGGGGTACATAGCCTTCACTTGACCCCGATCATGACCACAGCATCAACACCAGCAACCCCGGGTCCATCGACTCCAACAACCGTCAGAACATTCCCTCTGGACCAAGTAAAGATCAGTGACCTCGATGAGGATATCATTCCCCCTGACAGACCGAAAAGCACGCCTTTCCCTCAACCCGATCTGCTGGAAGGGGACATCCAATGTTCACTGCGGCCAAATGGCTCAGAGCGGCAGGATGATGTCCTCATGCATTCTATCCAAGCACCTCAATCTGGTTCCTCGATGTCGGCGCTTAACGATCTACCTACTGAAATCCACGAACAAATCCTCGACCATCTGTTCGGAGTTCGATCGTCTGCCTCCTCACGGACAACTGCGGGGAAGTCGAAAGCATTGCGGGGTTGGGGGACAGCATTGAGGCACTCTAGACGTCGCGAGGTCTCGGAATTAGCGCTTGTTAGCAAAAAGTGGAGGGTACTCATACAAGATCGGCTTTATCGTCACTTGAAGATCAAGGGGACTAGGGAGTCGGTGGAGCAATCGATGTACTGGTTTTGTGTGCATCCACATCTGAAGCCCTACGTTAAGCACATTGAGATATGGTTCCCAGTATTCCAACAAAAGAACCCGGCCTTTGATCGCACCCTTCGCATCCCGTCCACCACTCCCGATCGTTCCACTCTGATTCGGTCTCTTTCAAATCTTGCAGATTCTGGGAATACGATCAGCTACCAATCGCCGTCCAACAACTGCACTTTGGAAGAGGTCTTTGCTTTTGTTCAGATGACATTTGAAGAGGCCTGTATCTTGACCTTAGAAGGTGGAGAGAGAAAGAAACCACCCATGGTACGACAATTCATCGATGACGAGAGCTTCTCATTGCCATTATTAGAAAACGTCCGAACATTGGTCTGCAAAGGACAATGGAACATTATCAGATCATTCGAGGATTTCCAGAACATTGCCCTTGCGCTACCAAATCTCCAAGAATGGCACGGATCTTACGCAAAGCCCAAGTCGAAGAGCTATATCTCCATGGCTACAATCCTCCCAAAGCTGCCTACGAACCTCACGCATCTTAACATTTGTCTCGAGGCCGATTATCGCCGAGAAGCAGTCTCTCCATTGTTTTTCAAGAAAGTTGGCCTCAAGACACACTTCTGCGTGGAAATGGCGAAGGCAATTCCAACATTAGAGCATCTGGTTTATACCGGTCGAATCTGCCAGTCTTTCTTCGACAATGCCGCAAAGCTGGCAAATCCTAGGGAGTCACGACTCAAGAGTATTGACTTAATTATCAAGAACATCTGCCGTCCAACCTTTCTCTGGAACGATGGTTCAGGCATCACAGATATGGCGTTCATTCTTGCGTTCGAAGCACTTGTCCTCTCTGGCGTGAAATCCTTGGATAAATTGTCAGCATTGGACTTCCTGCGGATCCGCTTCATCGATCTTGGTATGTAATCATGTACCAAATAATTGGCACCACTAACCAAAATAGAATCACCCCTGCCAGCTCTGAATCCCTATTTTCACCTCAATAATAACCAATGCACCGGCATCTGGAGCGACACGATCGTTGACGTCCTCGCTAAAACCCGGCCAAAGGCTTCCTTTATCGAGAAGTCTGAAACTTTGGGCGATATTGGGTTCAAAGATGGACAATTACTCGGCTCTCCCGTTTTCTCGAAGACTAAACCCCTGTCGGTCAAAGTCTCGAGTTACCTCTCTCTATCCGGCGGCATCACAATCAACTAAAACTTGCTCATTAGAGTGAGACCTAACTTAACCGGACCGAAATCTCTCGGAATTCTTGTGGGATTAATTTGCGTTCTTGTCTGGAGTTATCATCGGTGCTTTTTTGGCGGACATCTGTAGGAATAAATAGTTCCGGGGAGTTTGATGGCATGGTATGGTGCATAATGAATGGTTGGTAGCGATGGAGTTTCCTGGCATATTGACGGCGTTGTTTCTACCATTACCATGAAAAGCTGGCTTTTGCAGACGAGGGATGCATAATGATTGATGATGGGAGGGATGGTGGCTCTCTTTTGGGAGAAAATGCATCATAGCTTTTGCGCTGTGAAAACTTTTGCAATGATACCAAATTGATCTTTAATATGCTTGCTCTTATGTGAATATGCAACCAAGTCTAACCCTTTTTAACCCATTCTTACACTTTCGATGAATGGAACAGTCTCCATGTACCAGAAGCCGTGGAGCACACATCGCGATGTGCAACGAATGCTGGATTTGGATTCATGAAAGTTGGCCGGCTCTTTAATGGTTGGAATTCACTTCGCGAAGGAATCGAAGGGATCTCATTGTACCAGACCATTTGGAACATTGAGGCGATGTGCAACAAACGGGCCATTCACTCGTGACACCTACAACATTTCTCATTGTACCAGAGTTCTTGGAACATTGAAACGATCTGCAACAAAAGTCGTTATGGCAATATACTCACTCTCACCCTTCTCTCTGCCAATTTCTGAGATGTGTTTCCACAAAGCTTAACTTGGCCCTCGGTCATCCCAATACATTTCACTTTTTGTAGCAAGGGGTTTAAGCACAACATCTAAGACATCCGGAATTCAAGACTCATATTCCAGTTTCTATACACACCATCCACCTCATTCATACTTTTATTCAGCACCAACTTTCCCCTTCCCTCTCTTCTTTACAGCGTCACCTTCCACTTTCCGCTCCCCACGTCCAAGAGCCCCAATATCACTCACCACAATCCCAAGAATCCAACAATTTACAGCAAAGAACACTAACCCCGCGCCCCATAGCCCCGGCACAAACGTGCTCTTCCCCAAGAACTCAAGCTGGAAACCCTGCTGCAGCCACAGTACTTGGGCTGCTACCCAGAGAGCGAGGGCTAAGAGCCCCGTACTGGGGGAGGAGAGGAGTGTGCAAGATGGTAGGCAGAGGTAGAAGGGGAGGAAGATTGTGTACCAGAGGAAATACTTCGCGGAACTTATCAGCTAATCTTGGTTCTTTCTAGATAGGTGAGGGGGGAACATACCTGGCTGGTACACACTTTGTTGAATGTCACGAAGGCAAAAGTCTGTGCTAGCATTGTCGAAGGTAGATCTTTCTTTGCGAGGAGGAGCGGGAGAGCGAAGGCGGAGAGGAACAGTTGCGGGATGAAGGCTAAGGATTCGAGTTTTATAGTGTGGGTAGACGCAGTGGCAGAAGAGAGGTACAGGAGTGTGTTATAAGGGGAGAAGTTGTGTCGGTGATCAATGCGGGTTACGTGGTGTAGGTAGGTGTGTTGAAGGAAGGGGTAGTCATATCTAAGTAAAGTTGTGAGATCAGATGATTTCAGAAAGAAGCGAGGGGATCTTACTTGGTGTACATCAGTGTGTTGAGGAGTAAAAATGTGAGTAGACTTGTGACTGTGAGATCCATCCGGGACTCGTTGAGAAAGTCTTTGGCTATTGTGATCAGACTCCTGCTTTCGCCCGCTTTTAATGTTGGTTTGGGTGATTCGATATGCTCGTTGTCCAACCACCAGATGATAGATGGCGCGTAGATGAAAGGATAGATCTTGAAATGAACGCCAAGACCCAGCAGAACTCCTGCTAGAGCAATCTTCTTTTGTGTGATTGCCCACAACAGAGCAACAACCATTACCCCTAATAACCCCTCCGAGCTCCCTCTCGTGCTAATGGTTGCAACCATGGGGTTCAAGAGCCAGATACTAGCAAACTTCAGCGCCCTTTCCATGGACATCTTCTTCCCATTCATCAGAACCAGTACAATTAACCAGCCAGCAACAATATCACTAAAAGCAAAAAGCACTTTCCCGAACGAAAACCACGTGCTTGACCACGTTGTTGGTAAAAGCATCCATGCTAGCAGAGGGGTGTAGCGGTAGGTTTCGCGGTCATAGGGTGAGCCACCCCGTGAGATAAAGCGGGCCGCATCAGTGAAGACATAATAGTCGATGTCAGTGTATTTCATGGGTGAGTTGGCGTCTTGCCAGAGGCCGTAGAAGAAGAGGATGATTCTCAGGGCGATGGCGGAGGAGAAGACCCAGAGAGGGGATGAAAAGAAGCCCGCCATCGTAGCTACAGTCGTCGGGAGAATGAATGAGCCTAGCCACTTCAAAGATCGAGTGAATTCTGCATGTTGACTTGAGGTGAAGGGTTGAAATCACGGGGTTCTCTAAACAATGTGAGGTGGATTGCGGCTGTGGCTGAAAACTGAAGGCTGCGCTAAAGCCAATCCTTGTCATCTCCGATTCCACAGCACCATGTCGACTTCAGTCCCTCAGCGAGGTCCAACATCCGGGGTCCAATCGATGTCCGGCGAGAAAAGCCAAATGCCAGCCGTCAAGAGACATCATGATGGCGCTGAGAAGGAAAAGGAGGTGACGGCTTCGCCCTTCATGCCGATGTTTGAGGTGTTCCGAGACGAGTTGGACGAGCATCATGATCGAAGAGAGCGCATCATCAAGGCTTCGAGAGACATCACCGCGGCGAGTAAGAAGATGTAAGCTTCTCTGGTTTCCGGCTGAAGATCTTCAAGCTAACTTTATGGAGCATATTCTCTCTACAAAGGTAAACATCACGTGCATCGAAGCCTATTCTCGCTGACTCGAATCAGAGTACGAGCGCTAAACAGCGATATCCCACCCAAGATTGCATCAGAGATCAAAGATCGTAGTGCTGGGATGCAAGTACAATTCGGCTCCATCGCTGCAGACCTTACAGGCATCAATGCATGGAGATATCAACGTCAGATCTCACCCGGAATTCAAGAGTTTATGGAAGCAATCTCATTCGAACACTACCTTCGGACTCAGAAGTTGATCACTCTTGAGGAGGCTTCAAAGGCTTTGCCTGCGGGTGTTGATCTGACTGGGGATGATTACGTGTTAGGAATTTTCGACTTAGTGGGGGAGCTCATGAGATTTGCTATTACGACCATGGCTACGACAGGAACGCTTCCTGGATCAAAGTCTGGTGAAAACCCTGCAGAGGAGTGTGATATCTTGATGGACTTGAGGGTGCTCCGAACTTCTTTCGAGGCCCTGGACACGAGCTCTTGTGGCGCCACGGGATTAGGGAAGGACGTGCAGAAGAAAATGGAGGTCATGAAGACTTGTGTAGAGAAAGTTGAGACGGCCGTGTATGGGATGATCATACGTGGCAGGGAGAGACCAAAGGGATGGGTTCCAGACCTTGCAGATGACAGAGCACCTCCTGTTGAGAGCTACTAAAATGTAAAATATGAGCGATTTGCAATGGGGTGGGGGTTGTCTCATATTTCAATGTCATGAATTTGCCTCAAACCCCACATCTCTGTTCACCTGACTACTGTGGAAATGAAACTCTTAAAATATTGTTCCTGGGTGTCTCAATTGGGCCAATTCATTGAGAGCTGAGCACACGTGAGCCTCAAAATCCAAGCCCCTTTTGTGGCGGAATCCTGTATCCAGAATGCCGACGCTAACGGGAACAGGCACTCTCCCGACCCCATGCAAGCCACCAGCGCGGAGTTTGGTAGCAGAAGATATCTTGGATTCAATAAATTTCCCTCCAGACAACAACCATCTTCTGGAGGACCATAACAATTGCAAAGATGTTGCGATGGTAAGTGATGCTGTGCCAATGTCAATTGATGTTTAGAATGAGGAAAATACTGATCGATCTAGGTATCAAATGAAGCTGGCCTCGCGCCCATTGCTGACGCAGAGTATCACAACAGCAGTGTTGTTTGCGACAGGAGATACTATGGCACAGCAATTAGTTGAGAAGAGGGGGCTCCGAAACCACGACCTGGCACGTTCAGGACGGATGGCGTTGTATGGTGGAGGTATGGTCTCGCTTTCAAGTTGAAGCTCTCACGGCTAACAACGATCTCTTACAGCTATTTTCGGTCCAGCTGCAACAACTTGGTTCAAGTTCTTGCAGAATAAAGTCGTCCTCAAAAATAAGAATGCCGAAATCCTTGCCAGAGTTGCTTGCGATCAAGGAATATTCGCTGGTACCAACTTGTTCGTCTTTCTGAGCAGCATGGCTATTATGGAGGGTACAAGTCCGAAAGAGAAGTTGGACAAGAGCTATTGGACCGCTTTGACAAAGAACTGGATGGTGTGGCCTTTCGTCCAGGCTATCAACTTCAAGTTGGTTCCATTGCATCACCGAGTCCTGGTCGTCAATGTTGTCTCGTTGGGCTGGAACTGCTACCTCAGCTACTTGAACAGCCAGTAAGGGGATCATAATTGAACTTGGTTCCGATTTCGGATCGTGGATGGCTTGGGGAGATCGTTCTAGAGTCTGTATCTTCACGGATCACTGCATAAGGGCTCAGCGTTGGCGTTTGGGCGTATCAAGAAACAAGGGAAGATGGAAATTAGATTCGAGGACTTTGCGGACTTGCGAATAGAAAGACTCTTGCACTCTTTCACTCATTGCCACAAGATGGAAGCAAGCAACTTGAGGTCTGTGAGAGCAACTTCATGCCTCTTTATCAACCATACCGACGTCATCCCTCCAAATTTGCTTTTGAACTTCTGATTCGAGAAATGCCGATTGAACAAAATATCCAAAATGCAGCAACTTGCGAAAATCCACAAATCAGTTAGGAAGTATTTTTAGTCAATTCACCGATCCTCCTGTTCAATGCCAACTTGCTCAACTATCGCTGCCCCTTTTCTTTGGTCACGTGGCAGATTAGATCCCTGAAGGTGATTGGAGGCCAGCTCTCAAGCGCGCGACTCCCAATATTTTCAGAAAGGAAAGCGCAACTCGCAACTCAAACAACCTTTGGCCCTTCAACCACACCACACTCTTAGTAGACGACAATTTGCCTGGAGCAATAGTCGCCGCACTCTCAGCTTTCGAACAGACTACCGTCTGACTTTCTTTTCAACCATCTTCACTGCCGAACACATTCACTTCGTCTAGGCACACTCCTCCCCTCAACAACCTTCGCACCACATCTCCAACCTCCGATCTTCATCCCTTCCTAGCGATCCTTCTTCGCGCAATCGCAAACATGGCAGCTGCTGTTGCTTCTGCGCCCTCTAATGGCGACAAGCCTTCATCTCCCGTCGATCTGTCAACGATTCCTATCTCCCCAGACGGAACCAACGGGCATGATGAGAACAAGAACCCCAACGGAGAGAGCTCAGGTGAAGAGCAAATCACCGTCTTCCATGACAAGGACAACTTCAACGTTAAGCACCCGTTGATGCACAAGTGGACTTTGTGGTTCACCAAGCCTCCCAGTGGCAAGGCAAGTTTGCGCCGCGCCACCTCTACTAGCATTATGTTAATATTTCCAATCAGGGTGATAACTGGAACGATTTGCTGAAGGAGGTCATCACATTCAACTCTGTCGAGGAATTCTGGGGCGTCTACGTATGCATTTCCCCGCCCATTTTTATCTTACCCTGAGAACTAACCTTCAAGCAGAACAATATTGCTCCCGTCTCCGAACTCGCCCTCAAATCCGACTACCATCTCTTCAAGGAAGGTGTCCGACCAGAATGGGAGGATATCCAAAATAAGCACGGCGGAAAGTGGTCATACCAGTTCAAAGACAAGCGCAGCATTCCCATCGACGAGCTCTGGCTCCACGTCATGCTTGCAGCAATTGGCGAGACACTCGAGGATGAGGATGACGGAGAACTCATGGGTGTTGTTGTCAATGTCCGAAAAGGCTTTTATCGTATCGGTGTCTGGACGCGCACAATCGGCAAGAGCATTCCCGGTGGCGGAGACGGCGATGTCGCAGGAGGCAAAGGTCGATCCACGGAGAAGGGCAAGGAGGTTCTCATGAACATTGGCAAGAAGTTCAAGGAGGTCTTGAAGCTGCCTACTGCTGAGGCTGTCGAGTTCTCGGGGCACACAGACAGTGCACACAGCGGTAGCACGCGTGCGAAAGCCAAGTACACAGTCTAAATTTCTGGCAGTTGGCGGATCTGGGTTGCTTGCTTTTACTGGTTGTTCATGAGGCATTGCGAAATGACATTACGGAGCATGGTTTTCTTTGCTTTTATGGCGGTTACATCAAGGCGTTATTAGCTGAGCGATATGGCTTGGCCTATGGTGATATCAGTTGTGAATAGATCGGCGGGCAAATAAAAGTTCATTGAGAGTGAAGCACCTCAGTTCCAATCTGCAGTGATTCAAAGGAGTGCACGAAAATCTTCTTCAAGTGGAGTTCATTCGTTCAGCATTATCAAGGGAATTGTCCTGAATAGGATGGGACTTTGATCCTAACGATAATCAGGACATTGTTGATTCTTTTGGGGCACTTGATATATACCCAACAACGCAATGTCCAAGATTACATGCGTGGGGTGTTGGCAAGAGGACATGGTCATTGAATCAATATGCTCTTCACCGATAACTGCCTCCGCTTGATTAGCCTCTTCAGTTGCGTATGCGCCTAGGGCGAAGTCTTCCATGTATGCAGATGCTTGAAGAGGGTATTGGATGGAAATTTTATGTTGAAGAGGTTGTTGAAATCCGCTTGAGAACCCAAGAAATGCGCCAGCTGCGTATACTATCCATTAGAAGCCATATTCATCAAGTAAGTCATATCCTTCTTTTCAACTTACCCCTTCACCATCAACACATTCGCAGTATATTCACGCCTCCCTGTTCCTTGTTTTTTTATTTGCACATCGCCTCAATGTCTCCAACGTTCCTGGTAGAATGAGAATGCCAAGGATCCATCTGAGAATAACTGTGTCTCCTCTAACCAGATATCTATGAGTAAACACTAAATAACCCTCGGACTATCATTACCATACCTCATGAGCTTTCCCCTGATCTGGAGAAGAAGATTGAGGAATCCATAATACAAGATGAACGACCCGGTTCGTGATACCTTCTCCAGATTTGGTAGATATTATTAGAATGGTTTCATTAAAAAGGCTTGTTGCACATCGCTTCAATGTCCCAGAAATTCTGGTACAAGACGAATATCCTCAAGGCATTTAGTAAATCTCAAAAATTCGATGTTTTGTTGCAGGTCGCTTCAATGTTACAAAAATCTTGGTACAATGACAATGTTGAAGCAACGTCAAATAGTCCGTGACAGCTTTAAGAGTCTCATCAAAAGAGCTTGCCTACTAGCAACCGTATTCCTGAGACTCTCAACGTATATTACGAACTTCTTGCTGATATAGAGATGAGATGAAACAGCTTTCATCTGATTCTTGATTTGAAAGGTTAGTATGGAGATCATTATCCCATGTCATCGGAGAAAAGGGCAATGAAAAAGTATGGATCGATATATAACGGATGAATGGCTCATTTCATCTCAGTTTATCCGATACTAATGAACGTCTATTAAGATAATTTGCATATCGTAGTCAATGTTCCAACGTCATCTGGTACATTGAGAACGTCATAAAACAGAGGGTTTAAGATCATAGTCTTTAGTCATTCCAATTTTCTATACATCCAAGTCCAGGTATCCCGGGCGCCGCGCCGTGCTCTTCGAGCAAAGAAAAATCCCAAAATTCTCCCTGGAAAATGCAGATCATGTACCTCCCAATAAAACCAGGAGCCCCAGTATACGAATTTATCCCCACGCAGTATTACACATTCATGATAAAATCTTCTCGGGTAGACTCACCCAAGCTAATCCACCCAGAATTATAGCAGCCACCAACGCCGTTAATATGCCCGCTCCAGCTCGATCCGCTGTGGTGATGGGCTTGACTCCACCTGGAGTCGATGTACTCGCATCGCCGCTCCCCGCATTCGGATCTCCCGTACTCGTGCCCCCAGTGCCTGAAGTCAAAGGCGCTTTAGCTTGCTGGATCAAATTGCTCTGTATGACCTCCATGGCCGCCATTTGCTGTCCGACTCCCGATGTGCCATCCCACGCCGCTCCTAATGACCAGCTGAGTCCACACATTCTCCCATTTGGATGATCGGCTGGCGAGCCGGAGCATTGGAGAGCAGCCGCCGTGGCAGAGGTCTCAAGAACAGCCTTGACACGGTCGTAGATAAAGGGGGCTTGTTTGGTCGCAGCTGCCATCCATCGAGTGAGGTAGGCTTTGAAACTGAGCATATCGATCGTGCATGTGCTTGGCTTTGCTTCGCAAATCTTCTCGTAGGCGATGCCGTTCGGGAAGAAGTTCGTAATGGTTGCAGTAAGCATTCCTTCGACCCGGGTTTGCCAGGTTGAGCTGCCCTTTGTCTTCATGCTGTCAGTCCTGATATAATATTCAACGAGAGTCATTCTGCACTTACATAATTGTACATGTGCGCAGCCCCGAGGAGAAAGATGGCAGAATTGTATGAGTATTGCTGCCTCACGATGGGAGTACAGTTCGTAAGTGATGATGCGCCATCCCACACATTATAATCTTCATCTATAAGTCCCACGCTCGTCATCCAGTCCCATGTCCTCTCCGCGGATGTGGCATATGAATCATTGCCGGTGTAGACGGCGAGCCGCGACGCGATGTTGAAGAAGCCCCCGTTGGCGATGGCGTTCTTGTAGTTGAAACCGTTGAGAAAGGAAAAGGCTTGCCAATGCAAGCCTCCATTGCAAGTGGTGGGATCCCACTTCCCTGCTTGGACATTGTAGACTCCTTGAGCAAGTGCAAGCCATTGCGGCTTATCGGATGGAGGATTTGGAAACCCCAGTTCCGCTGCAGTCATTGCAGACATGCCCCAGAATGCTTTATTTGAAGATCAGTCAGCAAACATTTGTGGCAGAATACGCACTGTAGGGGGGTAGAGAAGGAAAACGTGTGTTAGCTACCTTGATCATCGTTGCCCATGCCGTTGGTTTGGTTCGTAGGAAGGTAGTCATTGTCGGTACCCGTCTGAAATAGCAGACCTTGTGAAACTTCATCATTGTACGTCGTATCACCTGTGTAATACCACTAGAGGGGAATAATTAGTATCTTCCGACAAGGGAGGTGTACAAGACACAATAAGGAATAAGGCTCTGCCAGACATATGCCAGAGCTGGGTAAATGCTCTAGGAAATTGTTTGGGGAGAGAAGTTCGAGGAGTCTTACATAGTCGATGAGACTTCCAAACATGGCACCAGCCTCCCACCAGAAGTATCCCGCATTCTGTATTTGGGGAGTGGCGGGAGGACCGGGCAACAGTCCTGGAGTCTGCCCTGACAGATTTCCTTTGTAATAGGACATCATGTCAAAGGCAATCGTGCTTGCAGCTGACTTGATCGATGCTGGATTGAGTGTCAGCCGGAGAACACGGCATGCTGGAGATATCAGAGCAGGTGGAATGTACCTTCTGAGGTCAAGTCAACCGTAATGCCGGCGATGGCATTGCCAAAGAGCGACAGTGCCAGCAGCACTGCGAGGGGTCGCGGGATGGAAAACCACGCCATGGTGTTCGTCGTGTGTTCGGACGACGGATTAAGGTTATGTACAATGCGGGGGATGCGATCACGGTAGGGTAGTCAGGAACGGAGGACCCAGTAATGAATGTACTAGACCACGTGCGGGCCGCTAGATGGCTTCAGACCCAAAGCATGGGAGTTGGAGGTGTCGAGGCAGATAGACAGATAGACAGACGAACAGACGTTGTCGGGAGGAGAAGATCGAACCCAGCGCTCGGCGATTAAGTCGACTCCTAGGCGCCAAATGACGCAGGAACCAGGCCCTATTATAGGATCCGCGGTGTGCCGCTCAAGGGCTGCCCGAACGCTGCAGCCGTGCCAACAAGAGGTTAGCAGGCGAGGCAGGCCAGATGTTACAGTACTTCGTACTGTACTGTAGTTGGCCTCGCGCGGCTCTAGTGAGTGGCTATTTCCGGATCCCCTGGCGCCGCTGGTCGCTGGTCGCTGGTTGCTGGTTGCTGGTTGCTGGTTACGGTCCGTCCGTGGCCTTGATCTGCGGGTTTGGGGTTTGGCTCGCAATTTGGCCGAGCAACGAGGTTTGAGGTTGCTCAAGTTAGGGAGAAAAAGGAGAGGCCAGGGCGAATCGATCTGCGCGAAAGATGAGAGGGTTCCGCGCAGGGATGGTGTGACGTACCCGGTTTGGGGCGCAGCTGAACACAATTAAACGCCTCTCGTACTCCTACTACTCCCAGATCGTGTTTACCGTGCAGATGCAGCCACCAGAGCGCAACGAGCGCGTTTTTCTGCTGACTGTGCGGCTGTGTTATGCGGAAGCGCGGAGGAGGCGGATTTGTCCTGTCCTGTATTTCAAACGATACGGATACGGATACCTGCCTTGGGCAATGGGCAACACCACTCTCGGCAGAAAAACACCTGCTTTGCCCCCCCGCTGCACTATCGACACAATTTCATTCTCATCCTTCACTCTCACCCTCACCCTCACTCTCATTCTCGACGGCCACTTGCGGTCTGCTGGTTGATTCAAACACCAAGGGCCGGCTTTGGGGGGTCAGCTGCGATACGAGCCCTTTGATTTGGAAGTGGGGCTGTGCTGGACTAAGCGGGCGCTCCCTTTCAGCAGCTGCTCTTTTGGCTGGTGTGGTGCCGGCGGTGGTGCGAGGTTGCCAGGTGTTGGCGTGCAGCAAGGGGTCAGCCCATCCAAATTCCCATCCCCCCTCGCCAGCCAGCCAGCCAGCCTGCCTGCCCTTTTCTTTCCTCTCCTCCCCTCGCCCCCGAAGACAGGTTTATCATCCTACATCTGCCCCTTCGCCCACAGGACCACAAGGAAACAGGAAACACGAGTCCCGACTTCGTAACAAGACCCGACCCCAACCCCAACCCTAACCCCGAATTACTGTGGCGCTTCGATTCAACCGCCGCCAAACTCCAGTCACCCCTAATATTTGCGCGATGCCGGCCTGCACCTTCTTGCATACTTCTGTTTGATCGTTGCTCTCTTCACGCTCGCTCGCTCGCTCGCTCTCCACGACTCCAGCTTTTTGATGGATCGTCCCACTCTCGCTCAGACTCCCCAGATCCAAGCACCCACACGTGACCTCATTTCCTAGACGACCGATCTTCTTCCAGCCTCAGTCGACCAGCTCGTCATCGACGTCCAAACAACAACCATCATACGATCAAACGCGTGGGAGCAAGAGAAGGAACTTGAGCTTCCCTCGCCGGCGATTGCGTTGCGATATTACGACGCGCCTAGTCACTCGTTGTCCCTAATTTAGACAGATCAACTGTACATTCATCACTCACGATGCGTCTCTTTTCCTCAACAGCCGTCCTCTTCTCGGCCTTCTTGTCCCTCCTAGTACCGACTGCTTCTGCTGATCGAGTCTTCGAGTCTTCATCGCTGGATTCCTGCCAATCCACAACTGCCTTCAGCGTCAGCTTGTTCCAAATCGCCTACTCCCCTGACAATGGAACCCTAGCCATCAACGTCGAGGGCTCCACATCAATCACAGGAAATGTTATTCTAAAGGTTGAGGCGGCCGCTTATGGATACATCTTCCTCAGAGAGACCGTGAATCCATGCACCATGGGCACCGCCTTTGCAGGCTTCTGTCCATTAAATCTGGCCCAGATTACTTTCGACACCACCTACAACAATATCTCATCCTCCATATCGACTAAAATTCCAGGCATCGCCTTTCAGATCCCCGACCTAGACGCCACAGTTACAGTTCATCTGTATTCGGCCGACGACCTGAACACGAGTTTGGCTTGCGTCGTCACACACATCTCGAATGGCAAGACCGTGAACCAAGATGGAGTCAAGTGGGCGACCGCTTTCATCGCCGTCTTGGGCCTCATAGGTTCTGCATTGGTCTCGGGCCTCGGACATGCCAACACCGCCGCTCACGTATCGCTCTATGCGGCGTCGCTCTTCAACTACTTTCAGGCCCTCGCCATTATCGGCTTGGTCGCAGTCCCTCTTCCACCCATTGTACAGGCTTGGACGCAAGACTTCAACTGGTCGTTAGGAATTATCAAGGTCAAATTCCTCCAGAAATTCGCCACCTGGTATCAGATGTCGACGGGTGGAACGCCATCAACAATCCTAGCCACGCTGGAAACGAAGTCTGTTCAGGTCGCCAAACGGGCTGTGGAGGAGGGCGTTCGATTGATCAGATTGACTCGCGCACTTCGCCCGCGTACTGCTCCAATTGCCACCACCCAAAATGGTGAGTATATTGTCACGGGCATCGACCGAGCTGCGTTTCGTGCAAACATTGAGCCGACGAATTTGTTCCTCACGAGCTTGATATTTTACTGCATTTTCATCCTCCTCGCCCTAGTCGGGCTTGCAGTTTTCAAGCTGATGTGTGAACTGGCACTTCGACGCAGGTGGTTCCCAAAGCAGCAGACCCTATTGCAGGAATTCCACGATAAATGGCTGGTTACGCTCAAAGGGGTCATCTTTCGACTGATTTTGCTGGGCTATCCTCTCATGACGATCCTATGTCTGTGGCAATTCACACAGAATGACTCTCCAGGCGAAATCTTCCTAGCCCTCGTCTTTCTGGTTGGCATGACGGTAGCGCTTGCAATGGCAGCCTTCAACGTTATTACAGTTGCCAAACGATCTATTCGAATTCACAGGACACCAGCTTTCCTCCTTTACTCAGATGCCACCATTTTAAACAAATGGGGATTTCTGTACATCCCGTTCAAGGCTTCCGCTTACTTCTACATTATTCCCACGTTGGCCTACATCCTAATGAAGGGTATATTTGTTGGCCTAGTGCAAGGGAGTGGTAAAGTGCAGTCTTTCGCACTCATCATCATCGAGTTTGCTGCGCTTATTGGCGCATGTATCGCACGCCCGTGGATGGATAAACCGGCAAACGCCATCAACATCTCCATCTGTGTGGTCAACTCTTTGAACGCCATTTTCCTGCTTATATTCACGGATATCTTCAATGGGCCTGGCCTCCTCATTGGCATCACGGGCATGATATTCTTCTTCTTGAATGTAATATTTGCCTTGGTATTACTAATTCTTGTCCTTGTTGTGGTGACCCTTTCACTATTCAGAAAAGACCCAGAAAGTCGATACCATCCAATTGCAGACAACCGCGGATCGTTCATCAAATCTCAAACGAACTTGGTACCTATGGAGCTCGATCAGCTGGGACTTTCGGCCAGAGGAGGAATTGAGAGCGAAAAAGACATGCACGCTCATGACCTTGCGCACCATCAGGGCGATAATGGTTATCCAAACACTTCATACAATGGGGCGGGCGGACCACCCAGTCCCGGGCTACAGACTTTCAACTCAAATCCTGCTTTCCAGCCTGCTCATTATCACCCGGCTGAGAGATTGGGTGATCCTTATGGTGGATCTGACAATGGGCGACTAAGAGCAAGCCCTGTGTATGATACGGATAGCTCACGACCTGGCTCATCACAATCGCACCTCCAGCGTGAGAAGAGTCCTTTTGGTGCTGATAGACGACCCGCGACTAGGTAAGCACTGTCTCATGGTTCTTAATCTGTTGATGCTAACTCTTATACAGCCCTTGGCAACGCGGAGCTGGTTACGAGCATTGATAATACAGCAATTTGCTGGGTGCATAACTTCTATCTGGGATGGGATAGGTACCATTTCTGGCGGGCAGCGCACCGCCAGCTTCTCATTGGGAAGCTCGATTAGGGGAATGATGGAGTTGAAGGATCGGAGGCCGTCAAAGGGAGCACCAAAATCGAATTGTTCTCTAAGGTCTAAAGTGTGAACCGTGGGCCTTGGCATTCTGTTCACGGATGTCTTGGATATGCTCGCAGCTTATTGAGATTAAAAGCCAAATACAACATGTTGGATTTTTCTCTAAAGGCTGGCGAAGGGTGGATTGGAGAGGAAACTGGCGGTAGCGACAGCCGTTTTGGGCTTTCGTGGCATATGCCAATTGTATAATGATGTAGAGTACCACCGGGTTGGCGCAAAGGATGGGATCTGTGAATAGGTGCATAGGCATTTCTGGACGCTGATACCTGGACTACATAGACAGCTTTGCATTCTTGGACATAGAGCAGGTCTAATATTACTAGAAATGATACCAATGCTGCGATTATATTAAGTTACGCTTGTGCAAAATTCCATTATTGACTTTAAGTGCTTACTTCAACTAGCGGACGTTTGAGACGGCCAAAAAAATCTTATCTCAACGATTATTCAATTGGTCGTCGTCTCACAACTTTACAGAGGCAAAGACTCAGTCAGATAACTCGGCAAGTTTGATGCGAACCAGTTCAACCACCTTCAGACGTTGCGAGAAACATCGTGAAACGGAGCCTTGCTGACTTATCCACTTCGGAGTCCGTGGGGAAGCGTGTCACGTGTCACAAGTTAACATCAACTTCAACATCCAGCTTACTTCCTTGCTCACCTCCTCCATCTTACCTCCTAAACTCAATCCCAACCTCACAAAACCCCAATATCGTTTTCCGTCACTTCCAGAAACTTGCTACACACTCACTCCACTCCACCCTCCCAAGAATGGCGCCCCTCCCCCGCATCGCTTGCTTCCACGGCGGCGGCTCCTCGGCCTCCATCTTCGCGGTCCAATGCGAGACCCTGCAAAAGCAGCTCTCCAGCACCTTTGAATTTCACTTCTTTGACGCCCCGTACTTGCGGGACGCGGGACCCGGGGTCCTCCCCTTCTTCAGCTACGAGAAGTTCGGGCCGTACCGCACGTGGTTCTTCAAGAACGAGAACGGGGACGAGGTTCCTGATGGCAGGAGGGATGACGGGAGGGGTGAGGGGGGTGTGGAGAGAGTGCTGGGCATGATTAAGGGGGTGGGCGAGGGTGGGGAGTGGGTTGGTGCTATGGGGTTTAGTCAGGGGACCAGGGTTGTGGGGGGTTTGTTGTTGCATCAGCAAAAGAGGAGAGAGATGGGCTTCCAAAAAGAGGAAGGCGAGATCGAGTTTAAGTTTGGGGTGCTGTGTATGGGGTCTTTTGCGCCGATGGTATCGGATTTGACAGGTCGTAAGTGTAGATGCTCATCTCCAGCTGTAATTAGGGTACACAGAACTTGCTAACCGTGAAACAGCGGCGATGAGTCTGTTTGGTGCTTCAGATCTTATCACCATTCCAACATTGCATCTTCACGGCACGAAAGATGTCAACTACGCCAATGGAAAGAAGCAATTGGCTGCTTATTATGATCAGACGACAGCGAGGCTATTGGAAATCGATTATCACCATGCTATGCCGTGGTTTAGAGCCGATCTCATGAAGTTTGTAGACGGGATAAAGAGTATCTACGAAGATACCAAAGGAGATGATTGAGGAATGCAGACGGTTTAATGTAAGACTTATCATAGATTTTGGGAAAGGGCCGGAGTTCTTAGAGGGAATCTCTTGGAAATGGACGAGGAGCTTTCAGCCGGTATCCATGCAATAGAGGTAATATGAACGTTCTCGGGCTTGTGATAAATCTTAATTCCCCGAAGTATCAGATGGACGTGCATTCGCTTTTGTCACAAATGTTTCCTTGTCTCAAACTGACTTACATTGTACCAGGCAAGCTTCAACATTTTGAATTCTTCGTTTCACATCTTACCCACAACTAATATCACTGTAGCTCAGGCTACCTGTTTAGTGATACTGCATGCTAGAATGATGGTTTTTGCAGACGTCAACGGTGCCAATATGTTAAAGGCAAAGCAGTGCTGTGAGTTCCAACATACAGCAGCAGCTGCAAAATTTTGGTCTTCATGTATCGCTTCGAATACTACTCCACGATTGGGATCACGAATTTACTTTACTACCCGATCGAATTCTCAATACTGCTGTCACAATGGCTAAACTCGACATTTCAACTGTGACAGCTTTCATGGTTCGCGCTCTCGAAGTTTGACCTTTCCCTCTTGAGGTATTGTTCACGTCCCAACCGGCAAAGAAGCCGGAGCTACGCCACAGGAGGAAAGGCAATTACGATACCTCTTTGATGAAGTTATGCAGGCTTGAGTTTGAGTGGGGCAAGTGTCCACCAAAGATACTCGAGTCATAGGCACCTCGATGGGAAGTTTCGACATTTGGTGAATTTTGAGCAAGTGTAAGGCCGACTGTCGGTGTTCGAAAGAAAATTTACAAGGTCATCAAGTCTACGATGAGTACCCTCTGGTGATTAAGAAGGCTTGAAGATCAGAATACAGCTCAAAAATACCCTGAGTGGTTGACTGTAGCGGAAGGTGTTTTTAGATTAGGATCCCTCTGCGAGGACATGTGTGAGGAGAAAGGTTTGTCCTTAGCAGCTGTCAAAAGAATCTTTACGCTCCTGACTTGTGTGCCGAAAAGTAGGAGAAATTTTCGACATCCATGGCTGACATGTGCATTTACGTCTACTCTGATCCAGAAGAGAAATCAAGAAATGGTAGACACGAAGAGGAAGCGTAGACATGAGGATGAGGACACCAGGACCTGGATTGTGCTTTGGTGAACCAGATAGAGAGGTGCTACGGAGTGAGGGGAGAGAAGCTCGTAGATTTGCTTAAATATTCTTGCATGATGAATTGGCTTTTGATTAACAGCAGGTAGAGAGAACATTACTCACCAAGTGAAAAGTACTCAGCAGATTTGGCGCGAAACAGACGTGGCATCTGGTGAACATAGTGACTCGTCTGCTGCCTTGCCTGCTCATTGTACTCAACCAATCTGGGCTGCTTACTCTTCATATATTCATGAGGCATTATAAAACGATGTTGCGGAGCACTTCAAAAGATCACTTTACGCACTTATTGGCGATGGCTTGATTCATAGGGAATTGCAGAACTTGAACTAATGCCCGAGGTGCAGTTGTATTAAAATTGTTCTATTCTGTCGTTAAAAGCCGCTTTGGAATGCCTTCTCTCCTACGGGGCTCTCTAGTATATATCATGACACATTAAATCATATCATACAAGGCTAGCAGCATCTGCGGCTGTCTCCTTTCTCGGCTCTCTTTGAGGCTTCGCCTCAATTGGCTGCCATTGATGCCAGCTGTTAGGTGCTTTGAGCATGTTAGCACGGCATCATTGGTGAATGAGATGTTATGGTACCTTGGAGAATGTATCTATCCATAGCCTCCCTAAAGCGACTCTTGTACTCCTGAATAAGGTGTAAGTAAGTTTGTAAAGACATCGAGAATGATAACTGTACCTTCGGTGATGTAACTGTTGGTCGATTCCTACCACCTCCAGCAAAGCCGCGATCTAGAGTATTGTCAGTCGAAGCACTAAACCCTATAATTGACAATTCGTACCTTTAATCCACGACTCAAGTTTTTTATCCTGTCACAATGAGTATACAGCCTGTAAGTCATAGGTCAATGTTGCTTACCCAAGTGTACGTTCGAACAACGTCAATGATGCCGACCACTAGTTCCTTTCGAGCCTTGTTTGTGTCAGTCAGGTCATTTACTGCTGTTAGAAGGCGAATTTACCTCGTCGACGGCTACCATCAAAGAATAGTCCATGACGTCGTTCCTTTGTAGAAAGAGGGTATCATTAAAGATAGCAGCCCGAAGGAGCTTTTTGGAATGCTTTATGAAAGTAAGCAATCACGTCTGTAAGAGATGGAAAGACAAGGGACTTACCTCGCGGGCAAATAATGGCGACTCGTAGATGAATTCGACCATGTTTTCATCTAAGAGAACCTCATTCTGTTCCCCAGTGGATTGGATCTTACGATTTCGCATTGACCCCTTGAGATCGAAGATCCGACTAGGGGAGCGGTCATAAAACAAATTCTCCATCACAAGAACGTCCCATTTAATCTCTGTTCCTGTTACGGGATTCTTGATAATGATTTGGTAGAAACCAAGCATTTTTGCAACGACGGTTGGAAGATCATGGAAGAGCGCCTCTGCCATGATATTGAAGTAGGCAGGCGCAAACTTCAGGAAAGCCTGTGTTTCGATCGGTGAGAGCGACTTGACGACCAACCTCTCATCCAGAGTCTTTAGAAACACAGACTTTGTTTTCCCGCCCTTGGAATCCCATTTGAGGCACCGCGATAGCGATTCAACGATGCGATCAGACACACCGCACTTCCTTCTAACAGCATCAAATTGCTCGGCAAAAAATATTTTGCATTGCATCCTGGCAGAACCGTCCATGAACGAGTATGCCAGATGAGTGCCAGTGGCACGAAGTAGCGAAGTTTCAACCTCGGCCTGATCCATACCCTCTTGGCATATATCCGGGATGTCACCGTCTGCAGTTACAGGACGAGCTTCTCGTTTACTACTTGCTCGACCTTGACTGCGAATATCTGCTAGCTTGTCCCTATAGTCCTGCGTTTGCAAAGTAAAGGCGATGAGTGAACTTGGCTCATCCTCACGGACAATGACATCGATATCCGCGAAGATGTGGTCACCGGCATTGATGGGATATTCCAAGGGTGTCCATCCGCTCGCAGATCTTTCGGCCCAAAAGTTCGTTAGCATCTTCATCAAGCTCGTTTTCTCATGCTTGGGTATGTCTAGCGGCATATCGCTCGGTTTTCCAGCACGCAAAGACTCAGCTATTGCAGCAGCGCCAGGGATATCATCGAGCAAGGAATGCTCGATATCGCTGGGCGGGCCATCGTCGTCTGAGCCAGTCTGGCTAATGTTTTGTTGATTATCATCCGTCTCGGCCTCGGTGGCTGTCTCATCAGCAGTTACTGCAGTATCAGTAGGAGAATGGGCACCACTATCCCCAGTGGCAATTTCCGCATTCAATTCAGCCAGACCTTCAACAACGTTGGTAACTTCGTTTACTGGATGCGTTGGTTGTACTGCGAGTAAAGCTTCATCACTGGGTCCACGCTCCTCCACTGCTTCATTGACATCTTTGTAAACTTCAACGATCGGTTTCGACGATGCCTTGGGAAATGCTCTCGACTGAGTAACCTTCGCTGCACGCTGCTTCCTGTCTCGCAGCCGTTCTTTCTCGAATTCTCGACTTAACTGCTCAAAATGCTTCGCTAAAGTAGACACTTTTGACTCTTTGCGTTTGCTATGAACAGACCTCGGAATAAGTGAGTGTCCGGCCTTGCGATGGGTTTTGAGGGTATTGAGTCCTAGTCTTTCCGACAGCTTCTTGTCTGTGGGCTTCGCGGGTTCAGTTGCTGACGGTTTGAGAGCTTCAAGAGGAGTCAATCCGCTGTCAGTTCGTGACCGGTTGTCTTCAGGTTTCCCTGGGATTTTGGTGTTGGCGTGCACACGTCGCAATGTTCCAGCAGGTTGCGACTGTGTGCGATTCAAGGGAGGGGAGGTCGCAGTGCCACTACGTCTGGAAGCACCGCGCTCGGAAGGTCGTGGGATGCTTGAATGTTCTGATTGACTAGGCTCTCCTGAAGCTGAGAAGTTCGCTTTTCGAAGCTTTTCTACCTTCTCCGACAGTGTTGACTCAAGTGGTAGCTCAGAAAACGATGGGCTAGGTATATCGGAGTCGTTGGGACTTATGGGACATGAGATGTCATTCGATACCGGAGTCTCAGCTGGCGTTGGCTGAGAGGCTTCACCCTGAGTCGGAAAGGCTAGATCAAGATGTTGAATCCCTTCTCGTTCTAATTCCGACGCATGCGGTTGTCCTGCGGGAAGACTAGGAGATTTCTGTTTCTCGGACATCGAAGCTTCGGTAGGTAAGGAATTCTCCTCCACAACAGACGTGAGAACATCATGAGCTTCTTCTGCTGACACATTCGAAGGATTGCGGCTTAACTCCAAGGAGGTGTGTGGGGATTTTTCATCAATGTCAGACACTAGATCGGTACCCTCTGCAGAACCGATAGTGGTTGAAGATTCATCACGATCCATAAACATCTTCTTCAGTTGAAGCGCAGCAAGTCTCCTGATGTCTTTTTCAGATGGAAAGAAATTGGCGTCAAAGTCAGCAAAAGCATCGTCCCATTCTGCTACCTTTTCCTGCATGGCTCTGACGGCTCGATTCAGAGGAATAATCTCATAGTACTTCGACTCCATGTACTTCTCCTGGAGTTTCCGAATGAGAGCTGCGTGTTCTTCCTGTGCACGCCTAGTCAGACGTTCTACCTCCGCTTTGCAAGCTTCTGCCTTCTCTGGGGCGACACTGTCAATGTTGATGCCCTTGATTCTCGAGTGGACGGATGTCATGAAGCGATTCCATCGCTCCTCATATTTTGTAAACAATTCGTTCTTCAATTTCAAATCGTTGTCGACTTTCCAGGTGACTCTGGTTCGTGGTACGATAATTTCCAGGAGGTCGATGGGATCGTAATGTATACGGATTGCGACATTTCGGAAGCCGAAGTAGCGGAGGTGATCGCGGTGGATATCATGCGGACAAAACCCAGCTCTGAGACGTAGCTCACTGCTCCAGAATGAGAGTTCGAGATACTTTCCAAGGGAATATTTCCACGTGCTTTCAGACATCGGCATGACCTGAGTTTCTTTTTGGCAGATCTTGCAATAACTCCACATGAGAATTGAGTCTTGGAGACCTTTGATTTTGCAGGGCGATTTCTCTACGAACACTGTGATGCGTGCTTCGCCATGTACGTAAGTCCTGTGATGCTCCGACATCTTGCGCTCGCAACCGTTCGAAGTGCAAATTGTGTTGACACTCAAGCACAGATCCTCCACGTACTGCCCAAGGGTGCAGTCCGGGTCGAACTCGGCGTGCTCGTTGTAAAAGGCCAATGCCAACAGCTCGGGACCTGCGCAGGGAATTGAGGTGGCGGTACAGACCACCGTATAGAGAACTGTGATGTTTTGGTGTGCGTAAGGATCAAAAAGGTTGAGATTTCCCTGAATATAGTTCTCCCACTGTCGCTTCTGGGTTTGGTAGTTGTGTAGTGCTTTGTCGTACTCGGCATCGTGCACAGCATGCAAAACTTCCATAATTTGACGAGGTGCTCGTTTCACCGTCTCGCGGACCATTTCAGGTTTGATAAGTTGGAACTTCTGTGCTTTTGACTTCTCGGTATCGGTGTGCTCTTCGAAAGTATCTTGATCTCGCAATCGTCTCAGGTAAACAAGCCTTCTCTCCTGTTCTCTAGCCTTCATCAAGAGATATGGCTGTACAAATCTAACGAATGGAGAGGCTGATAGAATTTTAGTCTGGTGTTTTGCGACCATGTCGCTGTAAAAGGTAGGCATAGGTATATCTTCAGGGAGCTGGTCCTCATGAGATACATGGGCGTGGGACTCATGCGCTGAGACGAACTTTGGCGCTTCTACGGACAACGTTCTCTTGTCGTCTTTAGAGGACTGAGAGTTCTCGAGGCTGTTCATGTCGGTATTGGCAGATGTCGGCGGACTGTCGTCGTTGGCTCCATTTCCATTTCCATTTCTTGTTTCATCAGAACTGGGCATATGTCGGAGCTTCTTCCCCGCTTCCACAACAGCTTTTAACTTGTCACTCGCAGCTACAACGGTATCGCGTGGTGGTGCCGATTCCTGGCCTCCAGATTGAACTGCATGAGAAGAATGCAGTCTGCTTGGCGAGAGGCTGCCACTGTTCTCAGCTACTGATGGGATGAGAACAAACTCATCTCGCATCAGACAAGTCTCGAGCTTGAGATTATAGACCACATAGACCATAAATTCGGTGATGCGCTTCATCTTGGAGAGGATAGCCATGTTCGCGCCACGCAACGCAATGGTGCAGCCAAGATCTTTCGGGCAACCCGATAGATAGATGTATGTCTTCTTCTTGCCTGGGATATCATTATGGACGTAAGTCTTGACGTCGAAACCACCACTTTTCCCCACGTGAACTGGTTTCAAAGCGACCATGTCGATTGAAGATATGATTTCCGTCCGTGCAAACCGTGATACTGCTTCAATAACGGATTGCTTCACGTTATATGCCACGGCAATGTTGGCCTCTGCTAGATACTGTAATGCAAGCCCAGATATGTGTTTTTGGACAAGAAGTAGTTGGGGGCGCAGAGAAGCGATCCGATTGACCATATTTCGGAGGAATTCTTTTTCCTGAGCAATGACAGGCTCAAGGCTCATGAAATGATGTTGATGCCTTTGGTACTCAATAGGGAACGAAACAATCACAATTCTGGGATTCGAAATACTTCGCGGCATACTTTTGAGCGCAAGATTTTTAGTGAAAACAATCCCAGAAACATAGGCTGTGTCCCCAGGCTTTCCTCCCGGGATCTTTTTGAGCTTAACATAGTGCCGAATGTCAATATCATCACCAAGCCGAACGTTGGGATTGACATCGTCCGTGCATTGGAGCAGTATTGGTATTAGAGCTTTCTCCCAAGAAGAAACATTAGGTATGCTGGCATCCTCCAACAACTGATGCAACATCCGTCGAACGTGATGTAAGCTGGCATTATTGAGTTCGATGGCCGGTGCTTTCGCATCTCTCATCGATGCACTTCGAGTTACTTTTGATGGTCCAAGAGTGGAAGTTGTCGATGATTGATCTACTCCAACGAATTCCTCATCTAAGTTCCCGAATCCCTGAACCGGCTGACGGGGAGACGTTCTTGAATGATGCAAACTAGCGCTCGCGGTACTTAAATTACGTCGCCGGTTCGGCCGCGAAAAGGCTCCAGCGGAAGCGCTTCCACTGATATCATCTAGCCCGCGACTGGTGAAGCTGACACCGCTGACGCTCTTCTCTCCCGCTCTAGCTCTGTGTTTCTTGCCAGAGCTCAACAGTGAACCAAAGCCCGATCTATCATTCTCGAAGCTAGGACTAATAACGCTGCCGCTATTCAAGGTTGCGAATATACTCATTTGCTCATCCGCGCTTGATTCTTCATCCGACATGTAAGGCGCCAGATCCGGATCGATGATGTTATCATCGTGGAATGCAGGTAATCTGGATTTCTTGCCCAAATCATCTGTCACACCACGGTGGAAAGGAGCTCTTTCTTCGGCTGTGGATTTAAAGCGACCAAGAAAGTTATGCTTCGAGTGGTGCCTTTTATGGCCTGACGACGGTGGTCGGCCTGCAGCAGACAGAGCTTTCAAAGACCTTGAGGAGCTTGGACGGCTCAATTGTGGAGCATCTATTTCTAGAATTGCTGATCGCCTATTAGTCGATTCACCAATTCGTCGAGTTGCTGGTATAGCCATCATTGGAGTTGCCAAGGGTCGGGAGATCTCATTGCCAACAGCTTGATCCTCAGTATTGCCGTGAATAACTGCTTCTGCTGAATCAGTCCTGCTTGAAGCCTCGTATTTTGCTTGCTGCGTTTGGAAGAATGTTGGCAGGACGGAATCATCAGCAGAATCATCAGATCCACTACTATCATGCCGCCTGTTGATAATATCAAGACAGGTCTTGCAGACTCTCAACGAGCCCTGAACACCAAATCGTTGGCCCGAAATTATCGATGTGCATTTAGAGTCGAAAATGCATCCACATGTTCTACAGTGGTGTTTTCTTCGAAATGCAGAGAACGCGTCCCCACAGAGAAAACATTCTTTGCAAATTTCATCTGCCATCCAAAATTCCTTACTTAGAACTTGCTTTCTCATCTGCTCGAGCCTCGCATTAACAGCTTCCGGTGCGCCTTCATTCGTTGTTGTGCCAGGTATGCGTAATCTGCCCAGATATCCTAGCTGAGGGCCATCATCAATAGAAAAAGACTCATGGCGTACACTGTTGTGTGCAGATGTGTTGATGGGGCTGGTCTCAGCAGTACTACGATCGGTCGAGGAAGCTCTTGAGGCTTGGTAACCAGGAAGATGGGATTGGGTTATCCGTTCAATTGCAGCAGGTCTCTTTATTCCATCTGGACCACTTCGAGAGGACGCATTCGCTCTCGTATCCGTAGCTTGTAGGGAAGACAGTGCCGAAGAAGCACTTTTGGATCCCCCCAGCGGTCTCTTCATTAGATCGAGACTTCCATCTCCACCACCAGAAATATGAATACCTGGTCCTTCCTCTGCTTCAACCCCATCATCACTTCCTTCCGAATCATCTAAAACAGAGAGATCATCCAAATTTCGCCCACCTTGACGAGAGTCAAAACCAAAGGCAGCAGAATGTTCATGTGTGGTACTTGTTGCTGTCGAGGGTGGACCCTCGGATCGTTGGTCCAACGTTGTTCTCCCACTGTCGCTATCCTTGAAGGCACTCACGTTGACCGGAGCAACAGTAGGAACAATTGCAGATGATGTTGTAGCCTTTGTCATGGGTGTAATAACGGGTCGGGATGAAGACGCAGATTTTGTGGTTGCAGGGGTAGTCGCTGGAGTAAAGGAAGTTTTAGAGGATTTCAAGGTTTGGGACTGACTCTCTGATGATTGTCCCGCAAAAGATGAGGCAGTGGGAGATTGAAGACGGGAGGACGAGGTCGACAATTGAGCTGGAGATGCACTAACACCACTGTCCTCTCTGGTTGGGGGAAACGTTGACTTCGGGTTGGAAGTTGGAGTTGCCTGACTCTTCACTGAAACGCTCTCCAGGCTTTCGTGATCTCCTTTCGTCGACGAGGAGCCGGCCTTCTCCTTCCCACCGCCTACTGCTCCCCGGAAACGACTGTATAAACCACTAAGACCATTTTGCATAATATCCCCTGCTAGTCCTTTACTTTCCGTATTGGCGGAAGGAGGCGGAGGAGAAGCAAATTCGTTGAACGTTGTGAGAGTCTCCGAGTGGCTTGCAGTACTGTGTATCTTGTCCAACGCTAGAGCTAACTGCTCTTTGTCTACAGCTGTTGATCCAGAGACAGAAGCCAAAGACCCACGTCGTGACCGTAACTCGAGTGGAATCAGAGATGGTGGACCATTCGAGGTCTGGGGAGAATCGTTCGTGGACATGGTGGCGTATTTGATCCCAAATCGTGGGCACTAAGCAGGAGGGTAGTAGCTTTCCACTTTGGAGTGGATTTCTTGTGGTTGAGGTGAAAGCAGACCCTGTGGTCTAAGATCGGAGGTTTGTAGCGGTGCCGCCAGAACGGCATTCAGAATAGAGGATCATGTCATCGGTCGAAAAGAAGCAGAGTCGATGTTATCGGGGAACGGCTTGCATTATCTAGGGATCGGAAAGTCGTCAGCGGATGGCAAGGAAGGCTGCAGTTTAGAGGCTGGATTGCTTCAAGTGGCGGCGATGGCGATTCAATAGGATCGGACCACAGGGATAAATCGCGTTGAAGGCTAGCGGGGAGAAGTTGTGAGTCAGGCTCGAATCTTCATTGCCGGAAGCTGTGGTTCTGATTTGAGTCTGCGGCCAACTCATCAATCAATCACCTGGAGTGGCAGCATGCCGTTGCCTTTGCCTCGCATTGCCAAACATTTGGTCATCACGCATACCTCCAGCCACAGCACCAGCCACACCCCACTTTCTCAGCCTTGCACTAATGAACCAACGCGTCTAACGCGTCCGATGTAAACCTCGTCCAAGTCACTACTTCGACACGTGCTTGTTTTCCGTGCAATATCGAATTTACACATACTTTCTGTGAGATACTTGGACGCCTGCCTCTTCTCTAGTTCGCCACTCCCGTAATCCTGGTTTTTGGGACAACATGGTCAACAAGCGATAGTCTCTGGTCAAACGCGCCGCTTCTGGCTCATTCGGAGATATGTCTGCTTCAATGCGGAATTGGATTGGACCGCTGGTTGAGACTGAACTGCATGCTGCTCTCACTAGCTTCGAAGGAACTTATGTTCCGGGTCAAAGTGTGCAAGAAGGTTGCCGAGCATGTGGACCGGATTCCGTGACTGTTCATTTCAAGAAAGGACGAGTGGTTCAGGTCATTGAGGTTAGGTGCCATCTTCCTTCACGTTCTATTAGCTAAAGATTGACAGTTAAATGGGCGGAGTGGGCACCCGTTCGAGGCAACTGTCTCGGATGGAACAACACATATTCGAGCAACTTTTGATCAAGCTGCGACGGACTTGTTTGCCAAAATGAGCGGCCGAGACTTCTTACAAATTAGAGGCGCCGTGATTGCTCTCCTTGAATACAACATTGTAAGTTTGGTTCTGTACGCATGCGCTTCGTATAAGCTAACACGGAGTCTGGACGTTCAACCGAAAATCCAAGACGCCTACAATGTTGATCCTCGAGGTGTCGAAATTCAAGTTCAGGGGAAGTGAAGGCTCCAACCCGTTTGGTCGACCCTCTGATGTGTTCAAGAATGACAAAATTCGCCAAGTTCTTTGGCGATTGGAAGAATTACTTGACCACGACGGACATGAGAACGAGATTCGTTCGCAGCCACCATCTCCAATTCGGCCACGAGAGATCGAGATCTTAGCTGGTGTCAATTCCTTGTCAAGCAACTCTGCGTCGCAAGAAGTTTTTGCTACCCAAGTTCCTGCCAGAGTCCAGGAAACATCCGTAAGCCGAGGTGACATTGAGGTGCCTAAAGCTGGGATATCCTCATATCTCATTGATCTGCTTTCGAAAAATGTTCCACCTGCTGAGCAGGGCGGTAGCAGTACGGCGAAGGCCACTTCATCCATACCATCAACTACTTCTGCCCATGCTGTTCCAAGGAAGGCTGTTCTGACTCCAGTTTCATCTGACCGGCTTCTTGAGATGACTTCCAAGCTCGAAGCAAAAGCTAATGAACAGAGCAGCCTGTCATCATTATCTCAAGATAGACAAGCAAGCGATTCTAAGAGCACGTCTGCTTCTGTCATAGTTTCGAATCTGAAGGATTTGCCGGAACTACATTCTGAAGACAGCGAAAAGGAGAACAGCCAAGAAAGCCTGAAAGCTAAGAGACCGACAGTGGATAGTTTGAAAATCCAAACCATGCAACCAACCGTTGAGCAAGAAATTATTCAGATGTCCATCGTCGACCAATTTCGAGACAGCAATCCATTCACAGGTCTCAAACGAGTGCCACGAAAATTTGTACGGATTCAGCAGTCGCAAGAAAGGCTCCTTGAGGACAAAGAATCTTGGTATAAGCCTCCGATTGACAATAGATCTACCTATGCAAATCTCCCAGCCAAGGTGCGTGATGGTTTGATTGCGTTCTCGAATAGGCTACCGGCATTCAACGAACCGACTGGAGCAAGTCAGGCTAGTGAAGTGGATAATGACGATTCGGACGACGGTGAAGAGGCTCAACAGAAGTCCAGTGCTTGCGAGAGCGAAGATCTGGAGGAGAACGAAGAGGTAGAAGAGGAAGAGAACTCAGAGTCCATAGATGACGAAGAAGACCAGGCGGAATCTTCCAGGATCCGCCTTGAGATACCTCCACGAACTGGTGGTAGCTCCCATCAAACTCAGAAAAGCCAGACGTTTGCCACAGATAGCAATGAGCGACAGACTACTTTATCCTCTTCAGGAAAGCCTGGTCATATCAGGGAAGAGATGGACAAGACTTGCCAATCTGAAAGTAACAGTATGGCGGACGAAGACACCGTATCCTGGGCTTCAACTCCAGAACATCAATCGATGGCCCTTAAACTGAATATAGAGAATCATAATCGTCCTTCCAGCTCGGCCAGTAACCATGGTGGATTGTCCGAACTTTCTGGAAGCAATCGACGGCATTCGCCAAACATGCGCCTGGGTGCAGAATCGCGACTCTCAGAATCAACAATACCTTCCCCTAGTCGCCACAGGAATGATACCCTAAAACACACACAGACGACACGTCGGTTATGGCCACGGGTGGCAATCCGATCCAGTAGCCCAGCAGAGGAAGAAGAGCTTGAATACGCTATTCCATATGCTATAGGCGACTTTGTAGAAGAGAGCGATACCGAAGAAAAACCTCAAGAGACATTCCAGGGACATCCACCGACAGCCTCACAGTATGAGGAGCTAGTGCAGGTGGAACAAACGCCCTTCTCACAACTTCGATATTCTGGCGGCAGATCGCTTCAGATAGAAGAGGTCGATACTTCTTTGAAAGGATCTCTGAGAGTTGATGATCTTATTTCATCAGATCCAAGAATTCCGGCCACTTGTGAGGCTTCCGCGCCAGATCAGACAACACCGGAATCGAGCAAGGCAACAACGTCGCATAAGGAATTAAATATGCGGATGTTGACAGTTGAGTACACAAGTGACTGGCCTCAGCATGCAAACCATCTGCATGCTAAGCTCAACATCAAGGAGGAAGACGAGGAGGACGATATATCCAAAAATCAACTTTCCAACGAGCACGAAACTTCGCAACTGGTCCATACTGTATCCTCGGCCAACCAGGATGCCATATCACTCGACACAGTCGGACGCCTGAAAGAATCATGCCCGGAAAAACAGACGGGGATGGTGACACCATCAAGAAATCAGGGTAGACCCCATGTGACTGTGCAGCAGTCGTCTCCTTTGGAGACTCCTCTGCTCACCAAATGCCAGACTGATGGCAACTCTTTTGTTACGATTGGCTCAGGAAAGCGAGGTAGTGATCACTTGGTGGTACGGCCCCAGAATCCTGCGAAACGGCGCCGCCATGCACCTACTGGTGTTGCTCGTATGATCAAGGAAGAGAACTACCCTGCTCGAGATACAAAGGAACTCGCCAGAATAAATCGACACAATTTCAACGATAATCTTCCACTGGCAAAGGAGAATGCCCTAACTACCCAATCAAGATCTCATCAAGAATATTCAAGCGCGAAAGGGGTTATACCCAGCACCAATCCTGCGATTGCCAAAAGCTCAGCTCCTTTGCCGGAGCCTGCAGCGCAGTCGTCGGCAAGGGATGATGTGCAGCATGTACCAGCTACTTTTGAAGAGCCTACTTCGACTTTACAACGGACTTCCTTTCGAAGTGTCGACAAGCAAATGCAGAGTACAGAGATTGATCGCTACCACTGTTTTGATCCAGCAAGTTCGAATGATGAAATGGATGCTAGTTGTGTTTCAGATGCCAAGGAAGATGATACCATCTTGAGGGGTACCTATCTTCCCATGACCGACCTCGCAGCACATTCACAAGTCGATTACTACGAAGAATTTACCCACATATATCCTGCATACTTGGGCAGCAAAAATGCATTCGCGCGGGCGTTGGTCAATATTGAATGGATCAGAGAGAATGGTCTATTCTTGCCCTGGGCCAGATATGATGATTTCATCCGGATCCTTGCTTCGGACTGGTTGGATTACGTGGAGAAGAATCGTGGATTGGGTAACAAACTCATGAGTGGTTTGAAATACTACGAGATAAACTTCCCCGATCAACCATCATTCGAATTCAAGTTCATTACTGGCGAAAATCTTCAGGACGCACTAGCATCTCTTGACGCAGAGCAAGTAGCTAGATATCGGGCCAAATACCGCGAACCTTTTCAAAAGGAGGCCGAACCCGTGCAGACACCAAAGCTGGTATCGCTAGATACTGTAGCTACTAAAAAATGCATTCCGATGGATTTGGACACCGAAGAACAAACTTTCCTTCCCAATAGTAGAGAGGCCAGCCCCGAGTTAGGATCAACGAATGGTTCCGTGTTCGATAGCCGTCCTGTATTCTATGGGAGAGAAGCTAGCCCTGAACTCGGTTCTGCGAACAGGGAATCTAACTTATTCGATCACAGACTAAGACAGCCATTCTTTGAAACGCATAGTCAACTGCCCATTGCGCAACGCCAAGCAGGGACTCCTGAGTCCCGTCGATCGGGTACCCTAGATCTAAACGCCAGTGAACCCAACAGCCATAGCAGCAGGATCTTCCCATGGAATAAGGACCACTTAACCTCAAGCCCGAACCTCTCTTCTCGGTTAGAAGCCAAGTTTTCCACTCCAACAGCTTCCAAAAAAAACCGCGATCGACTACCATCAAGTCAGCGATATGTCAGTAGTCCAAGGAGCCCGCCGCGACAATTGCTAGGGTCTCCTGTCCATGTTTCTCGGAGTGAGCCATTGAGACCGACGAAAAGAGTCAAAAAACATTCTTCGACACCGCCATCTCGTGATTTAGCCGTTTATAAACGACATTCGTTGCCAACTTCAAGTGTCAGTTCACTTCCCGGGCCAATCATTCCGAAGCACGCCACCATTCCTGAGAGGCTTACCTCAAGGAGACCAATGTTGCAAGAGTTTCTCGCTCGCAGAGAGAAAACCGGCTCGACTCCCAAGACGACTCCCGGAAAAAGATTCTGCACAAAGCCGGTCAGGACCCCGCCCAAACAACTTGAGCCGGAGACGCAGGGATTGGATGTGTAAGACTGGAATACATATCAGAGTCGTGAGTGTTTGATAATATTGAGGATAGAGGAACGGAGTTCGGCATTCAACCTGTTGGCTATAGAGCACAGGGTTTGTTTTCTAGATATCCACTATAGCAATGTTTAATGATTCTGGACCCAACTATTCTCGACCCATTAGGGCTCTCGCATGGAACGTAGTGCAATTCAATGCAGCATTTGTTGTGCATAGCTAACGGTTTGCGGCACCTCCGTGTAACCACATCCAGGCCGAGTTCTTGGGATTGACTTGTTTCTTCAACCGTAGACCGATAGTTCCACCCAGAAATCGGGGTTTGCCGTCGACGAAGCAGCTCAATCTCATTTCAATTTTGATACGGCATAACAATTTCTTTAGGCAACGTCAACCTTCGTGTCGACTGGCTTTCCCTTCTCCGTGGCATCTCGCTCCGCTTGCCTCGTCTCCTCTTCCAGGGTCCTCGTCCTCAATTGTAGTGCATGAATGCCACCTTCCCTCGCCATCTCCTCCTTTAGCAACGCATAAACCATTCGATGCCGTGCCGGCTGCATCTTACTCTTGAAAGCCTCGCTCGTAATGACGACTCTGAAATGTGTTTCTTGGGAGGTGGAGCCTGCCATGGCTTTGTGGTGTGAGTGGAGGTGCGAATCATTATGAATCTCAAGTGTAGAGGGTCTGAGGGCTTCGGTGATCTGTTTGGGCAGGATCAGTATCGAATCGAGTTCGCTGTGAAGGCAGTGAGAGAGGAATACCTTTGTACGCATGGCATCTTCCATTGGTGTTTGCGAAGCCATGGTGGAGAAGGGTCGCCTTGCGAAAGACAGGACTGATCTACGCAGCATCTGAATTCTTCTCTCCCCCTCGCGAGATTCAATCGCCGAGTCTCGGGTTGGCTTGACGCTGAAGCTGCTCGTAACGTTGTCGGAACAATAACATGTTGAATCCGGCCCGTTCCTGCAGCTGGATAAGATTGTTGGAGATTCCCGGCGGACTCTGCTCGGCAAACACGATCAGGCAATTTTTTAATGGCCGAAGCCCCTTGACAACATCCAGTCGTCCACTCCGAGCCCTCCACCAGCTCTAAGATATGCCGTACAGCGGACCGCTGTGGGTAAAGAACCACCCCTGTCATACATTGATGGGTATCCCATAAAAGAGTTGATCCTCGTCGGAGATCTTTCCTTCCGCAATGCAGTGCGCCGCAAGAAGGATCTCCTACGTTGCTCGAGTATCGACCTTTTCCCCTCAATTGTGTTATATAAGGCAACGACCGTTTGCCATCCAGTCTTTATCGTTCAGAATGGCGTCGACTTTACCCCGGTTACCCATCTTCGAGGCCCTCGCAGGACATGATCCGAAATCGACTGTCGTTGTTCACTCTGCTTCCGGACGAAAGTTCACCTACGGGGAATTGTTGAGCGATGTCGCCGAAGGGAAGGAGAGATTATTGAAGGAGGGTGGAGGCGAGCTAGATGGGGAGAGGATAGCTTTTCTTGTCGAAAATAGCTACGACTATGTGGGTGCGCGAAATTTATTGCTTCCATATATCTGTTGGGACTATATTTGACGGAGTCTAGTGACCTTGCTTTCTATTCTCGGAACGCATTCAATTGCGTTGCCTCTTTCTCCAGCTTTTCCCGCACACGAATTACAATATATCATGGACCATAGTCAAGCCTCACTGTTATTGTCCTCGAAAATTTTTGAGAAAAAGGCATTGGAGGTTATGAAGCAGGATTTAGAGAGAATCCCAAAGCATGTCAAGCTAGAGAAGAAGATGGGTGGTATGACCCCTGAAAGGGTGACTTTGGAAGGGCGTTCAGAGGGAGATGGGGGAATGATGCTCTACACTTCGGGGACTACGAATCGACCGGCAAGTCTTGCTCCTTTGTATATTTCTTTCTGGCTCACTAATAAAATGTCAGAAAGGCGTTCTCCTTCCGCAATCCGTTATGACTGCACAAGCCCAGTCTCTCATCCAAGCCTGGAAGTACTCACCGTCAGATCACCTACTTCATGTACTTCCCCTCCATCACATCCATGGCACCATAAACGCCGTGCTCGCGCCCCTTTTCGCAGGCTCCACAATAGAATTTCTCTTTCCCTTTAATGCCCAATCAGTCTGGCATCGCTTCGCAGCTCCCTTCCTCCAAAATCCACTTAGTCCTCCTCCTTCACCAATCACATTCTTCACGGTCGTACCAACAGTATACAACCGGCTGCTTACAACATTCTCCGACCTCACACCAGACTATCAAATCGCCGCCAAAACTGCGATCTCACCACAAAACCTTAGGCTCAATATCTCCGGCTCAGCTGCACTGCCTACACCAACGAAAAGAGCATGGAATACACTCTCCTCAGGCAATGTGCTTCTAGAGCGGTACGGCATGACCGAAGTTGGCATGGCGCTCTCTTGCGGTCTACCCTTTTCCTCACGTGTCGACGGCTCTGTCGGTTGGCCCTTACCAGGAGTCCAGGTCCGTCTAGTTGATACAGAAACCGGCGCAGTAATTGAAGAAGGAGAAGAACTCGATTCAAAAGGTCGAGAAAGAGACGGCGAGATCCAACTACGGGGTCCAACTATCTTCAAAGAGTATTGGAAGAACCCAGCAGCAACAAAAAAAGAGCACGTTGAAGGAGAAGACGGGAAGGGACGTTGGTTTAAGACTGGGGACGTTGCCGTTCGTCGGATTGTTTCTCTTCCCGAGCAAAATGGTAACATCAATGGTCATACGGAGAAGTGGGACCAGGGTCCTATGTACTTCATCCGCGGCCGCCTGTCAGCGGATATTATCAAGTCAGGCGGGGAGAAGGTCTCTGCCCTTGAGGTTGAGCGTGAGCTTCTGTCTTTGCCACAGATAGCAGAAGCAGCAGTCGTAGCTGTCCCGTCTGGGAAATGGGGCCAGAAAGTTGGCGCAGTCATTATCTTGAAAGATAGTGAGGAGGAAGGGAAGAAGGGAAAGTGGGGTGCAATGGACATGAGAAGAGCATTGAGAGAGAGGTTAGCGGCGTACAAGATCCCACAGGTGATGAAAATTGTGGACCACATTCCAAGGAACGCAATGGGGAAAAGTAAGTTTTGTTCTTCTTTTCTATATCGCGTCCTCGCTAGATTCATGCTGACTTGGATATAGTCAATAAGAAACAGCTTGTGAAAGCAGTTTTTCAAGATGAGGCGAGTGGAGATGAGATGTAAATCTAATGTTATTAGCTTAGAGTGTACAATTATAGATTTAGAATATACAATCATTCATCCAACGCCTGTATTGGACAGCATCCTCCTAAGAAGTCTTGAACGCTCAACTTGAAGCTTTACTGTAATCTCAATATTCCAATGTCCCAACTAACTTTGGACCTCTAGAGAAGAGGTCCTGTCAGGATGCAGCCTTGTGGACTCCTCTGTTACTCTGTTAATTCTTCCAGATCTGGACTTCCTGTAAAGGAACGATGGGAAATTTATAATAATATCGTATTCAGCTCTGATAATGGCTACTTGCATAGTTTCGAGTAGAAGAACTCAAAATCCATACCCTTGTATAACTAAGAGGTTATTTGAGTGGGGGAAACATTACCTAGTTTAGCGAGATCAATGGACCACAGGCGGAGTTAATTCCGCAATAGTCTTGTTACTCGTATAAGTTGAAATAACCAAATTTTGGGTCAATGCTCTTAACATGGTCGGCTGGTGTAGTGGTTATCACGGTACACCTCATCTATTAAGCTACTCGCAAAAGCAATGCTAATACATTTGTTAGTCTGCTTTACAGTGCATATTGTTATGCCCATATCGCAGCAGGTCGCAAGTTCGATCCTTGCGCCGATCATTCAAACCATAGAAAACTTTTGCTATTTTATCCAAAGGATAAAGCTCTTGCTGCGTTTTGCTAAAACTTCTGGAATCTTTTTTTTGCTCTTTTTGTCTTGTTTCGTTATCTGCGTCCAAGGTTTTCTTTACTGCAGGCGAGTGTGATAATTATCTGTCAGTGAGGCCGATAGTAAGCGAAGGAAACAAGCTTTATCTAATCGCCGATCGCAACTGCCTCATCTTCCATCTTTGAGCCCCATCCTTTACTTGTTGCATGTTTTGACACGCGTTCCACTCTCTTAAACCCATAACTAGGAGTTTCTCCCCCCACCTTCCATCCGAAGTCCTCTATCATCACGCCGCTATGGACTTCAATGGTTCGTCGCCATTTCCTGAGGGAGTCATCTCCTTCCTCGACACCGACCTCTACAAGTTGACTATGCAATGCGCAGTCTTGAAGTATTTTGCAGATGTGAAGGTTACCTATGCCTTCAAGAATAGAACCCCAGAGAAGAAGCTTTCCAGAGCTGCGTTCTGCTGGCTCCAGATCCAAATCAATAGTTAGACTTCCTCCCCGCCTCAGCCTTGCCGAATCTCAGTACCTAACACAGACAGAGCTCGGAAACATAGCCCTTTCCAATGACGAACTTCGCTTTCTACAGTCAACTTGCACCTACCTCAATAAGGAATACCTCGATTTCCTCAAAGATTTCAGACTCAATCCTCGCGAACAAATCATAGCCTCGTTCGCTGCGGACAAAGATACGGGCAGTGACAATGATATTGGCGAAATCAATCTTGTGGTGAAAGGATCGTGGGTTGAGACAATTCTCTACGAGATCCCACTTCTGGCTTTAACGAGTGAGGCATACTTCCGTTTCATTGATACGGATTGGACATATGATGGACAAGAGGAGAAGGCATATGCGAAAGGCTTGCGTTTGCTGGAAGCTGGCTGTGTCGTTTCAGAATTTGGAACCAGGAGGAGGAGAGACTACCATACTCAGGCGCTCGTGTTCCGGGGTTTGGTCAAGGCGAAGAAGGAGGGGGAAAAGACTGGCTTGCCAGGGCAGATCTCTGGCACGAGTAATGTACACCTTGCTATGCGATTCGGCATTCCTCCTATCGGAACGGTTGCACATGAGTGGTTCATGGGCGTTGCGGCAATCACTGGAAACTATGAAACGGCTACTAAGACTGCCTTGAGCTACTGGGTGGGATGTTTCGGAGAAGGTGTTCTTGGCATAGCTCTGACCGATACCTTCGGCACGCCAGTTTTCTTGAAGGCCTTTAGAGAACCGCTCCCCTCTATTACATCAGACAATCAGAAAGCTTTGCTTGACGGCGTGGGCAAGTTGGAAGCCTCATCCGGTGTATCAGAGAAGGCAAAGACCTTTGCAGACGTCTTCACGGGTGTTCGACAGGACTCTGGAGACCCTGCAAACTTCGTCAAGATTATGCGCGAGTTCTATGACAAGGAAGGCATCAAGGAGCCGAAGACAATCGTTTTCTCGGACTCTCTCAACATCGACCTTTGTTTGGAGTACAAGAAGATTGCCGAGGAGGCTGGCTTCAAGTGCACTTTCGGTGTCGGAACCTTTTTCACCAACGATTTCGTTCACCAAAGCACTGGCCATAAATCAGTCCCTCTCAACATTGTTATCAAATTGAGCTCAGCAGCAGGCAACCAAGCTATCAAGATCAGTGATAACATTGGCAAGAACACGGGCGACAAGTTGACTGTTGAAAAGGTCAAGAAGGTGCTTGGTTATGAAGAGAAGGTTTGGAAGCTTGGTGATGAAGAGCACCGATGGGGAACGGACGATGACCCAGTCAAATAACTTGGCCCCCTTTTTTGAGCTCTTGCTGGCGGCTGTTTGTGTATGCATGGTTGTGCATGGGCATAGGTAATCCATTTTGCATGAGGCGGCGTTAGGACAGGCGGCAGCCTCGACGATTTGAGTCGCAGCATCGGCCATAGAATTTAGAGCGCGATTTGACTTGATGGTCATCGATGCCAGGAAGCAATGAATGAATGACAACAGATCTCGCTTGAACCTCTTAAGCAACGACTATGTTGCTACATGAAAGTGACAACGAGATTCCTCTTGCAGTTGTAGATACTTCAAGAATAACAGTATTCCTCGATTTGCCGCCAGCCTGTGAGAACAGTGACGAGTGGACTCAAATGCAGGTTTACAGAGAACAGTGATGTTTCTTCATGATTTGTGCCATGGTACACTAAAACAATGCTGCTCATAAAGTACCCTGCGGCTGTCGGCTCTATATTGATGGGGGTCAGCCGTACAGTAGCGAGCTCCCTGAGCTAATTTCAGCCAACGAGACGTGCATCTTGTCAAAACGAGCGCCTGGTCGAAATATGCCCTTTGGTTTCCACTCGCACACTTCCTCCTCATCGCAACATGCGCAACACGTTCCTGGAGCTGCTTCTGGTATCCTGCAAGCAGCTCACAGCCTAGGTTCTATCGGAGCCCCTGCTGGCAACCTCAACAACGTCGTGCCTGCGAGAACGGAAGCTGGCACTGATAGGCTCTACCCCTCCGGTGCAACGTCGTTGAACTCGAACTCGAGTTCGGGAGGACAGCAGACTGCGCCGTCATCGGTCTATGCTCCACCACTGTACGCCAATCCATCAATCCACTCCTTCGGCGGAGGTATGAGCCAGGCACAGCAGTTCGAGAACCAGAGACGAAGTCGACACCCAGACGAGCTTCATCTGAGCGGCGCAACGAACATGGCTTCTCAACGCGGTGCTCTATCTCCCAGAGATTACACACCAGCAGGTCCTCGGATCAGCCTCGAGCAAGCCGCTCCTGAAGCATCTCAGTATACAAGCGCGGGGCAGCTCCCAGGCTCTCTACAACCTGGTAGGCCGGGTCCAATTACAGCCAACACAGCGCCCAATGTGCCAACGTTGGCACAAGAACAATACTCATCTCCTTCGAGATCCTCAGCGCTCGGTCTCTCGCATAACTATACACGCTCCAGTCCAGCTGCTGGTTTCGACGGTCAAGGGTACACCCCTTTTACACCAGCAACACCAGGAGGGACTGACCAGGGCCACTTTACATCTCCCACGACACAGAAATATACTCCCCAAAGTACTCAACGCGCAGTTTCGAACACACCACTTGGCCTAGCAGACATTCGACCCCGCGCCGACTCTGGTCTCTCTGACGGATTGCCTGGCGCAAATCCATATTCATATGACGGTGCCAACTCGGTCCCCACCAACAGCAATTATCTTGCACCATGGGCTATATATGCTTTTGACTGGTGTAAATGGCCGGCGCAGAATCACGATGCTGGGAAAGTGGCTGTCGGGAGCTATCTGGAAGATGGCCATAATTTTGTAAGTGTTTTGCTCGGTAAGATCAATTTGTTCTGTGAATCTGCGACTGACAGCATGTTCAGATTCAAATCCTAGATTCGCAAATCACTCCTACACCGCCGGAGTCGTATACACCAGGAGCTGCAAAATACGGGTTGGAGTTCATCAAGATTGCGGAGGCCACGCACTCATATCCAGTCACACGCCTGTTGTGGGAGCCTCCATCATCCCAGAAGCAGTCAACTGATCTTCTTGCCACCTCTGGGGACCATCTTAGGCTCTGGTCTCTACCTTCAGAAACACCAATGGCGTCTCCCGGAAATTCTATTACCCGCTCCGCAAATCATGGACGAGATCTTCCAGCGAGCAAACTTACACCATTAGCACTTCTTTCAAATTCGAAGACCCCCGAGCACACTGCTCCTTTGACTTCGCTGGACTGGAATACAGTCTCGCCCAGTCTCATTATAACATCAAGCATCGACACTACTTGTACAATATGGGACATTCCGACATTAACAGCAAAAACGCAACTGATTGCCCACGATAAAGAGGTCTTTGATGTGAGATTCTGTGCCAACAGCGTTGATGTGTTCGTCAGCTGTGGAGCAGATGGCAGTGTCCGGATGTTCGATCTCAGAAGCTTGGAACACAGTACTATCATTTACGAGCCCACCGCGAAGGACGATAAAGGTACGCTAGAACCAACCCTCCTTGACCTGAAATACTAACTATTTCCTAGATGCCAGTCCTGGTGGAAGAATTAGTCCTACATTGGCGCAGCAGACAATGTCATACGCTCCACCACTCTTGAGGCTCGCTGCGTCGCCCCACGATACTCACCTGCTGGCAACTTTCTCACAAGACTCTAACCTTATCCGGATCCTGGATGTACGACAACCAGGGCAAGCTTTGCTCGAGCTTCGAGGGCATTCAGCTTCAATTAACTGCATAGAGTGGTCACCTTCGCGAAGAGGCACTTTAGCTTCTGGGGCGGACGACTCCCTGGTTCTAATTTGGGACTTGCTAAGCCAGAGCACTGCACTCACTCCACAAGGTTCATCTATCAATGGTGCTCCAGCATCAGAGAATACCCGAGGACCAGCAGCCAGCTGGCAATGCGATTACGAAGTTGGCAATATTAGCTGGGCACCCCATAGCGCTTTGAACAACGATGGCGGGGATTGGGTCGGAGTCAGTGGTGGACGGGGAATCTGGGGCGTTAAACTTTGATAAATGTTGTTATGTTCAAGAACATCATAGACGAAATGATATCCGCATTGTCAAGCCAGGCGTTCGGGTCGAATTCTCAGGCGGCATCAAATATCTGGGCATTTGGGATGAGAATGATGGCGATCATAGCGCTTATTGTATTATAAATGGAAAAGCATGGGCCTCTTGATGGGGTAGCGAAGAACCAAACTAGATTTGTCATATACGAACCCAGCTTTTGCACTCATAGTCGTGAGCCTTGGTGGCCGGACTCTAGGAGCACGACTGCTTTGCCCCAGACCTTTCGGGCTTGAAGATCCTTCATCGCGCTTACCACGCTTTCCAGTCCTCGATAATTGCAATCAAATACTGTTGGTCGAAGTAGACCAGGTTCCAACATATCTTTCAAACCTTTCCAGATTTCAGCCGTCTCTCCTGGATCAATTCGATCGGTCATACCGAAACGCTTGCACAAGTTAGAGAGGGACGATCAAATCCGGTCCGACTTACATAGCCAATTATTTGAGCTTGTTTCAACAAAATTCGATTTGTTGCAATCCTTTCAATGTTCCCTTCCGTCCCTGCAAATCCAACAATAAGGATTCGTCCTTTCTGCTTCACGCATTTCAGACTTCTGTCCACAAGCCCTACTGGGTCATAGACGACATCAACACCAGCCCCATTTGTGAACCCCAGCACTTCTTTCCACCATTCGGGATTACTTGAGTAATTGATACATTTGTCTGCACCATAACCTTTGGCAACATCGAGTTTCGCTGTGGAGCCAGCAGTGGCTATCACTCTTGCTCCAACAGCTTTCGAGATCTGAACAGCCATGCTACCCAACCCTCCAGCTGATGCATGGATCAAAACTGTCTCGCCTCTCTGCAATTTTCCACGAACAATCAAGGCGCCATAGCTGACAGGGGCAGTTGCTGCTAGACCAGCGGCATCTCTGAAGTCCCAGTTGTTGGGTATATGATGGAGGGAGGTTTCCTTGACAGCAATTTGTTCGGCATATGAGCCAAGACCACCACCAAATACTCGATCTCCAGGTGAGTATTTGGAACTGGGAGGGGCAGATATGACAATCCCGGCGAATTCGAGACCGAGAATGAAAGGGGGTCTAACTAAAGATCGATTGTTTTGATGTTTGCCTCGAGCCTAATGAAAAAATGAGCAACTGCATTGAGATGTACGATAGCTCTCGAAGGAACTTTTAGACTGGAAATAGCTGAATAGTCCCAGCGGGCTTGAAACATTGGATATCACTTGTGTCTACCACGTCGCCTCAGCACACCGACGATCAGAACAACTTTTGCAGGGGTGAATTTGAGGAAAATTACAAAGCCGACACAAAGCAGGCTTAGCAGAGCAAGTCTTACGTATAAAATGTCTACAAAGTTCACACCTGCCGCAATGATTTGAACAATCACTTCGTCATCCTTGGCTTGTGGCCGCGGGACTCTGGAAACCTTGATATCATCAAGGTCCTAGGAGGCGTGAGTTACATTTGGAACTTCCGTGAAGTTACAATGAGTTGGCTCACTCTGACAAATTCCTCTATTCTGATTGCCTCCATTGCTTATCTGAATGTATAACGTAGCAGGAATGAAGTGGATGGGATGGTATAGTACAGGAAAAGTGAGAGGGTCTGGTGATTTGGGTGAAGGATGGAGGAGTTGCAGGAAGGAGGGACAAAGCGGCACCGAATATTGTCGGTGTTGGCTAGGCTGGACTTTGAAAAGAGGTCTTCTGGAGTCCATCCAAGGACTTCTCAGATGAAGGGAGGAAGTAGACCTTGAATCTACTTCATAATCGGAGTAAATTCCCGGAGGGGGCCCGGAGGGAAGCATCTAATGATGAAATAGTCTACGCAGTCAGTCAACCTCGGATACTGAGAATTCAGTGCCGCTTTATTTTCCTACCGCGAGCCTATCAACATCTACTCGGAACTGCTAGGCGACCAGGCTGAGTTGCAGGGGTCATGCTTTAGCGCCATTTCTGTTTCCCTTTAAAAAGCGACAGCAAGGGAGCTTCTCGACTCCATCCTACAACTTCGATCACGCACGATGTCGACCTCAAACCTGCTCAACACACAATTCGATGATAGCGAAGATGAAGACGATTTCAACCCTGTGCCGGCCGATATTTCAGATGCTGAGGATGCTGGAGGTTCAGATCACGATGATGAAGCTGGAGCCCAGATCCAGGGTGAGGAACAGATGAAGGCCAGGCGATCTTCTACAGACGACCGCGGTGGTGACGAGGATGAAGATGAAGAGGATGCTGAAGGTGAAGGAGAAGAGACAGCGCCTGGCGCAAATGAGGACGAGGATGAAGAAGACGAGGACGATGATGATGAAGAAGAGATCACAGTGAGCATTCGGAATTCCTCTTGACGTATTCCAGTGGCCTTAAGTTTGCTGCAATATCTAGGCTACAGTATCTGACATTTCCACAGGGCCACCGCAGAAAGCGTCGACGCGAACGTCGCAACCAGTTCCTCGATGTCGAAGCCGAAGTTGATGAAGATGAAGACGAAAATGACGATGATGAAGACGAACTCAATGAAATCAAGGACAATTTCATCGCCGACACACATCCCGATGATTTGGCAGATCTTCCAGCTGGTGGTGAGACAGATGATAGGCGGCACAGGGAGTTGGACCGAAGACGTGAAATGGAAGCAAGTCTAGATGCGGAAAAACAGGCAGAAATATTACGGCAACGATACGCCAATAAGAACAGATCCGGACGAGCTATTGGAGATTCTGCTGTGGTACCGAAGCGCCTGTTACTCCCCAGTGTCGATGATCCAAGTATCTGGGCCGTCAGATGTAAAGAGGGTAAGGAAAGAGAAGCCGTATTCTCTATTATGAAGCGTATTGAAGAGAGACTTGGCACCAAGGATGAGCTCGCCATCACTTGTGCCTTTGAGCGAGGTGGGACGCAATCGACAATGAAGGGCTTCATCTACGTCGAGGCTCAAAGACAGGCGGATATCATGGTCGCTCTAGATGGGCTGATGAACGTCTATCCGAGGACCAAGATGATGCTAGTCGAGATCAAGGAGATGCCAGATCTACTCAGAGTCTCGAAGACACCTTCCCTGGAGCCTGGAGCCTATGTGCGATTGAGAAGGCCCCCTAAATATGCTGGCGATCTTGCTCAAGTTATAGATGTCACGGACACTGGTCTTGAAATGCGCGTCCGCTATGTTCCTCGTTTGGATTACGGTCTACATGATGATGCCAACGCTCCCACAGATGCATTTGGCGCAAAGCGAAAACGGGTTGCTGCCGGTCCTCGACCCCCTCAAAGATTGTTCAGCGAAGTGGAAGCCAAGAAGCGACATGCAAAGTATTTGCAGGGTAACCCTAACACGAAGACGTGGAATTATCTTGGTGACGAATATATCAACGGATACTGCGAGAAGGAGGTCAAGATTCAGACTTTGGTTACTAAAGATGTGAACCCAACTTTGGAAGAAGTAACAAGATTTGCCTCTGGCGCCGAGGATGGGACAGAAAATCTTGATCTGAATGCACTTGCTGCAAGTCTCAAAGCAAGCACGGCAAATGCATCATATCTACCGGGAGATGTGATTGAAGTTTATGAGGGCGAGCAGAAAGGAGTTGTGGGCAAGGCTGTGTCAGTACAAGGTGATATTGTTACGATGGCAGTTTCTGAGGGCGACCTCAAGGGCCAAACCATTGAGGTTCCAGTCAAGGGCCTTCGGAAGCGATTCAGGGAAGGAGATCACGTCAAGGTCATCGGGGGAAGTCGTTTCAGAGACGAAGTCGGCATGGTCGTAAAGATTGTGGAAGATCGTGTCACTCTCTTAAGTGATCAAGGCAATACCGAGATCACTGTATTCAGCAAAGACCTTCGGGAGGCAAGTGATTCAGGTGGTGGCGGATCTTTGGGACAATTCGAACTTTGGGATCTGGTCCAGCTTGACCCTTCTACGGTGGCGTGTGTAGTCAAGGTCGATCGAGAGTCGTTGGTCGTTCTTGATCAAAACAGCCAGACTCGAATGGTCATGCCATCCCAGATTTCAAATAAGCTTGAGAGACGCAAACATGCGGTTGCCACAGACAGAAATGGCTCCGAAATTCGAGTCGATGATGTTGTTAAGGAGTTTGGTGGAGAAGCCAGATCCGGCAAGATCGTCCATATTCATCGAGCATATCTTTTCTTGCGGGACTCTGCCCAGAGCGAGAACGCTGGAATTTTTGTTGCACGCACCACAAGCGTTGCTACTGTGTCTGCGAAGGGCGGAAGAGTGACTACAACAGCACCTGCTCCAGATCTAAACGCTATGAATCCCGCTATGCAACGCAATCCCACCAACAATGGCGCCATGGCACCCCCGAAAACCTTTGGGAGAGATCGCTCCATTGGCCAAACCGTAACAATTCGCCGTGGTCCTTACAAGGGGCTACTTGGCATTGTGAAAGAGACCACGGATACCAATGCTCGAGTGGAATTGCACACCAAGAACAAGACTGTGAATGTTCCGAAGGATGCATTAGGATTCAAAGATCGCATTAGTGGGCAGAGTATTGATCCGAACTCGAGAGGTGGTCACGGTGGGGGCAGAGGCGGTCACCCTCCTCGGGGTGGCAGAGGAGGCATGGGAGGAGCTACTCCTGGGGCATGGGATGGTGGTCGTACTCCAGCTGCAGGTGTTGAGCGGACCCCAGCTTGGAATACCGCAAGAAGTAAGTTCTAGCTACGTTCAGACGATTCTTTCTCATTACTGACATTCATAGCACCTGCTGGAGGAGCCAACGGCGGGCGTACGCCAGCCTGGAAATCGTCTGGCGATGCAAATGGCGGTCGAACCCCTGCTTGGGTGGATGGCTCACGTACTGTGAATCCGTACGATGGCAGTAGAACGTCTTATGGCGGTGGAAATCGGACGCCTGCGTGGTCTTCTGGGGCAAAGACGCCGGCTTATGGTCTGCAGCCGGACGGTTTTTCAGCGGGATCCAAGACTCCAGGATATGGGGGGGGTGGCGATACGTGGGGATCGAAGACGCCAGCGTATCAGCATCCCACGCCTAGCAACGACAATTGGGGCTCGAATCAGCCAGCGCCTAGCGGATGGGGCGGAAATCCCTATGATGCACCAACTCCTGGAGCACATATGTCAGCGCCGACACCTGCGGCTATGAATGCTCCGACACCAGGTGCCTATTCAGCACCGACTCCTGCACCTTACAACGCACCTACGCCTGCAGCAGCCCCAACTCCAGCTCCGTCCTGGGGAGCTCAGTGGGCTCCAACTCCGCAAGCAATGGACGCGCCCACTCCCGGTGCCCAGCAAGGCTACTACGCAGCACCAACACCAGGTGCTTATGGTATGCCGGAAACGCCAGCGGCTAACTGGCAGGACGATGGACCTCGTTATGTGGACTGAGATTATCACAGGGAGCATTTGCATGGGCATATTATATTTTAGGCAGGCGTCGGGCTTTACTTTTTCATCAGTGTTTTAAAACCAAAAAGTGGAATCAACGGGTTTAGTTGCACATCGAGATTTGACTTCACTTGGGTCCTGCATCTCGGTCTTAGTGCTGACTGGAAAATGGCATCAGAATCATCAATTGGAATCTTTGCGGACTTCATACTTTTGAAATTACCTTCGTGTCTCTCATGCAGTGATTCTCCCAAGATGACCTAATTCAGTTCGATCTTGCTAGCTACTTTTTTGTATTGCCACCCCAACCTTCCAGATTTACAACTACAGGTTCGCTTCCACTTCGTGTAATGATCCACTAAAGAGCGAGCGGTTAGCATTTCCTATTCCAAATAGATTTTGGGTAATTTTGCTCAGTGGGAGCTATTTCAAAAGGTGTCGTAAGCAGAGAGGGAATAGTATGGCAAAAGCAATAAGGAAGCTACCCAGCCTTACAGTCACTTCTTCATCGCCTTCATTGACCTCTTGATGTTCCGTCCATGCCGGAATTACTAGATACCGGGGGAGTCAGCATAGCCCTTCTTCAAGGTGTCTTGAGAGTAAAAGGAGCAGAATGAGTAAAATGAGCTCTCGTAGGATGTGTCAGGAGTGCGTAAGGTAAAGCAGGAGTATTTCAGAAAACGAAGATAAAGAGATTGAGAAACGCCATTGGCCTTACGTGCAAAGTCTCCAGGGGCCAACTCCTGTCTTGTTTTACCGTTGTCTGAAATCACAGCTCCACGACCACTAGCTGCATAGACAATTGTGTCTGTTGCGGAGTAAGCACTGAGGAGTTAAACGCGGAGGATATCGCAACAGGGCCTAGCTCGGCTCAAAATCTGACCTTGTTCTCCATGATGATGCACTGCAGAGGCGGTGTGTGGGTGGGCTATCATAACTATTGAGAAGGTGAGAAAATTGTCAAGTCACTAATATCGAAATGATACGTGATATTATGTGAGATGTTTGAATTTGTTGGGTTTTGCTCCCCAGGGGAAGCCCCAGTGGCTGGAATAGTCTTTCTCATTCTCCATACCACAGGTCGAAAGCGAACACGAGACTGAAAGTGACTCCACTGCTCGAGCTCCTGAAAGGAAATTTTCCATTACAAATCACACCTTGTAAAATTGCACAGCAATACCAAATTCAAGAGTGGGACCTCTTACGATATTAAGTTAGATGGGAAAGAGCGAGGATTATGTGAGCTGGCATGGGGGTACGCAAAAAGAACAAGGAGTGCTGGAGAGAAGCGAGGAAGCGCGGGGAAGGGGAAGCTTGGGCTTACCAGAGGCGCACAGCTTTTCTGATTTATTTATGATTGCCCCTTTTCTGATCATGCCTTCTGTTTGACCAGTGCCCGGATCCAAGTCGGCGGACCTTGTAACGTGTACGGGAGAGGAGCCCATCACGATTGGCACGAGATCCTTCCACAGCGGCAGAAGGAAAGTCATTCAATGCAGACGAGGGGTATGGATAGTGTTAATTTACGATAAACGATCAATATGACAAGGGAACACAAAGTGATCTAGAAAGATAGAGCAGCTTGATTACTGATGGTACTTAAGTGCAGGATAGAATTGAGTAGGAGTCGTAAGCGTAGCACAGAGTATAGAATGGCTGGAATGATGAAGGCAAGTCGAGAGTCGTGGAAGTAAGTGGCACGTTCACGTTGCAGCGTTGCAGCGCGTCAGGTCAGATGATGCAAGCGAGCAAGCTCTGTCGAAGCCATCCGCCAGACGAGGAGATCGAGGCATCATCATACGTCACTCGGCCAGTACCAGCACCGGCCCAGCTCCGGCCCAGCGCCAGCCCAGCACCAGTGCCCGCTCCATAAGCATCGGAAGAATGCTCTCCCAGCTCTCACGCCATGACAGCGCTTTGCTGGCTGCCCAGGCTCGGAGAGACAGGGAAAGGGTCTGTCTCACCGTGTCCCAGGCGCGATACCAGGTCCATGGTTGCGGACCACACCCCCTAATCTATCGCATCCGGGAGGGTCGCGCGTTGAGGCACAAGTGGAGAGCAAGAGTGAGTCTCTCGAGCCTCGTTTGCTCAGGCTGTCCGAGGGGTCCAGCGGCGTAATTTTAGGATGCGCATCCATGCCTGCCACGAGGTTTCCCCACGATAAGGGTGCGGTGGCCGTGCGTGCGTGCAGGCGCAGGCTCAGGCTCAGGCTCGGGGTTCAGGCTCCCATTCCGGCATGGGACTAGAAGAAAGACGGCAGCATTGCAGCGTTGCAGCACACTACAGTACGCAGCTGGGCGATGTCGGCGAGAGCCTCGGCGGCCAGAGACGCTCCTAGTCTTGAGTCTTGAGTCTTGATGCTTGACGAGCCTCCCCTTAACGAGCTCCCCGCGACATGGGACAACCTCCCTTCTCACTGCACGGGTGTCCGTCCGTCTCCCGCCCAAACCCTGCCAAACCCTGCACAGCTGGAGCCTGAAGGGAGACTGGACTTAATGAGGACGCTCTGAGCACCGCCTGTGACCTGCCCGGCCCTTGGTGATCTGCTCTGGAAGTGCACTTCCACCTCCACTTCTGCGTCTGCGTCTGCGTCTGCGCCTGCGTCTGCTTCCACTTCTTCCACTCGCACTCTCCCACTCCCCCACCTGTCGCCATCACGGCCCTCAACTGCTCATGCACCTTTGCACCTATGCACCTCCCCTCCAACCCACCGAGGCCTGAACTCCGAGCTCCGCAGCGGCCAGTAGCTTACCAATGACAGCGAGCGAGCATGATTCATCACCTCGAATCCGGCCTCATGTTGAACGCTCGCCCAAGCTAGCGCCAAGCTCCCCCCCGCCGAGGTCGAGGTAGAAATCTAGCCTCCAATTCTCGCCCGCCGAGCATCCAAGACAAACGTCCAGGCGTTTCTCGCGTCCTCAGTGCAGACGCCCACCAGGCCCAAGAGGAGTTCTCTCTTGCCGACGCCCACTCCCGCACCTCTTCATCTTTGTCCGGAAGAGGAAGCTCATAACCTTCACCCGCGACACCAGGCCTCGCGGTCGCACAACAGCTGCCCCCCAGACGGTCTTTATCCTGGTGGCGTTCTCCGTGTCGAGGACAAAGTGCAGGCCGTTCCCGGGTATTGGTTACAGAGATTCGCGAGCGCAAACGAGACCCTCCAGCCGTGCGTGCATGCAGGGAGGAAGGCTGGCACGAGCCATAAAGCTTCTTCCATCCTCCCCATCTCCCGTCGCCCTCTTTCTGGGGAAATCTTCGATAAGAGAGATTGGAGGATTCGGTATTTCTGGAGCTGTTTCTCGGGCGACCTTCACCACCTCCACCTGAAACATGGCATCCTCGACGTCCGGGCTGATCCCCCCGATGGATAATGACTGGGAATATCGCCATGGTCGGGTCGACCCCGGACAAGACGAGAATCTCAACCTGCTGGAATCGGTCCCCGTAGAGGGGGCAGAAAATTCAGACCTTGAGCAGAGGAATAATCTGTCGTCCTCGGAGGAGAACGGTGCGTCTAGCAATGCTTCTCAAGGTGTTTTCGGTATGTCCTCTGGCTCACGCCTGGTATTGGGAATTCATTGCCGGATTTACGTTTCCCGCATTGCATCTTCAACCCCAGACCATGACTGACTCATAGACTCCCTAGACATTATTGCTTCTTACCCTTCGCCAAAAGGTAGCCACCTCACTCGCCTTCCGTCAGAACTGATCGATCTGGTCTTGTCCTTTCTCGGTCCCATTGACCTGGTTGCCGTTTCCTCGACTTGCAAGCTCCTTTCTGGCCATGGCAAATCTGACTTATCCTGGCAACGCCATGTTCAAGAGAATGTTCCTGGGGTTATTCTGACCTCTCCCTACCCATGCAACACATTCCGGGAGCTCTATATTGCGCACGATCCCCATTGGTTCTTGCCGAAGTACAAGGTCTGGTTCTGTGACTATTTTCTGACTGGAAAGCTCATTATCACTCGTTATGATCCTCGTCGTGGCTGTATTGAAGGCTATCGCCTTGTCGCGGAACGACTTCCACCTACCTTTGATCCTTGGGAAGCCGACGACCAAGTGCTCATTCATTCGTTCAACCCCCGATGTCGTCTACACATGGATCAACCTATCCTTCAACTTGATGCACTTCGACTCGAGTCACTGATGGCATCCTCCGCCAGAACCAAGCTAACACATCGCTTCTGTGCTGAGACTCCCATGCACCTCGAGGAACGAAACCATCATGGGGTATTCTCCAACTTTCTTCTCACCAAACCCGTTGAGGTTCGCCCCAACATGCAACTCTGGCCACCTCCAACGATTCCAGCGCGGCACCGTGTTCGGAATGCCAGCCAACAAGCCTTCGTAGGCAGTGGGCACAAACCACAGACGCGGAAAGAAGTTAGTAATCAGGCTTTCAGGATCAGACGATGGATGGAAATGGTTGCTGGCACAACCTCTACCGGGCTTCATCTCGGAGAGGAGGTCTATACCTATGCAACACTGGATCCCAAGCTTTACACACCGACCGAGGAGAAGCCTTTCAGGGGAATCTGGGTCGGTGATTACAGTGGGCACGGGTGCGAGTTCTTGCTCATGAATCAGCCAGACAACGAGGAGCCTTTCGATGAAGCGAGCGTCATCCAGGCCGATGATGAAACTGTAGAGGAATGGGAAGCCCGGAAGAAAGAAGAGAGAATCTATCGTGGACGCCTCGAGGCCATTAAGTTAACTGGGGACCCTAATATCCCCAGAGGAGAGTATACATTCATCTCGGACGATATCTCGAGGAGAGGATTTGTTCGCAGGGCAACCGAGAAGCAATTTCATGGTGCTAGAATTGTCAAGAGCAGAGGACATGTCGCAGCGACAATGTTCCAAGAAGGTGAGCTTGCCTTGGATCACTTGCGTTGGCAGGGGTTGACATTTTACAGATAAATATATCGAAAGCCAGCTGATCATGGTCTCACATGACAAACTCGCTCAGTACTGGGTTGGATTCGGCCATATCAGCTTCTATGAAAGAGTCAACATCGATCAATTTCTTTCACCTGCAAACGATCCTCCTCCAACGAGTCCATGCTGAAACTGCCACGGGTGTGAAGAGCATACTGGGGGAGAGCATCGTAAAGAATAAGTTACGGGTTGTATATTATAGATAATAACTTAGACTGAAATTATTCAAAATGACGCAATACTATATGATCATGAGAATGACGAGACAACTTTCCAATCCTGTCCAGCTGCCAATCCACCCCTTGCCTTGCGAAATCCCACACTGATGAGTTAAGCTATCAGGGTACTGCACCAGCTGCGGCGGGGGTCATCACATGCAGAAGCTCGACGTCACCGCCTCCATTTTCGATGATCATCTTCGTCGGCAAAATAAAACTCGGGCACGCCTCCGAACATCAATTCTTTTGGTTGCAGAACCGTCTCTTCTTGATTCTCGACACCATAATCTCGCCAGCGACTGTGCCAGCTGATCTCTTGCCTTCTGGTATTTCATGCGCCCAAGTAAAGGCTATCAATCGAGTCCACCTCTCTCCCAACAAATTCACTCTTTCTCAGCATTTGATCGCGTGTGACATTCACATGTGCCATCAGTAATTCGATCATTGAAAACGCAAATCAAAACACAGAGGAAACATGGCGCATAATTACATTCTACAGGTCACTGCGGGGTCAGAATACGATATTACAACACACCAGATTGTCCCCGTCAACCATGCAAAACCCACCACGATCCACTCCGAGCACATTTCCGTGGATCTCAATGTCCGAATCCAGGTACGGCTCCCTTGCTCCCATCCGAAGGCTTCAGCTAATAATGCCAGTCGTATCGCGGTCTGCCACAAAACTCCCCTAGTTCCTCGCCTTATTTCGACCTTCCTCCTCACGACAAGAACAAAGACCAATACAGCATTGCCTTCAAATTCTCGCTGCCAGAGAACATAAATGGCAACGATCTGGTATTTGGTAATGACTTCGACCACCCGATTCGAGACAGGCTACCCCCAGGGTTTAGCACTGCGTTCAAGATCGTGAAGTGGTTGGTCGATCCTGGTCTGGATGGAGATGTTTATGCGGAAAAGCCGTACTTGTATGGACCTGCTGCGAGCAGTGTAAATACGCTGCATATCCGTGGCAATGGGAAGGTAGATGGGGAGCCTGAACACGATGCTGGGTTGGTCTTCACTGAGGGTGGTGATGAAGATGGTATGGATCTGAGAAAGGAGAAGGGAATTCCTGAATCCGAGGCAGCGAGGAAGAAATACTTCTTGAATGAGGAGAATAGAAAGGAGTGGGAATGGGAAGCTGGCAAGATCTATGGATGTGACTTCTTCAATCCTTACCTAGATTTCAACGGCAAGTTTACTTCTTTCCTACCCGTCACGAATTCTCGCTGACTCTATCTAGATTTCGCACTGCGGTTACCAGGCTTCACTCTCCCGATCATGAAATATTGGGACGGTCAAGGCTTACGGTAAGTCTCTTTTCCTCTGCGTGTTCAGCCCCTCTCTTCCCCTGCGAATCTTAACCAGGAGTACCAACCTTGCTTTTGCGCGCCTACAGGAAAGTCCAAAAACGCTCACACACCTTAAGATATGTGCTTAAGAACCGCAAGACCGATACCGTGCTCTTCGTCGTGCTATTCACGCTCTATTTGAAAGAAGACGTTGATGAGAATGGGAACGTGAAAGATGGCGTTGAGGGTGGGAAGCCGTTCGAGTTGATGCCGAAAGACCAAGCAGAGAAGCATGAGAGAGAGAAGAATGGTATCGCTGTGCCTGATGAGAAGATTGAGCACGAGAAGTTACCTGATACTAGCGAGGATGATGTGGACTGAGCATCTAGACGCCATTGCGAGAGGAAACGTTTTAATGAAGGGCCTTGGGTAAAGACGATGAGACAACGATCATATCAAGAAAATGGGCGTCAAGATGTGTATGAGTAACAAAACTGGGTATTTCAAGATAGCACTTGGGACTAGATCAGGAAAAATAAGCATAGACGACAGAAATCCCGTCTCTTTAAGATATCAGAGGATGTTTGGACACGCAACCAAGAGCAAACGTGCTGTTTTCACTTCCGAGTTTTCAATTCGAACCCTTCGCATTTCTCAGTGTTAACCCCTCAAGAGCTACTTCGATCTTATACGACACGACTTATGACCCTCCCAAGTACTCCTGTGTTCTCTTCATCTACATTCCTCTGCCTTCCCTCTGCCCTCTTCTGACGTCCCTTATCTAAATTCCCATTTCGCAGGTCGTTCCTCACAGAACATCTCCACACCAGCACCCCAAGCGATATCAAAATCGCAAATGCAGCGAATACACCAAAGAGAATTGATATAATTATAATGATTTGCTGCAACAGTTGTAAGCTTGAGTGCATAATAGCACTAAAGAAAGGACATACCGTTTTGGCTGGAGTTTTATGCTCGTGTAAGGCTAGGTGACGGAGTGTGAGGTTGTGTGAGGAAGACATATTGATACACCTGAATAAGAGATGAAGATAAAAAAACAGTCTTTGATTTTCATACAAGCTTTGAGGCGGGTATCAGTCCCAAAAAAACCGCCAAAAAAATTGGTATCTCTACTTCTACAGTTATGTCTAGCTTCGGTCGGGATGGTATGCTTCCCTCTTCGTAATCTGGTTCGCTAATGCCGATATTTCGGTCGAGAACAGAATTCAGACGCTCAAATACAAACTCTTGGCATCTATACCATGGTGCTCTATCACGGAAGGGAGTATTTAATAGTGGTGCTCGGCTCGGCCCGACCCCTTTGTCTTCCTGCCGCTCTAAGCGAGCTTCATCTCTCTTCACAGTACGCGCGGATCGCACTGATAACCTTTCGCCTCGTAGCCGGCTTATCAAACACCTGTGCATGGTCCAGATCTTTGAACCAGAGAATGTCGATGCCAGAACCTCTCCATGGTCGAAATTTCCACTCTTCATCGTCAATGTCAAATTCCTCATCCCCAGCACCTTCACCTTCACCGCCACGAAGTCTCATTCCACTCCCTTCCGGTTCACTGTACTCTTCAATATCGATCAGTGTATCGGCATCGTCCCCGCTTGTAGATCCACTGGGAACTTCCGAACCCACGCCAGTGCTGAGGTATCGTCCAACGGCTTCCGTGTCAACGATTAGATCTCTGCCACTTAAGCTCACTGTTACTCTCCTTCGCCCGATATCTTTCTTCCACAGGACATTCTCATTCCAGAAGAAGTGTCTACTCAGCGTGTGACTGACACTCATGTCCATACTAGCAAAGTAGTACAGCTGGTGTTCGTTGGCGTGCTTCGGCTTCCTCCGTGTAAAATTAAACGCTACATCTGGTAAGTGCAGTAGGATGGAAACTGGGTCAATTAGAACAATAGAGTCTATGCGTTCCGCAATCGATGGCGTCTTGAGAAGGTGGGTGGTGATGACCTAGAAGTGGCAGCATTAGCATTGCTCAAACTAGGGTCAAATCGAGGTTTCCACTCTGCGAGAACCCAGAGTAGAAAGGACAGGGTTCACGTACTGTCCCATAGGAATGAGATACCAGAACAAATTTCTGGTCAGGAGCAAATTCTTTGTGAAGAATCTGGTCGATCTCATAACACAACTCCGCTCGCCCCAGCGCAGAGTGTGTGATTCGGAAAGACACTGGCATCAACTCAATGGCAATGATCCCGACCTGATCATTTGGATCGTCAGATTCAATGCCAGTGGTTGAGTTGAGCTCACTGAGGAAGTTCGTGTATGGATAAAGGCCGATGCCGATTCCATGGATGAAAACAACGGGCAATTTTGTCGACGATGTGTGGGGCCTATGCCAGTATGTGGTGTGCTTTGCAGGGGATCGGTGCTTGGTGAGGATGGTCTGGGGTCGGAACGGGAAGAGCGTAAAGAACCGTGTAAGGCTCAAGCGGTGGAAGTGAAAGCCGTGAGACAATAGCTTCATGTAAGTCAGGAAGTCGACAAAGCCTACGCACTATCGAGGAATAAGCTACTTTACGTTCTCAAGGTTCAGCAAAGGTAGACTTACGCAATACCAGGTCAAGCTGCGGTGTAACATGTCAACCTTATCAAGAGTCAACCGCAAACATTGCGCGCTTCCTCTACCAGCCTCAATCGGTCGTCCCAGGAGTTTTTCGGTCGCCGTAACATACTCCTCCAACTCTGCGTTGTCATCTCCAGGCGGTCCTCCACGATTGAAAAATGCCCACAGGAAGAAATCCTTCACATTCTCCTGCTTGATATCCTCCAGATCAGCTCCCAAGAACCACGTCCGCAAGTATGCTTCTGGATCTCTGATGTTCGCGTTGCATAACTGGAACAGCTCCTTTCGTTCTTCGCGCGTCGGCGCTGGGGGGTGTGTGGCTTCCTTTTGAAGGTGCAGACGATAGGGGATGAAAACCAAGAGATAGAATAGCGACTCAGCAACAGCTACCGTTTCGATGAGCAGAGGGAATCTATAGGTTGCAGCCTTGAAGCCGTAGAGGCTTATGACGAAGACGCAATAGAGGAGACATATGGGCGCGAGGTAATGCAGGCCCACGATGCAGGATATAATAAAATAGTATTCGATTTTCGAAGTTCCAATCATGGCGGTTGCTGAGGCAAGCTTCTCTGGCCAGCACCGGGACTTGCCAACGCGGATTGTCTTGTATTCGAGGTATGCGACTCTGGTGAGGGGGACATAGAGGGGCTCAACAGTTTCGCGGCAGCCTAGCGGTCGTTGAATGAGGGCAAGGACGATGGGCGGCTGAGGAAGGGAGGGGGATCATGGCAGACGGTGAAGCACATGCAAAATGGTGTTCTCCGTACTTGCAGGAGGATCTTGAGATGGGTGCTGGTGTCGTCGTGGTCTGGGGGCTATTGGGTCGGGTTGGATTGGATTGGATTGGGATGACATGTGTCAGTCGAGAGTGACTGGTTGCTCGTGCTTTTGCTTCGCTCAAGCCTGCTCGCACGCAGGTGTTTCGCGTCGTCAACAGCGCCACTGCCCACGACCACGCTCTTCACGTGTGCTCGCCTCGGCACTCGTCTGTCCGTTTGGCGGTGACGATGACGCGCCAGTGCATGGAACGGGGGGACCCTGCAGAATGGGAAGGGGAGCTAAAATAAGGTAAGGTAAGTTGAGTTGAGAAACCCTGCAAGCACATCAATTGTTTGATTGTATCATATTTGGTGCTTTATGCAAAATCCTGCTGGAATTCCTCCCTGTGTACTTGCTCGTCGTCCCAAGAGCTGGAGAGTCTCGCGATAGTGAAGAAGGCACAGGCAAGACAGATGGATATTGCCGCTCTGAAGCCAAAAGGCCGCTATTATAGAAAGCTCGGTTAGCGTCGTGGTGCCTGGCCGCCAGTTCAGGGGCTTTCAGGCACTCACTCGCTAAGCTCGGCCGCCTCACCTCAACTCCACTCGATCAATTTATTTTTCTTTCTCTCTCCTATCCTATCCGAGACAATCACAACCGCCAACCAATGTGCCTCAATGTCTCTCAGGGCAAGTCTCTGCGCTTCCTCCCATCATATTGTAGACTTCTCTTTCTAATCGTGACCAGCACGATCACCTGTTGAATCCCATCACCGCCTTGGAATTTCACCGCACTAGGACAGGAACTCTTCTCGTGCTCGCTGGAGAAGGCTCCTTCCTCAAGATTTTCCATGCCGAAGAAGGTAGACTGCTCCATCAGTGTGAGATCTTCCATGGCCAAATTATTCATGGAATCGTTGTTCAAGACGATGTCGATCATGGACTCGGCTTGCAGCTCGCGATCTGGGGCGGATCAAGCCTCGCGCTGCTTTCAAGGCAAGATTTCGAACAGATCTTGAATAAAAATGTGAGTTCCGTTGCAAGTACTGCATTCTCGGCATCAGACTGGATCTTAGATGTCGCCATCGCTCCCTTTGATGCTGTTGGCTGTGTTCTTGTCACCGCCCACAACACTGTCGTTCGAGCTAGGCTTGGCCAACCACTACACACACCCATCATGGAGGTACTGCACTCGCCTTCGAGGTCGATTCTCTATTCTGCACATGTTACCTGGGAGTCTCCTTCGTGTGTCATGGTGGCTGCTGGAACTGTCTTCGGTGAAATCATTGTTTGGCAATGCTCTCCGTCCAACGAGAACTCTGAAGCAAGTCAGGTACTTTTCACCTTCACAGGCCACGAAGGTTCTATTTTTGGCATCAATATATCCCCACCTATCATTGGTGTACACGAGGTCACTCGATTGCTGGCAAGCTGCAGTGATGACCGCACAATCCGAATATGGAATTTGAGTGCGAATTCGAAAGATAGTTCCCTTGCTACTACAGCAGTGCTAGCCCGCGAGACTGGATTTGGTGAGAATGGCGTTCCTACAGAGCACACAGAACCCAAGCACCCTCCCATGACCATGGTTATGGGCCATGGGTCAAGGATTTGGCGAGTTAGATTCCTCGGAGATCGGTCTGCGCCTCTTAACTCCTCTGACTTGAGTATTCTTTCATTCGGAGAGGATTCTACAGCACAGCAATGGGCATTACGAATCGAGACATGTCCACAGACGTCTGTAGTTAGCCCAGAGCTTTCTGTGAGTCTCGATCAACTACATACGTTTGCATTCCACAGCGGCAAACACATCTGGTCCACAGCTTTGTGTCGAAGGGACGGTCTGAAGACTGTCCTGGCTACTGGTGGCGCAGACGGCAAGATTTCCATGTACGAGATTGAGAAATCAGGTCATCTAACAGCTGTGGAAAGCCTGTCGTCAGCCGCTGCATTGTCGCTATCTTCTAGCAGGCAAGCAGTATCGGGTGAGTTGACGTGCAAATCATGGGCGCTTGGTGAGATATTGGAATGTTCGGCGCTGAAGAGCCTTGTCAACTCGGCCCTTGAGCAGCACAACTTGAATTCATCGAGCAGAATATCGCAGCAAGCTATCGATGCGGCATCAACGAAGAGAATAACGAAGAACGCTTCAAAGGATAGCTTCAATCGATATGCTTTCGTTTCGGAGAATGAGCTACTTGCCACAACAACATCTGGCCGTATTCTTCTTTGCCACATTGGCTCAGAGATACATTGGAGCGAAGTAAGTCTCCCCGAATCAGGACCAAACGATCTTCGGTCATACGCTGTTCTTGTAGGCCTTCCAGAGATCGGTCTGGCATGTCTCGCTGGAGCGAACGGAAGCCTTTACGTTTATCAACGCCACCAAAAACTTCTCAAAGTGGGACAAGTTGAGGGGAAAGTTGCAGATATGTTCAAGATTTTTCATTTACGGAAGGGATCTTTTGAATTGCTAGTCACGACCCTTGGCAGCGCGAATCCGACTCTTTTTTCATTCGATTTGACACGGGCACAAGTGCGGCTCGTGACCAATACAGTATACAACTTGCCCAGTAAATTTGTCGTCACGAGCGCTGGAAGGATAAACAACACTTTGATAATGGGGTCCAGATCTGGTTCGTTTGCTCTATATGATTCCGAGAGCCCAGAATCACCCCCTCAGATCTGGGTGCATCCTCAAGGTCCTCCGAGAGACGCGATCACATCCATCGTGAGCCTTCCATGCTCAGATGATGTTAAGACCGGCAATACAGAGTATTTCTTAACCACGAGCCGGGATGGGTTCTACTCCATCTTCTCAATCACGACATTTCGAGATATCAGTGCGGCTATGGCTCGGTTTGCGGTGCGCCAGGTTCACCACGGTGCTCCCCCTATTGGGCCCCTGATTGAGACAGGCTGGTTTGAGGACGGAACACTTTTCCTCTACGGATTCAAGGGTAAGAATTTTGTGGTATGGAATGAGACAGAACAATGCGAAGTCACCAGTGTGGAGTGTGGTGGCTCACATAGGAGCTTTGCTTACTCTCCGGTACGAGATTCAGAACATGGCTATTTTGTTTATACAAAGGCTTCAAAGATGTACCTCCATTCCCATCGAAGGTTGTCCCACAAAATCACCAAGGTGGGTGGTCATGGACGAGAGATAAAGGCCTGCGCGATATCTGAAGATCATAGTTTGATCGCAACTGGGGCAGAAGATACTGCAATACGAATATGGAAATACAACAAACTACCAAATTCTCGAGGCCCCATGGTGTGTCACGCAGTTATACAGAAGCACTCGGCCGGCATCCAGCATCTTCAATGGCATGGATCACAATACCTGTTCAGCAGTGGTGGCAACGAGGAATTTTTTGTCTGGGCAGTGGAAAGGATCCCGGGCTTTGGTATTGGTATCATCTGTGAGGCAGCTTGTCCCGATCCGAGTAATGACAGAGACTTGAGAATTATGAATTTTCACGTTACAGCGCTACCGAACTCGTCGGTACTCTCTACAGACACACGCCTCCTCATCAGTCTCGCCTATTCGGATTCAACTATTCGAACCTATGTCTATTCTAGACAAGACTCGTTCCATCTATTTTACACTGGAAGGTACACATCTTCTTGCCTAACACAGATCCGTCATATTCGCGTAGACAACGATAAGATCCATATTCTCACAGCGGCAACGGACGGCAGACTGGCTCTCTGGAAGGATATTTCCGTTCAAGCTCTGAGTAATAGTCTATTAGAGCCCTTGGAATTGGCTTTGCTTACAACTCAAAAGCTTCATCAGAATGCGATCAAATCTCTGGACATAGCAAAATTAGATAAACAGATTCTAGTTGCTACTGGGGGAGACGACAATGCTCTCGGATTTTCAGTATATCCCATCTCTAGATCGATGATTAACTCAACACCATCCTGTTACATCTTAAAGTCGGCCCATTCTGCTGCTATTACTGGACTTTGCTTTCTCCAGAGTTCTAATGCGGTGTCTGGGAACGGGACCCTCAAAATCGCATCCTCTAGCAACGACCAAAAACTTGCGGTATGGAATATCGTCCTGGCAAATGATTTGAGGACAGATTCCCGGCTCGACATTCAGAAGATAGAAGATGCCTTCACGCCTGTAGCTGATATTGGGGATGTAGCTACACTTACGGACAGCAAAGATTGCAGCGAAATCCTGGTCGTCGGAAATGGGATGGAGATTTGGAAGGTCGTTGGCTGACATGACACATATTGGGCCCATATTGGTAAGTATTGTCGAACAGGAAAACAACGCACGGTTCTGTTCCGTGTACGAGGAGCTGCGGGAACCAGACAAAGGGGCTCGCTTGTCAGTGGGTCGATAATTGACGCTACGCTCAGTATGATATCATGATCAAAAACAGAAACTTGGTAAAATAGTGAAATGTGTTGCCCGTCTCTACTATGGATTGTTCTTTATTAGTTGACAGCTCTTCTTGCTGTTCACCAAATGAATGCAATCAGAATAAATCATGGCCGGAAAACGAGCGTCTAGACCAGGGAAGCCAAAGGAATCGACTTATCTTCGTAAAGATCTCGAAGATAGACCTCAACAAGATAGAAGGTACCGCTTTAGAGATGAGGCTCACCTCGAGCCCGATGATCAACGACGAGTACAATTCAAAAATACGCTTCTGGACAGCGTGGAAAACTCGAAGTGGCTTGAAGATTATCGCAAAAGCGACGACGAGGTGTGTCATTCCAGCATCAACGAAATTGCCTTTCCACTGAAACCCTTTTAGCTCAAGAATATCAAGAACAAACCACTTCGTAAATTCTACGCTCGGCAAAATGAGCGTCTTGACGACTGGATGGAAGTCAATGCTATTGTGAAAGCTTTGTCGGACGATATTCTCGAGTCCTTTGACCCTCGGGACGATAACGGGGATGGGATTGCTGAGGGAGGTGGCGCTTTGATGGACACTCAAGGCTGCATTGAGCCCTTCTTGCCGAATGAAGAGCAAGAAAAGAGACGGGTTGCAAGAAGGAACGCAAAGTGGGCGATCAACATAAACGTGGTTGCGAACATTATCCTCCTTGTTGCAAAATCTGTGGCAGCTATCTACTCTTCCTCCCTGTCGCTCATAGCCTCTCTCGCCGATTCAGCTTTGGACTTGCTCTGCACAGCCATTGTCTTCGCCACCCATAAACTGGTGGAATGGCATCTGAGCAAATTGAGACGGAAATTTCCTGTTGGGAGGCGTCGGTAAGCTCGTCCCTACATCACTATTTTGCCCTATTTTTATGCCGGCCAGGACCATGTGGAGCCCTTCCTCGCGTTAACATATCCTTTTGGCATTTCTGTTTCGCACGATGAGCCCAGGAAGGTTTATCAACGCACTTTGCTTCTGTTGACAGTTCTCAAATGTGCAGTGCTAATTCCGAGCAGACTCGAACCCTTAGGTATATTGTTATTCTCGATTATTATGATCATCTCATTCGTACAAATTCTCCACGAGTCCGCACAAAAATTGATGTCGAAAGGCCCCCATGAAGCGACTGCTCTTCCTCCAGTGGCTATTGGAGCCTTAGCAGCTACAATTGGTCTTAAAGGTGTAATCTGGTTCGGTTGCACTCGAATCAAAACGACTCAAGTCCAAGCCCTTGCTCAAGGTTCGTTTCCACATCCCATTTTAGAGGTAGGTGCTGATGCCACAAAGACTGCAAGACAGACGTCGTTTTCAATACGCTTTCTCTTATTTTTCCTGCTGTTGGGCATGCCGCAAATATCTGGTGGTTAGATCCTCTTGGTGCGGGCCTCCTGTCTCTGTTCATTATCTATGACTGGGCAAAGACTTGCTTCGAGAACGTTTTCCGCCTGACGGGCTCCGTCGTCGATGAAAGATTGTACGAGAAGCTGATTTTCCTTGCGTGGCGATTCTCTCCACTAGTCAATGGCTACAAATCAATAAATGCATATCATGCTGGGGATGGGGTCTGGGTCGAAGTGGACATCTTGCTGGATGAGAAGACAACTTTAGAGGTGGCTCATGACATTGCAGAGACTCTGCAGTATTGCTGTGAGGGTCTCCCTGAAGTTGACCGGGCATTTATTACCTGTGATTATACGACTTAGGGTCCCACTGGACATGCTGTAGAGAATTTTGAGTAGGATATTATAGTTTAAGTAAACTAAATTACTCTAAGGAAGAAATTAATCTTTTAAGAAGTTATATTTTACCTCTTATTTTAATATTAAAGTTTATTTATATTACTAGATTTATATTTATAAATATATTTTATAAAATATTACTTTCTTAATTTAATTTAAGTATAAATACTTAAGAATAAAGTTTATAAGTAATTATAATTATTAAAACTATTTATTTATTTTATTAAAATATAATTTAATAATAATACCTTTTTTATTATATTAAATTTCTTAATTATAAAACTAATTATAAGCTTATAATTAAATAATATATTTATTCTTATATAATAATAATTAAAATATAAATATTTAATTTATAATATATTTTTTAATATAAATTTTAGCCCCTTTATTATATATAATATATATATATATATATATATAAGTTATATTCCTTTAATTTTATTTAATTTTATAAGTAAATTATTATATATTATTTCTTTTAATTAATAATTAAAGAATTATTAAAGGGATAAATTTAAATTAATTATATATTATATAATATACCTTTAATAATATATTAAAGGTTTATAAAGATTTAATAAATAATACCCGCTAGCAGGGATTATTACTAATAAGAAAGATAAGAGTCTTAGTATAATTTTTGAGTGGACCCGTAATTAATTTATACTAGTAAGCGCACTAATTAACTAGAATTAAGCTCTAGCTAATAGAATTACTTAATTTCTAACTAAGTGAGTTTTTTGTCTTACCCTATATTCTTAATAAGCTAGCCTTATATAAGCTAAGGGCTAATAATATATCTAATCTATATTATAGAGCTAATTTAGGGCTTATAAGTAGTGTTTTTAGCTTAGGGCTAGTCTTAATATTAGAGAAGTTATAATTTTTAGAAAAAAAATCGAAAAAATTAAGAGTTTTGGAATTATAACTGTATAATATTATTAATAAAGGGAGGAATACTAAAACTCAATTTTCTTATTCTAGATTATACTTAGTAATACCCTTATAATTAAGAGCTCTAAGTAATTTCTAATTAATCTATATTATAGAACTAATTAAGTACTTTCTAGGAAAAAAATTTATATATAAATTAGATCACTTTTAGAGAAGTTATAATTTTTAGAATATTAGAGTTAAAAATTTACTCACGTGTACTTAAGCTTAGATTAGGATTAAACTTAGGCTCCTTATATTATACTTAAAAACCGTGAGATAGAAATTCCATTTATACTAAAATAAAGAGCTTAATTAGATAATTTTAAAGGTTTACTTTTTATCTTAATATAATTATAGAGTATAATTTTATAATTTTTAGAAGATAATAATAGAGCTAGTACTAGGGCGCCTGGGTAATTACTTAATTAGTGGCCCGCGCCCGGCTTACTTATATAATTACTTCACTTAGTGCACGTAATATACTATATAATTATAAGCTAACTCTCTCTCTTTCTCCCCCCTCCCCCCCCTTTAATAATACTCTTATTACTTAATAATAATATAAATAATATATAAAAAATATCTTTATTAAAGGCACTTATATTATACGCAGCTATAATTATATTATTTTAAATTATTCTTCTTATATATATTTATATTTTTAGGAAAGAATTATTATATATTAAAAATTAGAAAAAATTACTAAAATTTAATTTCTTAAGAAAATTAATATTAAAAATCCTAAAAAGATATCTTATATTAAAATTCTTTCCTAAGCTTAAATTAAGAAAGATTTATAATTATAAGTTCCTTAATTCTTAGTCCTCTTAATTCTCTTAATCCTTATACTCTTAATTTACTTAAAATCCCTAATAATAATAATTTACTCTTAATTAAGCCCGGCTTAAAGAAGACTACTATTATAAATAATATCTTTAAAAAGGTCCTAAAAAAGGAAAGTTAAGTTTCTAGATTTATATCTCTAGCTAAATCTATATCCCTAATCCCTTTAATTATATTTATTACTTATATCTTAAAAACCGGCTTAAAAACTACCTTAAAAGCTAGCTTAAGGGTTAAAGGAAAGAATAAACTAAATACTTCTATAAATAAGAAGCTCTTATTAAAGAGTAATATAAGCTCGGGTTTTATACTTACTAAGTATATTAAAAAGTTACCTAAGCCCGGCTTAGTAAACCCTATATAATTATTTTACTAAGGCTAATTAATTATAGGTTTTAATTAAGTTATAACTATAATTAAGAATATTCCTAAGGAAGAGTAACCTAATCTAGTTTATCTTATAAATATTAGAGTAAATTAAATTATTAAGTAAGCTAGTAATTCCTTAATTAATTAATATAAATAATAAAGAGACTTATAAAAGTAACTAAGAAGTTAGAATAAAGAGGAATTTAATAATATATTTAATTATCTAAGTAATATAACTAAAACTATTATTACTTAGTAAAATAAGAAGGCTTATAATTATAAGAGAATTATTACTTATTAAGAGAAGGATAACTATAATAAGAAGTAAATTAAGGTTTACTTAACTAAGGAATATAACCTTTAAGGTAAGAGTATCTTAATATACCTAGGTATTTTATTTATAACTTTTACCCCTATAGAAATAACTCACCTTTTAAATAAGTATATCCTTAAATATTACCTTAATTACTAAGACCCTAAGACCTTAAATTATAGAAAGCTGTGCTTTAAAGCTAGAACCTTTATAATATATATTATATTAACGGATATTAAGAAGGCCTTTAAGGTAAATAAAGAAGCTAAATTCTTAATTTTAAATATTCCTTAGCCTAAGTGAATTATACTTAATTATTATAGTTTAATTATTAGTCTTATAGGATTATTAGAAATATTAAAGGAAAGTAATAATTAAATCTATACTCTTATTAAAACTATACCTAAGAATAGTGAGTTATTATATATTAAAGAGGAAATTAAAGTCCCTAATAAGCTAATCCCTAAAGAAAATAAGGGCCTTAATCCAGTTACTTCTCCCTTAAGCCCGGCTTAAGAAACTAATACCCCTAACCCTAATAATTTAACTAATTAAAAGAAGTTACTTACTAAGGCCCGGGCTAATAAGAAGATAAAGTAACTTATTATTATAAATAATAATCTTATAAATTTACTCCTAAAAGTTAAATCTTATTTAAATCTTATTAAGAAAATAATAAAGTAAAATATTAGCCTCTAAATTTAGGACTTTATCTTTAATTTCACCTAGGATAATATTAGAGAATATAAAGTAAAAGTAACTTATAAGAATATTTACTAGGAAATCCTTAAGCTTAAAGAGGATAAACTTAATATTAAAAAACTGTTGTATTTTATTATTTAAATTATGATTAATAAATAAGTTATTATATACTATTTCATTAATTAATAATTAATTAACTATTAATAGAAAAATCTCAATTTAATTATATATTATATATTATAATATATATAGTTATATTTTATCCTTACTAGCTATTATTATAAATTATAGCTTAAGTTATTAATTATTAAAAATTAAGTTATTAAGAAACCTATTTTCTAAATAACTACTAATCGGATTTTAATAATAGTTTTATCTATAAATTCCTTATATTTAATAGTATTTATTAAATTTCATCTAGAATTATTATTATAATATCCCTAGCTTTTATTAGCTAGTAAAATCTAATTAGTTCGGTTAGTTCTACTAAGCCTACTAAGGCTTAGAGTGAACTCTTAGCTTAGCTCTAGCTTACGGCTATTAGTTCTAGCTTATAGCCATTAGTACTAAGCTAATTTTAGTATACTCGGCTAGGGACGGTTATTTTCGGGTTTTTGATTTATAATATAGTAATCATGGGACTAATCTGATTTCTAATCTACAGCCGTAGGCTAATGATTTGATTTCAAAGCACGGCTGGTTAAGGGTAATATCAGTAGTACTAGTACTAATTAGGGACCCTTGGGGTCTATATAAGCGTTCAATTTTCCCTCGTGTGACTAGAGAATTAAGCACTCAAACATTAATTCTTTATCCTTAGTTATAATTCAATTTACTCTTACATTTTGGTTACCCTGCACACACTCCCAGGTTACCCTGTTCGTACATCTTAGTTACCCTGTTCCACATCCAGGTTACCCTGTACGAAACCGACAATTCCGATAAAAACTAGTAATTAAAGACAAGAAAAAGTTACTTAAGCCTGGCTTAAGAAAGAAACTATTATTTAAGAGTATTACTAAAAGTCTTAATACTAAAGAATATAATTACTCTATTAGTAATTATATTAAGTAATACTTAGAGTTTAGAGAGATAAGTTTCTTAGAAGTCCTAATAAAGGAATATCTTTAATTATACTCTTTTCTTAGCTAAGTATTAATTAAGGGTAATATATATAAATTTCATAAATACTTATATACCTCTTATATTAAACTAAATATTAAGCTAAAGACTTTAGTAAATAAAGTAAATAATTAATTATTTAAAGTTAATAAGTATTAGGATTATTTAATTACTTTTTACGTAAATAAGGGCTATAAATACTTTAAGAAAATACTTAAAGCTAAGATTACTTAGAAAAGTACTACCCTTAGTCCTTTAAAATATATAATTTCTTAAGTACTAGAATTTCTTAATAAGTATCCTAAAACTAAGATTATTAGAGGTTTATTTAATAATATACTTAATATTATTAAGAAGCTTAGTATTTCTATTCCTAAATCTATTAATCTTAAGTAAATTATATTAAAGAATACTTATAATAATAAGGGCTTACTTTTTACTCTAATAAATTATAAATTCTATATATATAATTATTATTATTATTAAGGTCTAAAGGGAATTAAGAATAAGAACTTTATCCTTTTAACTATAATTTATAATATTACTTAGTAAATAATTTAATTAGATTATAGCCTTTACCTTATAATAATTATAACTTATAATAATTATAATACTTACCTTATTACTTATTTAAATTATATTTATTATATATCTAGTATTAAGGTTAAGGGAGACTTTATTACTTTCACTTAAGCTAATATCCCTAATACTCTTAAGTATATAGAATATAAATTACTTATAATTTATAATTATATCTCTAACTTTATTATTCTTAATTACCTTATTATTTATAATAAGAAAAATCCTTTACTTTTCTAAGTTTATAATAAAGCTTATAAGTATCTTAATTTATTAACTAAGGCTAAGTATAACTCTTAGTTTTATAACTTTACTAAGCCGGGCTTAAGTAAGACTCTAAAGACTAAATCCTAGTTAACTTTAGGACTATAAATTAAGCTTAAAGTTAAACTTAGAAGTATTATTCTAGCCTATTAAGGTATTCCTCTTATAATTTCTTTTAATCCTCTAGAGCTTATAAAGGATTAAATACTTCTATATCTAGTTTTAATAAACTTTATAGCTATTTTAGATAATAATTTAACCCTTAAAAATAATATCCCCTAGGGAGCCCTTAATTAAAATATTACCTTCCTTATAACTCCTGAGATTCCTTATTAAAAAGATCTTAAGAAAGCTCTTATTACTTCTAAGCCCTTTTATATAATTTAAAGCTTAATAGGATTAGGCCCTTTAAATAAAGCCTTACTTAAATACTTATTATAAACTAATTATATTATTATTAAGGAGTATAATTATCTCTTTATTATAAATAAGATAAGTCTTAAGTAATATTTAAAGGATTTTTATAAGCTTATAGTCTAATAAGTAATTATAATATATAAGAATATCTTTTAAGATAAGTTTTATTTATACTAGAATAATTATAATTTTATTAAATACCTTAATATAACTCTAGATATTATTATTATTACTCTTCTAAATCTAGACCTAATATACCTAGTTAAGAAGATTAAGATATTCTTTAAAGATAAGGACTTTACTAAGTTTTAACTTATACCCTCTTAATATATAAAGGCAAATAGAGCTTATATAATAACTAATATAAATTATAAAATAAAGGAGCTTTTAAATAAGTTCTAGGATAATATAAATAAGGAAGAGGTCTTTCCTAATCTTAATATTAAGGAAGATAATAAGGAAGTCTTTTCTAATCCTAGTTTAAAGAAGAAGAGTAAAATTACTAATCCTAATTATATTTACTTATTACTTAAAATTATTAACTTTAAAGATATTACTAATAATATTATTAACCCGGTTTATAACTTAGAGAATAAGGATATTATTAGTCCTAGAACTTATAAGGGTTATAAATCTAATTATTATATTACTTATATTTCTTATATAGAAGATATTACTAATAATATAAATATTAATAGCTTATTTATTATTCCCTTAAATAAGTATACTCGTGATAAGGCCTTTCTTAAATAATTAAATAATACTTATTCCTCTAATAAAGAAAATATAAGAAATAAAAATAATAAGTCTTATTTAATTTAAGATAATAAGATTAATCTAATACCCCCTAGTTCTCTTATTAATAATATAAATCCTAGTTTTATTAGTTATAATATCCTAGGATATTTAATTATAAGTAATAAGGGGGCTTCTCTTATCTTTAATTCCAAGGCCCGCGCTAAGAAGTATAAAAATAAGTATAAGGTAATTAGTAATAAGGGTAAGAATACTAAGGTTATTCTTACTTAAAATATAAGTAAATAGTTTACTCTTAAGAACTAGGAATAATAAGTATAAGTTACTTAATCCCGGATTAAGAAAGATTTATAATATAAATAAGTAGTTTTCCTTAAGCTTTCTCTAAGGTTATTTATTAATTATACTTCTCTTATAAAGTATAATTACCTTAAAAGTATTTCCTTCTTTTTAAAATATATATATTATATAATAATTCAGGGTAAACTATTATTAGGGAAAGGAGCTATATAATAGGGAAAGTTATAATATTCTATATTACGTATTTTATAACTCTTCTCTACCCTTCTCAATATTTAGTCTTTAGCTCTCCCTTAAGGAGAGAAAAATAAGTAATATAATCTTCTTAAATATAATATCTCACTAGTTTATATAACTAGACCCTTCCTTCTTATCTTATTTCGTGATTATATTATTTATATATATTTCCCCTTCTATAGTAATCTTATAAGAGCTTAAATAAGGGTATTAAAAACTTATTCCTTTTTTTCTTTTCTTTATCTTTAGATTTTCCTTTATAATTAACTTATAGAATCGAGCTTATTAACTTATATATATATTACTATATACCTTTATTATAACTTAAATCGCCCGTGTTATTATAATAATAAAACGGTTATAACCTTTTAAATTATAAATTAAAAATCTCATATTATAAATCTTATATTTAAATCATAAATTATAGATTATAAAATTTTAATAACTCTAAGGCTAAAATCTCTTAATCTTCTCTTAAGTTACTTCTTTCCTAAAAGCCCTCTTATCTCTGCGCTTATTCCTTCCCTAGCCTTCTTCTCCCTTATTTTACCTCTTATATCTCTTTAATATATAAGTTAGTATAAGAAAAAAAGAGGGAGAGAGAGGTTAGAGGAGGATAAGAGATAGGGAAGAAGGTAAAGGGAGATAAGGTAAAGAAAGAGAAGAGGGAAGAGAAAGAGAGAAGGGAGAAAGAGAGAAGGGAGAAGGGAGGAGAAGAGATCTTTGGAAATTTTTACTAGTGCTTATATTTTTAGGATATAGGATTTAGGATTTGGGATTTCGTCCTAAGGGGGGTTATAACCGTTTCGTTATAAGGTCGTGCTATACTGGGCAGCGTATTAGTGTTTGAGAAATCTCGCATATTTCATAAAGGTCTTTTTGTCCTCGCTGTATCCGGTAGCAAAATTTGAGTTTCTGATATTTTATTATCCGCTAGAATCATATGCTTTACGTGCTTCAGGTTCTATAATACAGTAAAATGGGATTGGCCTTTATGATTCCAATGCTACTTTCACGTAAGTTATTCATTTAAATAGTCGCCGCCAGAAGTTATTTTCAAAATATAGACTTTAGACCTCGTTAGAGTATATATAGTTATTAGACAGCGGACTTGTTAACCTTAATTACAGCCATGTTATGCAAGCCAAGTTCAAAAGAAGCGCTCGTACCATTTGCTGTCTTCCCACTGTAAAATTCGGTCCAGCTGAAGGAGCCATTGCCAAGGCCTGGGACATCCGAGAAATTCACTGAGTAGTTGCCGGCCTTATCAACAGCTATAAGACCGATAACAATGCCATCACTTAGTGGCCCAGCCCAGTATGGATATAGGCTGCTCCCTGAAGGTGCTGCAGCACCTGATGGTTGGAAGGTTGTTGCTGCTTTGCCCAGCAGATCTTGATGTATGGAAAGAATCCCCTATTAGGTAGGTACTTAGCTGCAAATCAATTAGAACGAATCTGATGACTTTATATACCTTATTCTTGATTATTTCTAGGGTAGAAGTAGCGAGTTTTGTCATATCCGTGCCCATAATGATAGGTGACTTGGCGATAGCCCAAAGGCCGAAGTGAGCTCGCTCTTCATTCTCCGAGAGCTTACCATTACCAAGTTGCTACGAAAATAGGGCTTTTAGCAAACCGATAACTTTGATAAGGGGAATACACACCATCATATCCAGATCATTGAACCCTCCAGGTGCCGCGTACTGAGCAATGGTGGCCGCCTTCGCGGCAATGCTGGCGACAGAGCCCCAATTATTCTGAATATCATCTGTTCGAGATATGAAAATTAGTTTTACGGAATGAAATTTAAAGTGGAGATACTGTCATTTGAAGAGAATTTCTAGAGAAATCTCTGCCAAGCAGATAGCTCGTATGAAATCCCAAGCAGGGGATGAAGCTCTGGAATTCGACGTACCTGACATTCTCCATGAGTTTCCTACACTCCCGCCCCAAGTCCAAACATTGTCTCTGCCCCATTGGCACATGGAAAAGAATATGGGACGGCCGGAATTGAGTAGGGAGTCACGCATCCTAGGATAATACGTGGACGTGTTAGCCCCAGCATTATTGAAGCCTGTTCCTGTGTAACAATTATCATATTTCCAATAGTCAACACCCCATGATGCTAAGGTCTTTCCATCTTGGACCTCGTGGCCTTGGGATCCCGGATAACCTCCGCAGGTTTCGCGTCCAGCATCGCCGTAGAGCCCCATTTTTAACCCCATGTCGTGGATCTGGTCAGTGACAGCCTTGATGCCGTTAGGCCACTTCGCCGGGTCAGGAACCAGGTTCCCGGCGGAATCCCTGGCTTTGCTGGCCCAGCAGTCATCAATATTGACGTATAGATAGCCAAGGTCTTTCAGTCCCAGGCTCACAAACGCCTCCGCAGTGTTTAACGCCGTGGAGGCTGTTGCTGCGTTGCACTGTCCTTGGTTCTATCAAATCTCACTGGTAAGTAATTTGCATCAACAGCTCAAACAAAGGGGAGATTCACCCATCCATTCCAGCCCAGGGCTGGTGTTTTCCCTAAACCATTATCCAGTCGTTTTTCCAGCCGCTCATTCTCGTAAGAGTCTCTGAAAGGCGCAGCGCTGACGATAGCTAGCAAGGCAATGAAGATTTTAGAAATCATCTTGACGACTCAAATTGTAAGGAATCGCATCTTAGAAGAAAAATTCTAACTTATAAACTCCTGGGCATCACATATAATGGATATATTGTACAAGAGATCGATACTACCGACTCTAGAAGCCGGTGCTAGGCCCCTCTCATATGAGTAGAGCATTAGGAGTAGATTTTAAGTGGTCTACAGCCGTCTCCCAGGCGCACCAATTGCAAACGATGTTGAGACGGCAACCTTTTGCTGTTAATTTTCTGATAAATGGAAAGGAACTAAATTTTTCCATATTGAAGAGGATTGGGGCAGGATAAGCTCCCCGGCCAGTGGAACCCCACAATAATTGCAAAAGGGCCGCGTACTCGGTGCCAGAGAAGCGTCGCCTAATGTCAAGCCGTTGCCAGAGCGCTACACTATCGAAGCCCAGGCGGAGCATCAGCATTTCTGGAGTTCGAAATAGATGAGGTTTGGTTAGTGGCGGTGTATCGGCTCGAGTTTGATTGTTCAGAGGTTCGGCGACTTCGGATTGTAATTCCTCAATGCGAAAGTAATAGGTATCCGCTGCGCTGCCGCTAGTAATAGTCGGTTCGACCTTCTACATAAGCAGTCGCTTACAGTCGGGGAAAGCAAGTGTCCCGCGAAAGCAAGTGTCCCGCGAAAGCAAGTATCCCATCGGCATTTACTAAGTACTTTAATTTAGCCTAGAACCCTACTAAAAATCAGGTACTTTCACAATATAATTAGGACAATTTTTGAGAACAATACTCTTAACTATTTTAAGCTTATAAAATCGGTATTTCTAGTAATCGAATTAATTAAACTAGTAATACTCTCTATATTTAAACTATTATATATTAAAAGGGGAGGGCTTAAATCTCTCTATTCTTATACTTCTACCTCTTCCCTCTTAAGGCTAATACCCTATATAAATATCTTAATCTCTTTATTAGAGTTATTCTTAATAAACTAGTCCTTAAGGGGAACTAGTATTTCTAGCTCTCTAATTAAAGCTATTAAGCCTAAATAGCCCTTATTTATTATTAATAGTCTCTTTATATTTATTAGTATTTTATTAAGCTTATAAATAAGAGCTAGATCCTTAATTAAAGGGAGCTTATCTTAATTAATATACTCTTTAAGATAAAGGAGTCTAGTTTTATTATTCTTATAAACTTAAATACTTATAGATTTTTAATTACTCTTTTACTTATTCTTTATATTAAAATTATCGGTTTTATATAAGGTAACCTAGGCGTGGAATAAAGTAACCTAATTATAGAGTAAAATAATTAAGTATTAGTTTATTAATAACGCATAATATAATAGGTAAGACGTAATATACTAGTTATATAAAATAATAGTTAATTGGATTAAAAAGTAAGAGTAAAGGGCTCGATAACTTAATATTATTAATACTCACTCTCGCGCTAAGCCTAATTTATACTAGTATATAAATTTCTATATTACGTAATTATTTAAGAATATAGTTATACTAATACTAGAGCCTCTCTAAAAGTATTTAAAAAACGTTATTTCCTCTCTAATTATATATTAATTACTTAATTTAGCTTAGTTATAATATTCCTCTTATTTACTAATATTCTATATATATTTTACTTAATAATATACTTAATAATATACCCTTATATATTCTTAATCGCGTTTTACTTATTTTTCTATATTTAATTATAATATATTTATATTAATAAGTTATTTAAGGATATTTAATAACTTTAATTTTATTATAATATTTATAAGATTTAAGTCTTTATTAATCTATTTAACTTATATAATCTCTTATTATTTATATACTTAATAAAGGTATATAATATTAATTATTAGTTATTTCTCTTATATAATACTTAATTTAATGAGATATTTATATAAAGACTTTAAATTTATATAGAGAACTAGTAATAAGTTAATTCCTAGTATCTTATTAATTATAGACTTAATTAAAGCGCTTATATTAAAATTATAAGCTATTTTATATAATTTTAATACTAGAATACTTTTAGTAATTCTCTTATACTTAATAAAAGATTAATAAAGTATATTTATATATTTAGAAGTATTTACTAAGACTAGAATATAATTAATTTAAGAAGAGAAGTCTTAGTTATTTATAAATAAAGTATTTATAAAGGTGAGTAATTATAGGGACTCCTTATTTAACTTTATAAAGTATAATCCTCTAATAATATTCTTAATTTATTATTAAATATACTTATTTAGTACTTTTATATTCTTCTTAATTAGTTTAATAGCCTAAGTAATTATTAATAAATTATAAGCTACTTTTAATTAATAAATAAATATAATATATACTCCTCTAATATATTAAGTAATATATTAATCCTTAGTATTAAGGTTTTAATATATAGTTCCTTTATTATTAATTATAGTTATATTCTTATTAATAATAGGCTTAAGGTTCTTATATTAATATTCTTATATAAGGGTAATTTTATTAACTTTATTATAAATAATTCTATTATTAAACTTAAGATTATAATTTAGGGTAAGATATTTATATTCCTTAGTTATAAATTAAGCTTTTTAAAGCTCTTCTTATTCTTTTATAATAAAGGTATTATTTTTTATAAAGAGTATATTATTTATTTAAAGATTAATAATATTAAATAACTAATTATTATAGAGGAAATAAGGATTATAAGTTAATTATTTTATAGAGAACTTATTAAGATAGTGAGAGTAATAAGTCTTAAATTAGTGATTTCTAGCTTTTAATATATTATATAGTAGTTTTATAATCTTTAAGATTAAATCATTTTCTAGGTTTAATTCTCTTATTAATTCTTATAATAAATTAATATAGAAATTATAGTTAAGTAAGGTTATTAATTATATATATATTTATAAAATATTATATAAATATAACTCTATAATCTCCTTTATTATTATAGTAATATTAAGGATAATTCTTTAGTTAATATATTAAATAATTAGTAATTATATTAATATAATATACTTTTCTTAATTATTATAGGCTTAAATAATAAGTCTTAACTTCTTTAACTCCTTCTTAATACCCTTATTCTTAATCTTATTAATGAATTTAGAGTTAAAGATATATATATTATTTAATATCTTAAATTAAGGGGTAACCTTAAAGACCCCCTTTTCTAATAAGTTTATAACTTTAATTTAATAGGATATCTTATATTAAAAGTTATTTTATAAGAATATAATAATATTAAGGTTCTTATAAAATTATCCTCTATTATACTTTAAAGGTATAAGAGTAAATATAAAAGTATTTATAATAATTATATCCTTATCTTTATTCTCTAATTTAATCTAGATTAATTTATCTTTAATTTATTTATTTAATATTAAGAAGGGCTTTATAGAGATTAAATAAAAGGTTATATTATTATAAAGAAGTATAAGAATATATAATTTACTATTTATAAATACTAACTTATATAATTCTTCTTAATTATTAAGTTAATTAATATTCCCCTTATATTAAACTAAGATATTAAAATTTAATATAAGGTTATAAATATTAATTATATTTAGTTTATTTTAAGTATTTAGAGTATTTATAACTTAGTATTTTACTTATATCTTTTAAATTTCTATTATTACCTTCTTTATAATTATAAATTATTATATAATAATTAGGGATAAAATATCTTATTTGGTTATTTATAATAATACGCTATAAACTAAGAGTATAGGAATTAGATTATTAAATTTTATAAAATTATTAATAGCTTTAAAAGTTATTTAAAGTATTATATCTTTATTAATATTTATAATCTTAATTATAATAATAAAATAAGTATATTAAACTAGGCTATAATAGTATTTTATAATTCTTATAGAGTTATATACTTTTATAAAAATAATCTTTACCTTTATACTTAATATATTTATATATTAAATAAACTTTTTATTAATAAACTACTTTCTAATATTTATAATAATCTAGTTTAAAGGGCTTAAATAAGTATTAATTTAATATATCTTAAGGGTATTTTAAGTATATTTTATATTAATATTTTAAAGTTATTAATTAGCTTAATATTAAGTACCTTTATTAATAATATAAAAAATAAATTTTCTAGAAATATAGAAGATATTAATAATAATAGAGTAATTAAAGTTAATATTATCTTTTAAATTAAACTTAAATTATTTAAGTAATTAGTTATATTTTTAATATTATTTATAGTATTTAATAAAGTAATTAAGAGTTTCTTTATTAATATTATAGCTTATTTATTTTAATATCTTTTATAATTTACTAATTAATAAATAATTAAAATAATAATATAAGTATTATAATTTAACCTTTATAAGGAAGTAGAGGTTATAATTAAAAGACTTAATAATATAGCCTTATAATAAGGTATTTTAAAGTAAAAAAGAATAATTAAAGTATTATATTATTAATATATTCTTATTAATTAAAGTGATTAATAAATTAGTGAGATTATTAAAGTAAATACTTAGCTTATTTATATTAGCTAAGTTAAGTAAGAATAAAGTCTTTATAAATATAATATAGAACTCTACTTAATTAATTAATATTTTTACCTTTATAGATCTAATAAAAAAAGTAGAACTAATATTAAATTATATTTTAATCTACTCCTTAATAGTTTTATTAAGTATAATATTATTATTAATATATTATAGAGCTTAGAATTATTTAAATCTAGTAGTAAAGTATTTAAATATATTAATATTAATTATAATTTTATAAAAGTAATAAGAATTATACTAAGATATACTCTTAATTATAAAGTTATTAATTAGTTATTTATTAAGGTTTTAAGAAGTAATTTCGCCTATTAATTAATATAAGAGAAATAGTAAATTAAGGTTATTTATAAGGGTATTAAGGATAATTATAATTAATAGAGTTAATATAACTAATATAATTAAAAAGTTCTTAACTAAAGTAAAGAAGTTATTTAAGGGTTTAGACTCTTCTTTATTTCTATTTATTAAGAGAGCCTTAAAGGCATTACTTAAGTTATCCTTATTATTCTTATTATTTACTTTATCTTTAATATTAGTTATATATTAATAATAAGTATTAATAAAGTACTTATTAAAGTTATAAGAGTTCTAAGCCTTTATATTAAACTAATTAATATTTCTAAACTAAAATTAAGCCTTCTCTATATCTTATTCTTTTAGTATATACTTTTATAAATAATAGTCTTCCTTCTTATAAATAAAGTATAATTTAGGTTTAGGTTTAATTAAGTAGTTATAATTATAGTTATAATTAGAGTAGTATTAATAACCCCTAGTTCTTAAGTTATTTAATTAATATTTCGAGTAATATTATTAATAAATAAAGTAAGTTTTAGAATTAAGCTATTATTTCTTCTTATATATTATAATAAATAATTAGAGCTTATTAATAAGTTATTTAAGGTTTATTAATAAGTTTAATATTATATATTAATATATAAGTAACCCTTAATAAGAGGTAATTATCTTATTATATAAGAATTTAATACTATATAAACTAAGTAAAAGACTATATTATAGTTTACTTAAGGTAGTAATTAATAATTAAATAATCTTATATATTAACTTCCTAGGGTTCTTAATAGTTAATAATTATCGTATTTTATTATTTAAATTACGGTTAATAAATAAGCTATTATATATTATTTTATTAATTAATAATTAATTAATAATTAATAGAAAAATCTCAATTTAATTATATATTATATATTATTATATATATAGTTATATCTTATTCTTATTAGCTATTATTATAAATTATAGCTTAAGTTATTAATTATTAAAGATTAAGTTATTAAGAAACCTATTTTCTAAATAACTACTAATTAGATTTTAATAATAATTTTATCTATAAATTCCTTATATTTTATAGTATTTATTAAATTTTACTAGAAATAATTATTATAATATCCTTAGCTTTTATTAACTAGTAAAATCTAATTAGTTCAGTTAGTTTTACTAAGCCTACTAAGGCTTAGGGTGAACCCTTAACTTAGCTCTAGCTTATAGCTATTAGTTCTAGCTTATGGCCATTAGTACTAAGCTAATTTTAGTATACTTAGCTAAGGACAGTTATTTTCGGGGTTTTAATTTATAATATAGTAATCATGGGACTAATCTAATTTCTAATCTACGGCTATAAACTAATGATTTAATTTCAAAGCACGGCTAGTTAAGGGTAATATCGGTGGTACTAGTACTAATTAGGGACCCTTAAGGTCTATATAAGCGTTTAATTCTCCCTCGTGTAACTAGAGAATCAAGTACTCAAATATCGATTCTTTATCCTTAGTTATAATTCAATTTACTCTTAAATTTTGGTTACCCTGCGCACACTCCCAGGTTACCCTGTTCGTACATTTTAGTTACCCTGTTCTACATCCAGGTTACCCTGTACGAAACCGACAATTCCGACAGTTACGATTCAATTTACTCTTATATTTTGGTTACCCTGTGCACACTCACAGGTTACCCTGCTTCGTACATCTTAGTTACCCTGTTCCACAACTTGGTTACCCTGTACGAAATCGATAATTCCGACATTAGTATTAACGGCCGTAAGCTAGAACTAACGGCCGTAAACTAGAGTTAAGCTAAGGGTTCGCCCTAAGCCTTAGTAGGCTTAGTATAATTAACCGAACTAATCAGATTTTACTAACTAATAAAAGCTAGGGAAATTATAATAATAATTCTAGATAAAATTTAATAAATACTATTAAATATAAGGAATTTATAGATAAAATTATTATTAAAATCTAATTAATAATTATTTAAAAAATAGGTTTCTTAATAACTTAATCTTTAATAATTAATAACTTAAGTTATAATTTATAATAATAGCTAATAAGGATAAAATATAATTATATATATAATAATATATAATATATAATTAAATTAAAAAAATTTCCATTAATAGTTAATTAATTATTAATTAATGAAATAATATATAATAGCTTATTTATTAATCGTAATTTAAATAATAAAATATGATACTTTCTTCTATAATTAGATTATTTTATATAGCTTTTAATAATTTTTAAAAAATTAATAATTTAAAAAACCTTAAGTATAAGCTTTTTCCTTTAATCTTTTAATCTGTAAATATATACTATTTATAATTAAGATATAATTAAAGTTGATTAAAAATAGTAAGTATATTTAATCGAGGTATATATTAAAGACTAAGCTAATAATTATATTATAACTTTAATAATTGAGCTTTCCTCGGCCCGACGTATCCAAATAAGTACGCTGCTATCTTCCTCATTTGAATCTCCTCGCTGCCCTCGGTAATTCGATAACGGCCTGTCTTAAGTTAGTGTTTGGCTTCCGAGAAGTGGATATGACTAACGATGATGTCGATATATATGCTCAAAACTAGATCGTACGTCAGCCACTGGTAAGCGATGGACCTGGACCAAGACACGACTCACGCTTTATGTCTCGAGTACCCAATCCCACCTATGTCTTTATTAGCTTGAGTCGACCAGTCTTCGGCGTCTAAGCTTGCCATGAATCTGCATCGCTCGATCTGCCGCTTGGGTACATAGTCTATTCCCCCAATACTATTCCCGTTAGCTGTGTTTCTACTTAAGCCAACAGCTGCGTACATTACACATTGACACCTTGTCACCGAGATCGCGTTCGATCTCCTTTTGGGTCATACCATCCATTTCGGTGGCAGTTTTCAGGATCAGCAATTTTAGCATCTCTACCTAACATTCCGTGTTAGTAATTGTGATTCGTGTTATAGATGAGGATCTTAAAAGCTGAGGAGCTCGATAGACAAACACGCATGCAAGTTTTCGCGAAGGTCTCGAGCTGTGCGCTCGATCTTGAATAGACGGTATCAAGTCTAGACATCGGCTTACCTGCGTTGCAAGTTCAACAATTGGAAACTGGATGCCTTGGTTCGCGGACAATTCCTTGCCGAAGGGCTTCCGCCTCCTTGCGTATTTGATACTCTCTTCAATGCAATATTCTGCAGCTCCAAGTGAGCTCGCAGCTTGGCGAAGTCGGTTCTCATGCACGAATGTTTGTGCAATTGCCAGCCCATGACCGACAGTTCCAAGGATCGCTGTATCTGGAACGAAGACGTCCGTGAAGGTCAAAGCTAAACGACTCGAATAAGCACCTGCTACAAAGAAGTTGGGCGCTTGCCTTACTCGCGTGGTCGGTCGGCATGTTAAATGTCCATTCATAGGACTCGATTATAAATCCTACAGCGACTTAGCACGGAAGTTTTTCGGATATTGAGAGGCAAGACAGGAGCGACGAGACTAAATCCTCGTGGCAATATACGTATGCTGACTCTCTCTCTCTCTCCTAGCTCCTCGGCCTTGATCTTGCATAGAGAAAAATGATATGTGTTATGAGAATATGACTTACCCGGAGTGCCCTTAGGAACAAAAAATGCTGTGATACCAATTGCATCACCTGACTGACCGTGAGTTCTGGCAAATACTAAGCAGTGCGTTGCTCTGTGCATGCCGCTGATCCACATCTTCCCACCGTTGATCAGCCATCCACTTGTACTATTTCTAGTAGCCTGGACAGCATGGGTGAACATATGGGTTGCATCAGATCCATGGCTGGGCTCTGTTAAACCGAACGTGAAAGAGACTTTTCCGTCAAGTCTCCCTTGAATGAATTCAGTTTTTTGTTCTGTCGTGCGTCAATGCAAGATTGGAGATTTGGTTTCGTAAGGAGTATACCTTTAGTACCAAATTCCTTCACCATTAGTCTGGGTAACGAGACAATTAGCTATGGCTCGACGCAATACTTAATATGAGACAAATTGGGCCTTGTATCGAGTCGACACGAAATCAGAAAAAAGGTAGAGATTGGAGAAGGGAGTTCCATTCGTCTAAAACCCACATATCTGGAAAATTCCCAACAATACTATGCTCATTCTGTAGGTCGTTGAACAGACCCAACCCTTTCTTCGCTAGATGTATTCTGATGACAGCCTAAAACCCATGAGCCTGTATTATTATTGCATCTATGAGTGGAATATGGGAGGTGAAAAAATGTCTTTGGAGCAACGGGTTTCAAAGAAATATATTTGTTCGGAGGAGTGAAGAGCTTCGAAGACAGGGAAAGTATAGGAACAATGCTCGGGAAAGAAGAGACTCGCCATCCAGAGATTCCCACCATTTCTGCCTCCGAACTCCTCTGGCAAGCAGAAACGATAAAATCCCGCTTCGTCAGCTAACTTGCGGGCTTCAAATAGAAGCTCCTCCCAGTCGTCACGTGGTAGGCCTTGATGACCCCAGTCGGTCTATCGAATATGTCAGAAAGAGGACCAATGCAAGGGACCCTGCCTGTCCAACTCTAGCATCCTCTCGGCGGTGATCAAAGAATCGTTCATTGTCGTTGGATGCTTGCAATGGTGCAATCGTGGTGTCGATGAAGTTGTCAATTTCGTGAAGGTACGCCACAAGGTCCAAGGGAATCGAGAAGCTCATGGCTCCAAGAGCTGGATTGGGAGGCATGTTGTGAAAGCGAGGACCTTAGCTATATGTAAATATTGCTCATGGTAAAGGAATTTTTTTTCAAAGAAATATTTCTAGAATCTGGGTATGATGTGGATTGCGACCCTTATACCTACCTTATCGAGACTGCGGGGTATAGTACCTCGGTTGAGGGGGGTGGTTTTCAAGGGTGGTTTCAGATGGGAATCTGACAACACTAGATTCCGAACATCGAGGGTGCTGTGTTGACGAATCTTTTTTGGTATCCACAACAACATGCCTAGAATGAGTGCCATTTTCACCACAGATATTTTGAATGACGTTGAAGCTAGGGCAAATCAAAGGGCTGATATCGATGCCTCCTAGTTGAACCTGGAGCCTCAGGCCGATCGCCCATCGTCGTTCCGAACAACGTCAGGGCTGCATACGCCAGGCAAAATCCCCAATCCTCCGCTTTCAAGTCCATACTTGACCTGCTCCTGCCGAGTCAAGTTACATACGAAGAAGAGCGCCACATCTCAGAATGCCCAAACCTTCGCCTTCTCTTCTGCTTTTGGCCCCGCCTCCTGTTCCCATCACCTCGGCATCGCTCGCAGCAGCTTATCGCCCATCGATTATTGCTGCAGTTTCCATCTTGAAAGAGCTTCCAACCAGCGCCCAATTGATGATTGGGTTGCCATGCCCGGCCGTTCATGCTCGACTCCGAGGACCAAGATCTCAGGTCTACAACGAGCTCCAGCGATCGTTAGCCAGCCTTTATAGCTTGGTGTGTATCGTGTGTGCCAATTTGGGCGTTGATGTCGAATCCGATACTCCTGGATCTATCGATGCGCGTATTCTCTTGCTAGACTACGATGGGTCACAGCACCTTGCCGCAGAAGGAGAGCTTAGGCCAGATAACTTCATGGCTGGACCAATTGTTGACCTTCCTACTCTTGCCCTCACCCGGCGCCGGTGGAACATCATATTCGCCGTGGACGGAGAGGAAGGCCAGAAGATATTCACCGCTTACTCGAAGCTTGCAAATCGACAAACTCCCCCCTTATATGGTCACGTGAGGACCATCGGTGGAGGTGTCAGCTTGATTCAGAAAGAGGAATTGGTGCCAAGACAATCAACCTCAGATAGTGTACACAATGTTGTCGCTGTGGGCGGAACTTTTGATCATCTTCATGCTGGTCACAAGCTATTGCTTACAGCCACAGCTTTACTCCTTCAACCAGCCAGCATATCATCTGTTGCGCGCAGAAGACTCATTGTTGGCATAACTGGCGATGAGCTCTTGAAGAATAAAAAATATGCCGAGTATCTGAGTAGCTGGACCCAGCGGCAGGAAGACGTTGTCGACTTCTTACTCTCAATACTTCACTTTGCTCAAGAGAGTCAAGAAGCAGCAATCGAAACGATCTCATTTGACGAACCAATTCCAAATGGGCGAGCAATCCATACGAAGCTCAAGAATTGTTCCATTGTCATAGAATGTGTTGAGATACAGGATCCATTCGGACCTACAATTACAGATGAGAGCGTTACTGCACTTGTGGTGTCAGGGGAGACAAGGTCAGGTGGGAAGGCGGTCAATGAGAAAAGGGAGCAGAAGGGATGGAAACGTCTGGATGTGTTCGAAGTTGACGTTCTGAACGCAGAGGAGACTGAACAAGGGGCAAGCCAGACCGAAAACTTTGCGTCGAAGATTAGCAGTACAGCAATTCGGAAACGCAGAGCTGAGATTGCTCGTACCTCATCACTTTGATGGGCATGGGCAAGGGCAGGCAAGTAATCCTTGGAAAATATTTGCATATGCAGAAGCAGTTGCAATACGGAACGCGCTCCGTTGTCTAATTGTGCTCCAAATTTTTCATGAGCTTTGCAAGTTTTACAAACCGGAGGTAGGCCTCAGTAGGCTACGGGAGCAACAGGCAGAGGACCCCGCGACCGCTCGATCGCTGGTTGGTGAAGAAACGAGGCATCGTCGACTTAGATGAGATAGTTCTTGTCGTGCCTCCTCACTGCCTTACGGCAGCAGGCTTGATATCACGACACATGTATCACTGCATAAGTTGGTCCTCGAGTTGTCAATAAGTGCACATGCAAGCTAGGATCCGAGGCATACCAGGAGTAGAAGACTCTCTACCTTCTTCCGCGAGGATATTAGTGGCCCGGGAATGGAATGGGAGCACATGTGAATGCATTGTAGCGATCACAACCAGGCCGCTTGCGTCAATCACAGTACTGCAAATATGCAAAGCATCCTTGCGGCCCGTTGGTTCTCTGGCGCAGCCAAGCGGGTAATGCGGGAAGGACCTTCCACTTGCATGATATCTAGAGAAGAAGGCAAATAACGGAGAATCAAGAGACGCGCATCGGCGTGCCGACCCGTTCCCGATTGCGGGTAACTGGCCCCGAGGCTTCTTTGAAGACTTCAGCTCCAGTAGTGAGTGGTCCCGGGAGAAGACAAGGATCCTCCTGCAAGACAGGCGCTACAGTATGCGGGGACGACAGCATCACAATTAAGCGCCGCTGCGGCATGCCCCTCTTCCGCTCTTCACAGACTGTTATTGGCGCCTCGTGTGCAGCCATCTTCAACATCCTGGCATCCTGGCTTTGTGGCTTTGACTTGCCCGACTCGTGCTGCGCGATCATGTAAGAAAGGGTGTTGTGCATTTCTGCCGAGATGTTAAGTGGTATCTGCCCGCAGAAACCACCCTTTCTCCTCCTCAACAGTGCGGGTGCGATTGGCTGCGAGGAACAGCGGACTAAGCTGCACTTGCAGAACGGATGCGTTTCACCAGTCGACGATTCGCTGCCACGACGCATCAGCGAAGCCATTCCTTCAACAATCAGTATCACCATCGAAGCCAACACCCCGAGCGGGAAGCGTGCAGCTCACATGATCGAAACTCGCACCGAGCATACGGAACGCTACTGAGGACGCTACTGCCTTTCATTGCCAATGATTCGTCCAGCAGTGCTGTAGGAGGCCGTTTCGAAATGCAGAGCAAACGCATATGGGCGAATGACCAAGAAAACTGCAGCCTGTTCTCACACATCGGTGAGAGAGCCATTCCAGTTATTGCTAGATGCATAAACACGTCAGAATAGCTGATCCCCCTATGTGCTGGCACTTCTCGAGCAGCTGCGGATTTGCCACTGTCGCTATTTCTCATGATATTGTGTATCTGATACCATCGACCTCGTCCTAGGATATGTGGAGTTGAGCGAAGCAGGTGGTATGTCAATCTAATGGTGATATATACGAACATTCTAAAACGCCAATTCTAGCAGAATCAAACTCCATTAAGATGGCGAGTGCAATGATTGCTTTGCGAAACCGGGAAATCCTGGAGAAGATATTGCTGCGCCTGGTCGGCGACGACAAGGGCATTACCATCATAACCAATACAGAAGATTATGAAGCCCCAAGGCGCATTTCCGTATCTCGGCCAAGTGATAGTCTGAGAAGCGTTCTCAACTTCGCTGTGGTGGTGAACACCTACCTTGTGAAGGAGTTCATCGACTTCACCGTAATCAACGAATATCTAGACGAGAAAATTGACGCAAAGAACAAAATTCACAACAAACGTCTCGGCGAATGGTATCGGGACTACAATAACGAACATCGCCCGATCACTCGACTGCCCGAGGAACTCTTAAACCATGTGCTGGATAGCCTGACCATAAAACCTCGAAAATTGTTAGACACCCACAAACGTGCAAGCCTAAGTGTGGACAGCTTTGCTTCGACGGCGGCATCCCTTGATCAAGACACGACTCAGATCAGGCAATTTAGACTGGTTTGTCATAGATTTGCAGGAGTTGGCCGCGGACGCCTACTCCTCCGAGTCCGTATTCGATTCTCTTCCGAGGGCTTTCATACACTGCGAGAGATCTCGGGGAATGAAAACTTTCGCGGCTCTGTGCAGCAATTCTCCTATATGATCCCCCGTTTCTATCCCTCGGGTAAGCGGTGACACGCAGCTGGGATGCCACTATACTGATCTTTCTATCTGTAGATGTTACATCTCTTGAACGCAAGCTGGAAGAGGCACGAGCGAGTGTCGACGACTCAAAGCTGAAATTAGCTCTCAGAGTACAAGGAAGACGGGGACCAGTTGATAGACAACAGCCAACGTACCAAGAACTACGCACTGCATTACGGCGTGGTGAAGCAGACGCAGAGCAACTTGTAATAGCACTGAGAAAGGCTCAACAGCAGAAAGAGATTGTTGAACAGAAGGTGGACGTCAAGACTCTTGTGTATGCGTTGACCAGATTTAGCAATCTCCAACAGCTACGGTTGATGAAAGTTGTGGATGCAGACGACAAGTGGGACAAGTAGGTGTAGCTCGCCGAGCTCAAACTAACCCTTCCATATGTTTCTACTCTCTGACTCGTCTCACGAGGAGAGATCGGAACAATGGTTCCACCTCTCTTGATTCTGAATAGGCAAGGCTGACTCGGGGACCACCAGGTACCTTCGAGCACATGCAGACGTTGCAGCCGAGTTTAGGCCTTTCGAGTGGAAGTGGGCTTATGAACATGCCGCTACCACGCTAGCTTTTGCTATTCAGCAATCCCATTCTAGTATCCATCGATTTTCAAGCCGATTCATGGACCCTAAAACACCAATCTTGGTTACCCAAGGTTTGAAAAGGACGATATCAAGCATTGCTGAACGTGTCTCCGTCTTGGAATTCGAATTCAGGCAAACTGATATCGCGGTCACTCTGGAGCAAAAGATGTCACAGTTATCAGCGCTTTTTCAAGTGGTTTTCAATGCAGCCATAGACTCTCTGCGTAGTCTGCACATTGGCTTGTAAGTACAACTTTTCTGCTTCTGAACTACGATAAATGTCTGTGAAGCATCCCATTTTGCACGCTTTGGGTCTATCTACTCGTCGCTATATGTTGAACTGATCGTCTCACTTACTAGCACCCGACCAGTTTCGATTCCTCTCAGGGACATATTCCACGACGTGCACTTGGCGAGGCTGGAGCATATGTGAGCAAAATTTCTTTTCCAGTATAAATTAAACACAAGAACTGTTCTTCGTCGCCCTCACGAGAATACCAAGCGTTCAAGAGCGCCTTCACCCCGATCTTACTGTGGTGGGGTATTTCCACTAACTCGGCGAATATGAAGCGGCTTGCACATGTGGCAAATGAATGGCGACGAATTACTAAACCTGTTGAAACGACACAAAAAGACGCTTAGAAGTTTGCGCTTGAGGCATGTGTTGCTGCGACGTAATCTGCAGAGTGACTGTGATTGGCGTCAGGTGCTCCAATTCATAGTAGGTATTGAGTGAAACACTCATTTCCTGACTCGCCATCCTATACTTCTGTCAAGCATTAGCAGAGTACTGACATATCTCTTGCAACATCTTCCCTATATATATGCTGACTCCTCGTCGCGCAGCGTCTTGAAATAAGACCAACGGGCTATGTTAGCCTCAGAGGGATTGACTATGAGGACGACATTGATGCTGCAAATGGCATGCACTTTGTGAATATACCTGCTCAGAACAACACTATCAGCGATGAGGACAGCGATATCGATGACCTATCTGACGATGCCTGGAGCGAGTCGAGCGATGGGCTTGAAGAGGCGAGAGAAGAAGATGAGGGCTCGGTAACAAGTGCGAGTAACACTATTATGGGCGAACAGAATGAAGATGAGCAGGAAGAACTGGATGAATCAACCGATGATAGTCACGAAAGTCACGACGAGCTTGACGACAATGAGCTTACGCGAGCATTTCGAAACATTCCTATCGCCGAGAGCACACCGCTCCTTTGCGAGTGCGCAAATGGGTTTGGGTGGGACGATTTGATTGATGATGGCAGGGTTGTCACGAAAGAACAGTGGCAAAAATGGCAGCAGTGGGTTGTGAAGTACTGCCCATTGCATGATCCACCAATTCCTCTAGACTCTTGAGATAGTTGAGACAAGTTACCTCTGCGGTGCACAGAAAAAGCGGCCACAATTATCAATGTTGCAAGTCGAAACTTGACATTTATTCGGCATTGAGGTGGGCTGGGGTGGAAATCTTAGAGTTCCTAAGATAAAATGATGATTGCAGACTCTGATTGTACAACGGGGATGTGTGTACAATCTGGAGAAAGGAATTTTCCTCGCGTCATCTTGAACTGGGACATTAGAGACGAGTGCCGCTTTTGTGTCCACTAGACGCCACCATCAAAAGAGTATTTGACCTCCATCCACTACAATATCAGTCCCTATATTGTTACTGTTAATATATTTGGAACGCTATCTAGGGAGAAGCATGAAAGGAAGTCTTTTCTTTGGGTACCATACCATTAATATATGTGGCTTGCACACTCGAGAGCAAAACGACGGCACCTGTCAACTCATTTGGCGTTCCCATTCTTCCCAAGGGGTTCCTTTCTGCCCATACTTTTCGTCCCTCTGCAATACCCTCGCCTTCGTTCAATATCGTATCCATATAGCCCGGAGAAATTGAATTTGACCTCTACGTAACGAGGCAGTTAGCAATTGTTTATTTATATTTATTGTCAGAAGGGTACACTGTCTTCAGAGAAAATCGTGAGACAAGCCAAAAACAAGAAAAAGATTCTCTCCCACTACCTACGATGCCGTATCTTGCCCACTCGGCTGCCAAACAATCTTTCAATGTCAACAAAGCACTTTTGCTGACGTTATAAGCCACTTGTCTGAATGATGGAGGAGTCAGCAATTGTTTGGTGGTTCTGTTGGGAGGATACTTCGTTGTCCAAGAAGACAACCAAGGAAACGCCTAGAATAGGGAAAGGATTCCCAGCACCTACGGCTGGGGAAAATTGACTCGGTGGCCAGAAATCGAAGCCACAAAGATAATACTTCCACCATGACCTTGCCGAACCATTTGCTGTGCTGCAGCTTGAGCGCAGATGAAGCCTCCTGTAGTATTGATATTGAGTACTCTGCGCCATTCATCAGGTTTCATGTCAAGGGCATGTTGACAGCCGACGACCCCAGCAAAGCAGAGTAGGTGATCAACAGAGCCTATCATCAATGTCAGATCTCCGTAATATTCTCTAGGTGCCAAAGCATCTTGGAACATCCAAGAAATTGGAAGCAGAGTTGTCAGGGACACGCTTTTTATCTTCGTGCAATCTCTCAAGCTTTCTCTCTATTCATTAACCACCTTCAAGCCCCCAGGACCTCATTCGTTTCCAATCAGTATGCCAAGATAAACCGACACTGAAGGTGGAACGCTTCCTTTAACGTTCTTTAAGTTTTGAACATTCCCTGGTGCTTTTGATGAAGATCAAGAATTTGAAGTAAGACGCCTTGCATCCATTCGTACTTACCCAAAAGATTTACTGTCTCATCAACGGCCTTAGCAACCGCTACATCGTCCGTGATATCAACCTGTTTTGATTTGATATTACAAGCCGGAAATTCTAGGTAATGGAGGAGTCAGCACCCGCTCGAAAATAGTCTGTTTCGGAATCTGGTTGGAACATTGTTTTGAGAAACCCCACAAGAGAGCTACATATAGAAAACGTTTCTTTCCAAGAACTTGCCTCTTTGCAACTCATCGATCTTGGGCTGTGCTTGAGTTGGATTGACGTCGAAGATCATTAAACCCGAGAGACCATGCTCCAATAAAGCTTTGGATGCTGCGAAGCCGAGAGTTCCCGCTCCGCCAGTCACTCTTCGATGGATCATTAGCAATGGTTTGGCTCGGCGGGAACTAACTCACATGCCATTCCCTGTCACTTCAAATCTCTTCACAGCTCTTTCCTCAGCACTCGAACTGTCAGAAGCAGGCACAGGTGGACCCGTTAAAGACTTTCCATCACCTTTACTTAACGTCATCTGAGGTAGGATTCTCGACGTTAAAGCATCTCGATCTGTGATGGTGGCTGACTGCATAATGGCTTGAGTTTCGTTGCGCACGTCTTGAAGGCTCTCAGGGAAATTCCGAGATCCTGAGAATGTTGTCTTTGACTATGCAGAATGCGTGGTTACAACGGGTTTCAAGGAGAGTCGTTCACAAGGTGCAAAGATGTCAGGATCTTCAACTTATTGCTGGCTACCTGTGTGTTTGCGGTGACAAACGGCCAAAGGTACGTAGGGATTCCCAGATTTCACTCAGCAATGCCTCCAACTCGACATAGGCTGCATCTGCTGAATATGAGGATATATAGATATTTAATGAATGTATAAACAATAATGGGAGAGGTTGGAAGATGGAAAGTCTTTTTATCTATGTTGGTGTCCGGACGTAGAGTAGAGCTACCCCACGAACCTCGTCAAGCTTTCCCCACCAAGCTGCTCAACTAGGAAGGAATACCGAAGAAAGAGGGAAACTCAGCCGAAGGAAACAGGAAGAGCACAGTACAAATCACTGGCCTGTCTGTCATTTATCTTCGTCTTCATTCACTCATCTGCCTTGAGAGCCTCTGGAAGCTGTATGCAGGACCACCTGATCAACAGTTCTATGTCTTATGTTGAGCCAGATCAAATGACCTTGTTACCCAGGCATGTGAACAGCTTTCTAGGTAGGTACCTAAATGCGGCCGCTCGGCACCCTTTGCAAGTGCTTCTCCATTTCGCACATCGATACAATAACCACACGCGTGCCCACCTGTTCTAAATGACAATACCATGGCCTGAAAGCCTCGAAGCAATTGCTTCCTTTCTCACTTTCTACCCCCAGATCCACCTTGGAGCGCCCCAGACGCGACCAGAAAGAAGGATGTCCAGATCATCTTTCTTCTCCCGATCCTCACGCGATAATAGTCCGCTTCTCCCACAACACAACGATTCTGTCTCCCTGGACGAGCTCTCCCCCAGAGAAGCAGGTAGTCGTCGCGCGTCCCCATCTCCACCGCCTTCCTTCTATCGCGCTCAAAATGAGCTAAACAGTCTCAGCCTTTCTCCTTCGCCTTCTAGAACAAAAGCTCGCAGAATACAGTTCGCAGCGCCCCCTCCCCCCATCGCCAGCAGCGTTACTTTTCCGCCTACTCATTATGAAGCTCGAGATGGCACGAAGAAAGGACCAGAGAGCTCTTTCTTGGGTCGAAGTTCAAGTCCTCGCCTCCAAAGAGGAAGTGGTGCCATCGATCCTTTGCTTGCCCTAGAAAGGACGGAGAAAGCGATTCAGAACGATCTGCAACTTCTACTCGATGCCCAATCCACAGGATTGCTACAGGGCTTTGGCGGAGATGCTGGGGGGGGTGCGAGTTCGGACGCAGGGAGCAGTACGCCAACTACAAGATCTTTGCATAGAAGTTCCAGTCGTGGGAAGAGTGGAGGGATAGTGCCAGTAAGACAACCGAAACGGAGGACTGTGGGGTTGAGAGGGGCGAGGAGGGGCCTGCTGAGGGATATGGGGGACTTGATTGCCGTGAAGAGGGAGGAAGAGGCGGTGTTGATAGGTGAAATTGGACGAAGGAATGAAGCTCTTGGACGTGTTGAAGTCTACGAGCAGAAGATTGAAGGAGCGAAGAACCAGCTCAGCGAATATAGTGGACTTGGACGATCAACATCGAGAGAAGTAGATGGTGATGGAGAAGAAGGCAGGGAGATTGCGGAGTTGAGGACCGAGGAAAGGGCTGTGGAGAATGAAATTCGGGAGATGGAAGATAGACTTGCTCAGATGAAAGCCAGAAAACGATGGTTAGCCGACAGGATCAATGAGAGTGTCAACAAGCGGGAAGCCAGACTCAGCAGCTATCGGGGTGCACTTCGAGAGGCCGAGCTGGAAGTCAAGGAGTTTCTGAAGAGGCCTCCTATCTACGCATCTATTGTCATGGGAGATGATGAAGGTTTTACAACGCTCCCACCCGGTCGAAGAACACTAGATATGGCTAAAGAGTGGTGGAATAAAGAGATCACTAAGCTGCAGCTGCGCAAACAAGAGGTCGAGAGGGAGAAGTCAGCCTTAGAAGAGGGAGCGATGCTTTGGGAGGAGAGCGTCGGTATCGTGACGGAATTCGAAGAAGACTTGCGGAGGCAGATGGCCATAAATGAGGTACATGGCGTCGAAAAGCTCCGAGATCAGGTAGTGAGGATGGGAGGAGTGATCACGAAATTGGGCCAGACACTGAGTATCGCTGAGGAACGGGGTTGGAATTTACTGATCGCAGCTGTGGGCGCCGAACTAGAGGCATTTAAAGAGGGAGAGGCCATCCTGCGAGGCGTCTTGGGGCAGTATAAGAACGAGAATGAGAATGAGAGTGAGCACCATGAAGATGGTTCCACGAATGGAGTGGAGAGAAGTGAGAGCTTGGAAAGAGAGGAGAGCCAGGAGAGTGAGGATGACGGCCCCAACTTGGCAGAGCTTTTGGTGGATCGTAGAGATCCTGATGATACCCCTTGATGAAGCATTTTACACCAAATCATTAGATCAAATTAATGGAGTTTCTCTACATGCTTTCGTATACTTGTGAATTTCTTCCATGCTCGCCCCTTCGGGTATACTCGGGCCGGCTCGGTAAAGATCGAAGTGTAGAGGAGATAGAGATGGGGATGTTCGTGGAGTTCACGCACACACATTCAGCACAGGTCAACTAATCTCTCTTGGTAATTCTCGCGAAACTTCACTGCCATGATTCGTGATGCAGTATATGGAGGAGAGAAACCGCCTTTCACCATCCTAGGTATCAAACGTCCTAGACTAGCCCGCCATCATTTCCTAAACGCCAAAGACTCCGCCGATGTCCCCATGCTCCAGGCCAAGTCTGCACTATTCTCCGGTTCTTGGCCGCAATATCGCGTACGCATCGACTCCCTGGCCTACCGCTTCCGCTCGAACCAGCTCGATGATCCTGCAATCGCAACAGATTGGTCCATCACCCACTCGCCAACTCCGAGGTACTTCTCGATCCAGTGGTTTATTTCTTTATTTTCGGTGAGAGCTTCTTTCTTGAAACTGGGTCTACGGTCCCCGAGCATGGGAGTTGTTAGCCGCTGTGAACCCGCATAGGAGACAAGGCAAAGATTCAGGTCTGTATCTTCTTATGCATCAGGCAGCTTGCCTTGGTAATGATATATTTGCACGAGGATGGGAGGGCAGAGATCTAGACGTACGTTAAGCCGGTTGATCGCTTCATGCCCGCGAGGAATGCTGATACTGGATAGAGGTCAGTGGGAATTTGTATCAAGAGCCAAGCAGGAGAGCCTACTCAGGACAGCATCGAATGCATAGTGAGCCAGTCTCCCAACCTTTCCCCACAAACCAAATGTTAGTAAATTGAGGAACTGAGCTGATTAGGTTCCAGCCGGCGAGACTTGCAATTCTGGGGGAAGACTGACAACCATGTTTGCAAGGCTTGGGTTTCTCTCCTCGGCCTTAGAACGGTAAGTAGACAAGAAGATTTCCGTTCTGCTGAGATGGCTTTTGTGATGATTTGCTTGTTCTGCTGGCAGAAGGGTGGACGGACGGACAGCTAGGATCGTGTGGTGCTGGTGGTGATGGCAACGAGACAGGGGAGCAAGGTCAGGTTGCGACCTAGCTGGTGCCAGTACCATACGCTAACCTCAGGCTGCCACAAGCCGGCCGATAAGCGACCATCAACACGACAGGATGTTGAGCCCTTGGGGACAGAAAAAGCGGCAGAAAAAGCGGCACCAACTGGGTGGGGTGGGGTGTTGTGAGCTCAGTTGCTTTTTCTGCTGGAAAAGCTCTCTTCTTGCATCGCAGACTCTTCATCTCCAAGATAATTCCCTCACGTCGTGCAAGTTCTCCGGCTGCCCTCTTATCCTCCTTCTCCGCTACTTGGTCCTTCATTATCACTCAATTGGAAACTCTTGTGGTAAGAAATTCGCCAGTGCATTGTTTGTTGCAGCGCGGCTACCCCACCACGATAGAAGTATTCACCAGCTAACAGAAGGTACATTGCAGTCCAGCATAATTATATCCAAATCTCCTCGCCTTCACACCCTTCCCTCTTCGACTACTTAACGACGGCTTCCCCTGAGCCTGCAGCTCTTCTTTCCTTCATCATGGCTACCGCAATGGATCACCTCTCTACTGGCTCGACGAAGATCGAGTGGCTCTCGTCCTTGAACACAGAGTTCAAGCCGACGAAGAACTACCGTCGAACCTCTATCATCTGCACAATCGGGCCAAAGACGAATTCGGTCGAGGCCATCAACAAGCTCCGCACAGCGGGTCTCAACGTTGTCCGCATGAACTTCTCCCATGGCTCATACGAGTACCACCAATCCGTGATCGACCATGCCCGCGAGGCTGAGAAGGTTCAAAAGGGTCGTCAGATCGCTATTGCCCTGGATACAAAGGGACCGGAGATCAGAACCGGTAATACCAACAACGATGAAGACATCCCCATTTCGGCCGGAACGGAGCTCAACATTACCACCGATGACAAGTATGCAACAAGCTGCGACGATAAGAACATGTGAGCATCTTGCGACCGGATATATCGGACTCGTTGTAGCTGACCCTATTTCTTAGGTATGTTGACTACAAGAATATCACCAAAGTCATCGAGCCTGGTCGTATCATCTATGTTGATGACGGTGTTCTTGCTTTTGACGTCCTCAAGATTGTCGATTCCAAGACCATCCATGTACGTGCCCGCAACAATGGCAAGATCTCCTCCAAGAAAGGTGTCAACCTTCCCAATACTGATGTCGATCTCCCTGCACTTTCCGAGAAAGACCAGGCAGATCTTCGATTTGGTGTCAAGAACAATGTTGACATGGTCTTTGCCTCATTTATCCGCCGTGGAGAGGATATCACGGCTATCCGCAAGGTCCTTGGTGAAGATGGAAAGCATATCCAGATCATTGCCAAGATTGAGAATAGACAGGGTCTGAACAATTTCGCAGAGATCTTGAAGGAGACTGATGGTGTTATGGTCGCACGTGGCGACTTGGGCATCGAGATTCCTGCAGCCGAAGTGTTTGCTGCACAGAAGAAAATGATTGCTATGTGCAATATCGCCGGAAAGCCTGTTATCTGTGCCACCCAGATGCTCGAGTCCATGATTTACAACCCTCGCCCAACCCGAGCCGAGATTAGTGATGTTGGCAACGCTGTCACTGATGGGGCTGATTGTGTCATGTTGTCTGGCGAGACAGCCAAGGGCAGCTACCCCTCGGAGGCCGTCAGAGAGATGCACGAGACTTGTTTGAAGGCGGAGAACACCATCGCATATGTTTCCCACTTCGAGGAACTTTGCAACCTCGTCCAACGCCCAGTCAGCATCGTCGAGTCGTGTGCCATGGCTGCAGTTCGAGCCAGCTTGGACATGAATGCAGGCGCCATCATCGTTCTATCTACCAGTGGCGACAGTGCCCGCCTTCTGTCTAAATATAGACCCGTCTGCCCCATCTTCATGGTGACCAGAAATCCAAGTGCTTCCCGATATGGCCATCTGTATCGCGGAGTTTACCCATTCTACTTCCCGGAGCAGAAGCCCGATTTCTCGAAGGTGAACTGGCAAGAGGATGTCGACAGGAGAATTAGGTGGGGTATTGCTGAGGCTATGAAGCTCAAGGTGCTCTCTCAGGGAGAGACTGTGGTCGTTGTTCAGGGATGGAAGGGTGGTATGGGCAACACCAATACGTAAGTAGATAACTGTTTGTCTTTCTGTTCTAAGCTAATGTCGCAATCTAGCCTCCGTGTTATCAAGGCAGAGCCCGAGAATCTCGGCCTGGAAGTTTAAGGTGCTGTTCATCAGCATGACTTAGCCTCTATGCCTGCGACATGAATACTCCCCGCCGCGATAGTTTGGTAAACGATGCACAACTTCCTTTCTAGTGTACAATGGTCGGTGGACCTGGGAAGAAGGCGATGAAGGCCGGATCCGTGATTCATGCGTCGATACGTAGTTTATAGAGGAAAATTGCAATCCACTGTCCCATATGTGACTGCGTTTCCCAGCTTCTGCAGGCGTAGCAACTTGAGACGCGACACGATTGGCGTGGACAGCAGTCAGATCGTGTAGAAATTGATCCCTAGCCACAGACTGTGCTACCGGGCTGCTTATGTCAGTACAAGTATATTTTCTTCTTACTTGGGGACATGTGATACTCTCATGTGTTGGCTTAATTGGAGAGAGATAGGGGAGTGGCTGGCCAAGAACAAGGGGGCAAGGTGTGCCTGGTGGTGCCATCTTGTGCCCCTCGCCCCACCAAAAGCAGGTCGAGCTGAGCCGAGCGAAGCACAAGCACAAGCTGATGATTCAAACTTCCAAGACGCGCAAAACCTCACCACCACCGTCGTCCTCCCTCGGTCCTCTGCATGGCTCAACCGCACGCGCCGACCATGTTTGTTGCGATCCGAGTACTCCAACCATCTACCGGATGAGTGCCTCTACCATCACCCCGCGGGCACGTTGAAAGCCCAAAATGCCTCTCCCCTCACCCACGCTCAGCTTCACCATCCCCTCCATTCACGACGATACAGTCCTTCAATGTCGCGTTTATCACCCCGCGTGCCTTGCGCCGACTTCGATTTCGCAGTTTACACCGTGGAACAAGAAGGCCGCCATCGTTGCCCACCCCTACGCCGTACTAGGAGGCTGCTACGATGATCCTGTAGTGGATCTTGTTTCCTCAACCATTCTTGAACAAGGCTTTCTCGTTGGTACTTTCAATTTTAGGTCCGTATCGCACATCTGGCATTTTTGGACCTCTGCTAACATGAGTCTTCAAGAGGAGCAGGCGCCTCGAAGGGCCGCACTTCTTACCAGTCGAAGCCTGAGCAGAGTGACTATTTGTCCTTCGTCGGGTTCATGATCTATTACATGCATTTGCTCTCTCCGCCACCAATGACAACCGATCTATATAGGTTCACTCACTTCGACCCCGAACTCCACGACTTGACCCCAGTTCCATCGCAAGCTCTACCTCCTCCGCACCTCAGTGGCCCTCGCTTTGTAACAGCCACTGTCAATAACTCCACCGCAGATGCTCCTGCAATCGCTGTTCAAGAAGAGAGACCTGAGGGAATGAACACTGGACCTCGTCTACTGCTGGCTGGATACTCGTATGGTGCTCTCGTAACGACACACTTGCCACCCATAATAACTTCTATTATTGCCCAATTCCAGAACCCTACTGAAGGTTCAGCCCATGCCGAGATCCGTCTTCGTGCGGGGTGTCTTGCAGCTCAGCAGAATGAGGTGATGCAGACGCAGATATCTTCCCTTCTCAATGCAAATTCTCATAATCGTGGCCGAAGTCTGCACGCCGATGATCTTCTTCATAGCCCAAAGCTAAGAAAGCCAGGGGGTGGAGTTCGCATGGGAGGGGAGGAAAATCTACGGAGAGCAAGTCATGATTCGCATCGCTCTAGAAGCTCATTTTCTATGGAGACTCCTGAAATGGTACGCAAAAGCGTCGACAGAGTTCGTTCGATCGGCAAAACGAAGAGATTCTCGCCAAAGCGTCAGAATACTCAGGGGTCAACTGCTTCGTCTAGAGTAAATGGATCACAGTCTTCATTTGAGCACATCCCGCCAGAAGAGGATCCGGGCAAGATCAAAGACACCGTTGTGTGCAAGGAAATTCCTGGAATCGGTACTGGACTTCAGACGGCCTATTTGCTGATCTCGCCTTTACAAGGCTTGGTCAGCCACTTGTTGACTTTATGGAGTTCGAGATCTTGGAAGGATCAAATTCCTGACCATGAGATGAAGTTCACGGTGGATCCATCGCTGGTTGTATTTGGTGATGATGATCTGTTTGTCAGTGCCAAGAGACTTCGGTCATGGGCTGGCAAGTTGAGTGAGGCCTCCGGCGGGAATGGGCGTTTTAAATACGCGGAGGTCTCTGGGGCGGGGCACTTCTGGCAGGACTTTGAGGCCGTAAAAATCCTGCAAGCAGAGGTGCAAGCATTTGTCAAAAACCTGTAAGTGGGTTAGATGTGTAAAAACAGTGCTGCTATAGAGGAATCGAGGCATGATCTTGGTTAGAATAGACAGAATATCAATAATTTCAAAACATAAACGATAAAATAAGCCGTCCTTGCCAGCCTTTCCTTTGCCAAAATTTAAATATCCCTACTCTAATAATTCATATTAAAAAGGGAAACATGACTTACTTTCTGAAAGAAATGATATTAAGTTATGTACATAAGATCTATTCTATCTCTTCCCTGAAACTCTCTTAATTGCAACGGCAAAGGCCATCATTCACTATTCCAGATGAGCCTGCGGTGTCCGGCCTTCCATATTCACTCTATGATACAGATTTGCCTATTCTGGACCCGCGCGAAGCCTGAGTGTCCAGCATAACTGATGAAGATGAGGCTTTATTCCCGTGAAAGTCGCACAATCATCACGGGCGCCTATACCCAACGCTTTGGCACCATACGTCCACAGTATAATCCTTCTTATGTGAAGGTTATGGCCACTTATCTGTTACATGGTTATTTTCAGAATCTGACAGCACTGGGATTAATATTCCATTATAATCACCTCGCGAACCTCTTGTACATTCACATAATCTCGCTGGCAAACTTGCTCCTGGCTCTGATCTTAGGTCCATAGAGTACCAAGACCCACGGTACAATCGTCAACAGGGCCGCCAATCCACCTAGTAAACTCGCCGCTCCCTGAAACGTCAAGCCATTGAACATTTGCACTGTGACCAAAGGAAAGACACCACCCAAGATATTCCTGCAGAAAGATTGCGCCGCCAATGCTGAACTTGCGTATCTGTGGTAGGTATCGGCGAGGTAATTGAACGTAGCAAGATAGATGGAATATATCCCCATGGTCGCGCATGTGATTGCCATGGCTGGGACGATCCAAGGAATCGAAGAAAATTGGGTCCAGCCAAACCAGAATAAGCCGATAGGTAGCAAGGCAGATTCGATACATGCGAAATATAAGCGTCCCTCTGGGGAGCCGAGATCAATATTCCTTCTAATCCGTCCGAGGTTCTCAATATTCTTAGCTGAGGAAGAAAGATATCGGCCCAGAAGGCGGTCTTGGTAGATGGAAAGGACGGTGGACAATACTGAGCCGACAATCATCGCTGCGAAGACGGCTCCCGAATCTTGGATGGTGAAACCATGCGATCTACCAAAGACTAATGGGATAGAGCCAAAGGTCAAGTAGAGGACAGCCCATGCAAAGGCGACCCAGAGACTGAAGAAGAAGACAACCGGCTCTGTGACGAGGAGGTGGAAAGGTCGATATACCGAAATTCCTATCATTTTCGAGATTGATTCTCGCTCCTCATCAGACTTGACTTTCCATCGAATGCGCTGGCTCTCGGTCTTCTCTGATCCTGGGGAGACTGGAATTTCGAAACCGAAGTAGCCCGCCTCTTCTCTCTCTTCATACCACTTATTCAAACATCTCGCTTTCTTGCTCAAAATAATACTTCCTCGAGTCTCCTTAAAGAATAAGGTCACCGCAGAAACTAAGATACCACAGGTAATTACCTGTACCCAGAAAACCCACCTCCAGTTCGTATTCTGAGCTATAAAACCAGAGACCAAAGGACCCAGACCCGTTCCAAAAAGGGCTCCGCCCGAAAACAAAGCCATTGGAGTGTTCCGGTCGTGGGCATGGTAGAGATCACTTACAACCCCTAAGAAATGTCAGCTCCAACTGTCATCTTATTCTTTTCTTGGGACAAGACTTACCACCAACCATCGTACTAAACACGGAGCTACCACATCCAACCCAAAATCTAGCAACGATCATCCCAGCATACGATCTGGTGACAGCACAACATATTTGGCAGATCAAATACAGGATTCCAGCTCCGACAAACACAGGGTATCTTTACCCCGACACGTCTTCGATTAGCATGTGTCATGATAAATGTTCGAGAGTAATGAGACATGCATAGGTTGTGGTTGAGTTGGGTTGAGTTTCAACTCGAGAGGCAAGCTCAAAGAGGGAAGATTTCGAGAAAAATTGTTTTACTTACCTCCCTTGAATCTCGGAGAAAGGTGCAAGAACCATAGGGGCTATGGCAAAACCGCAGCAGAAGCTTGTGATGCCAACAAGTGCAGCAACTTCACTGACGTTCCATTCGGCCGTCATCTGATCAATTGCGGGAGAGTAGGATCCAGCCGTATAAGCGGTGATTAGTGTAGCAATGCAAGAGAGCCAGACCATGAAGTTTTTCCGGGATTCGGGCCAGTCAAACGGCGATGTGAACTTCATAAGGTCCGGTTGAGGGGGGCCCGATGGCCGTGCCGGGAATGGGAGAACAGATTCGAACGTCAAATAATGATAAGTAATCGGCGATGAATCGTCCAGAACATTTTCTTGACGGTCCTTCTCCATTGAGTCTGATGTCAAATCATCTCTCAAATCAGCTTTGCTTCCGTCGTCGAAGATGGTCCCCTCCGATATGCGGCCAAGGTCATCCTCGGCCAAATCAATCTCTGGAGCAGCCATTGCCAACGACCTTTCGTAACAGCAACGAAGAAAGTAGAAAGGAGAGAAGCAATGCAGAATCTTGAAAGAGGGAGAAAGAACATTTAGGGAACAGAGGTCAACGAGAACTCCGGCGACGGGAATATGGGTAAACGCCTTCGGTAACAAGCATTATCAAGCATAGCGAACTATCTCCATGGTTTGACTCGCGATCTTGCATGCTTAAGCCGTTGAAAGCTTGCCGTGATGAGTTAAGGGGTGGATCTGGCTGCATTTCTTCGAGTCTCATTGGCCGAAGGGGCTGAATGGTGGGGTAAAGTGCGGGCTGGGTCGTTGAGAAGATTTTATTCCCATAAGGTTAAGGTTATTGCCGGCTGAGTCAGCAAGTTGGAAAGCTCGTGGCTCCCAAAGCTCCCATGTTAGGTTGCTCCCACCAGTCACGGTGTAAAAAAATTGTATCACGTGCTTATCTTCTGCTTGAAAAAGGAAATTTTGCTCTTTCTCCCTTAGGGTCCCTAGTAGGGTCGAGGTACAGTACGATACGATAGGATACGGTATATCGCGATACCTCGGTGTTATTACTAATACGAGGCTGCACGAGGAAAGTGTCGCTTCTTTAGGTTCATTTCCTTTTTCGAGGAAAGCTACCTACCTTACCTACCTCCTAGCTTGCAACGGCAAGGCTGACACGCACAGGAAGAGGGGTAACTTGCCAGCCGCAACCGCAGCCTCGCCCCCCTCGCCGCGCCCCACTGTGGCGTTATGGACAAAAGGCTTTAGTGGCGCGATGCAACGGCTTTGTTGCGCCTTCCATGCCCGCGGGCCACCTGCACCGAGGATGCGACGCGATGCGTGTTGGAGCAGGAAGGGCATTGTGCCTTTCTGCGAGGCGTTTGTCTTGTCTGTCTGTCTGTCTTTGCGTTACCGAGTGATCAAAGGTCGAGAGTTCTTCCGGTCTCGCCTCGCCCCACTCTTTGGCTGTGGTAGTGGTGGGTGTCGACCAGCACTCCGTCCAGGTAGGTGGCGCTATGGCGTGCTCGAAGCTGCCGATGATTACTTTAAAGAAAGGTCCATTAAACACTGCCTCTTCTTCGCATCCTTCCACCTCACCCCCTCCCTTCCTCGACCACACCATTTCTTCGGAGAAACCTTCACAAGATACCAGCAATCCCCTCATATCGCACTATCCCAGAAATCCTGCACAATGGCTACTGAAGAGAGAGCAGCACCGTGAGTCCCTTTTTTCTCTTGGTCATATTTTTACCCCACCATCGCGGCCGCGATCGCACCATTTCCCCCCTCCTGGACCTCGATGCACTCGAATTCAATTCCAAACAAAGCAATGTTCTTATCTCGTGTCATCCTCAATATATTCCAGCTAACGCCCTCATTCTTGTAGCCTACGCTTGGGATCCATCGCACCCAATTTTCAAGCCGAGACCACCCAGGGCCCCATTGACTTCCACGAGTTCATTGGCAACAACTGGGTTGTCTTGTTCTCTCACCCAGAAGACTACACACCCGTCTGCACCACTGAGTTGGGCGCCTTCGCAAAGCTTGAGCCCGAATTCACCAAGCGTGGCGTGAAGTTGATTGGTCTCTCGGCCAACACGATCGAGTCCCACGGAGGATGGATCAAGGATATCGATGAGATCTCTGGCAGCAAGCTAAGCTTCCCAATAATTGGCGATAAGCAACGAAAGGTAGCCTACGCCTATGACATGTGAGTCCCGCCCTGTTTTGCCTTCCCACAACGCACCAAGCTGACTCTGGTGAAGGCTGGACCACCAGGATACCACGAACGTCGACTCGAAAGGCATTGCATTCACAATTCGCTCTGTCTTCATCATCGACCCCAAGAAGACCATCCGTCTCATCCTCTCGTACCCAGCCTCAACTGGCCGTAACACCGCCGAGGTCCTCCGTGTGGTCGACTCTCTCCAGACCGGCGACAAGCACCGTGTCACCACCCCAATTAATTGGGTTCCTGGTGATGATGTTATCGTCCATCCCAGCGTCAAGAATGAGGAGGCTAAGACTTTGTTCCCCCAATTCCGCATTGTCAAGCCCTACCTCCGATTCACCCCTCTGCCAAAGGAGCAGACTTCTGCGGCAGTCTAAGTGGGCAGTCATAAATGGGGAGGAAGGCCGTGATATGGCGGCTGCCTTTGATAATAATGCGAAATTATTGCGAGTCTAGCGGCATGAAAATTGGGACGATGAATGGAGCACTTGCTTTTGGGCCCTGTGACAAAGAATAAAAAAATTTGAAACCTCTCCACTTCCTCCTGCAAAATCGTGATCGCACACACGCATGCCTCCTTGCTATATATTACTTCCAAACGCAAATCGACGTTTTTGAAGCCCCTCGAAATGTATTTCAAGCCAAATATACAGGGAACTTCCTCCAGTAAGCGGCTGAAAGAATAGCAGAACCACGCATTTTGACACGGAGGGTTCATCCCGCCAAATTCAGCCCCTCACGAACCTTTCTGCTAGCCGCATGAAGTAGACCGCCTTATTGGTCGCTAAGAACAGGCACAAACTGCAAGTGCAACAACAATCTACTTGAGGTACCGAAGACGACTTCATGCCTCCTTTATGCCGACCTGTCCTCTCCTTATTTCCACAAATTCATTCTTCTAGAACCCGCAGATCGTTTTAAGGGGCCGCGGCGGCGATATCGACGAGGTTCACACGTGGGAATCGGACGAAAGTGGATTCTGATTGACTGATCAGCCACACCAACCTTGTCCTCGCTCGGACGTGTCAGAGCGATCACAAGCGTTTTCGGCCTGCTAACTGGGCACGACGTTCGGCAGACGACCACTGGCCTCGGGAATCGCATACACGAAACACGATACGGACAGACTGGAGAAGGGCGAGAAGGGCGAGAAGGATCAGAGACAGTAAACGCCGACGAAGCGTTCAGGAGAAGTGTAAGGCTGGAAACGCGCTGAATCCGGGCCAGGATCTTCGGGCGGGAAGGTTGCGGCAGGCTCATCAGGACGGATTTGTCGAAAGAGCCGAGAAGAAATCTTCGTTCATCCCGGCAACCAGACGAACTGGACGGAGATTAGGTTGATCTGCCTGGTAGAAGGCCTGAAGCCTGAAGCCTGAAGACGCTCGAGTTGCAGCTGCCAGCAAGCAACCCCCTCCCGGCGCCGTGCCAAAGGATACTCTGGGCTGACGGATCGCAACTTCACACGGCCGTTAAAAATACCCTTGGCTGCCGGCTGCCCAGCTGCTCGGAGTCGGCCGAGACATTCGAGGCGTTCGAGCCATTCTTGCATCTTGATTGCTAGGCGGCTGACTAGCAACCGTACAGTAGTCGGGACTGCCAGCGACAGACCGCGCCTCTCGCTGCCCGCTTCCCAGTCGGACATCCTGAAGGAACAGCCAGAGCGCGTCTGTGCGGTTGTGGACCATTCAGAAGGCGTGTCTGCCTCTCAGCTCTCGTGCTCCCACCCTCGGCATCGAGTCGGCTACCACGAACGGGGAATCAATTACGGAAGAGACCTGGCTCGAGCAGATCTCGCCGAACATCCTTACGCAGGCTACGCAGCAGGTCTTGAGGCGAGATAGCGCGACTACTCTCATCTGAGCTGGCTCTCTCCGTGGTAAGCAGCAGCCTTCTCTCCCTTCCACCTCCGAGCCCGATACATGAAGCGTTGCTGCTGGCGATGTCTTCAAGTGGCTCCCGTAGAGCTCCCTTCAGACTTCCCCCAGCATGAGCGATCATGGCAGACAAGCTGACTCTACGCCCGACAGCGAGCTTCGAGTCGAAATTCTCAACGCCATCCGACTCAGCAGCAGAAGAGGAGAACAGCAGCAGCCTTCCCTCGCCGGAAAGAGGAGACTTCTTCTCCGGGGTACGAAGGGGCATCAAGAAGCTGGGCTCCATATCTGGATCTCACCATAGACCTACCAATATTCAGACGGGAGAACGATCGACGTCCGCCACACCAGACCCCGCTCCAGCATCTGCAGGTTCTGAGCGGACTCGTCGAATAAAAAAGCATGCTCGAAGTACAAGCGACCTCAACCGCGAGAAACCACTACCTAAAACGCCAGCCTCGCCTCCAGTCGAGCAACTGTTACAGACGCCTTTTTCTCCCCCTGATACCCCGAAAGCTTTTGCTTCAATGTCACGACCAGCTATGAGTGGAAGTCGAACGAGTACCATGGACTCAACGAGCTCCGCCACAGCAACGCAGATGTATGCGAGTGGATTCAAAGCTCCGTCAACGACCTATCTTGCAGAGATGAGCAGCAGCCAGAGTAGCGTTGCTAGTTCGAACAGGCAAGATGCAGACGACGATACGAAGGATGTCTTAACACCTAGGAGCAATGGACCACCTTCTGCGGGACCTTCACCGGCTCAGCCACGGTCTGCGGGCGGCAACAATGGCAATACTGTCGGGACGCCTACCGGTTCCTCACAGCATCTCTCTGGGCTGATGTGCAACGTCCACCGAACAACAGGAAGAGAGCCTCATCCTTTGGTCGGCGCAACCACCACAATCTTGGGGGACAAGTTGTATGTTTTTGGCGGACGCATACTTTCGAGGACTCGACCTGCGTTAACAGCAGATTTATACGAATTGGATTTGATACGGCGCCATTGGACGAAGGTAGACACTTCAGGAGATCTACCACCGCCTCGATACTTCCATAGCGTATGTCCACTGGGGGATACTAAGCTCGTATGCTATGGCGGCATGTCTCCTGCACCGGCCCAAGGCCAAAGTCAACCAGTAGCTGCTTCACAAAATCCTCAGGATGCTCAGCCAGAAGTTGTGGTCATGTCAGATATTTACATCTACGATGCGCCAACGAAGATTTGGTCATTCATCCCGACCACAGATACTCCGCAAGGGAGATATGCTCATTGTGCTACCATTCTCCCATCTTCAGCTACGTTCTCGTCAACCAATGCAGCCTCGTCAGCACTCCACCACAATCCTCCAGGGACGAATCCTAATCAAGGCACTATTGGTGTGAATATTGATGGTACTGGCGGCGCTGAAATGGTCGTGGTTGGTGGTCAAGATAGCGCCAATCACTACATTGAGCAGATCAGCGTCTTCAACCTTAGAAGCCTGAAGTGGACCAGCACGCAACAATTAGGCAAGAGTTGTGGAGCTTACCGCAGTGTTGTTGCACCACTTCCCAGTGGTGTATCTGCACGCCTCGGCAAGTCTTCACCCGGGAAACCAGAGAACAGTAGTAGCATCAGCCAGGATTCGAAAGATCCTGCCTCTTCCATGTTGATATACTCAAATTACAACTTTTTGGATGTCAAGCTGGAATTGCAGATACGAGCATCTGACGGAACATTGTCCGAGAAGCCCATGCAAGGGACATACTCGCCTCCAGGACTCCGTTTCCCCAACGGTGGAGTTATTGATACGAATTTCGTCGTCAGCGGTACATACCTCACCTCTTCGAAGCAAGAATATGCTCTGTGGGCTTTGGATCTGAGGTCTCTAACCTGGAGTCGCATTGATGCCGGCGGGAATGTCTTTAGTCAAGGTAGCTGGAATCGTGGTGTTCTATGGAACCGTCGAAACACCTTTGTTATCCTTGGAAATCGAAAACGTAGCTTGGTAGAAGATTACAATCACCGGCGAATCAATTTTACCAATGTCTGTATGGTAGAATTGGAAGCTTTTGGCCTGTACGATAATCCAAGAAAGGTTGCACCCATGTCTGGTTTTGTTTCAGCCAGTTCACCATTTGCTGCTCCGTCACTGAGCCTCAGTACGAAGGCGGGATGGACCGCAGGCGGTCGTTCCTTTACGAAAGCGGCAGAAGAACTGGGTCAAGCGGCTCTTGGATTGAGAGAGCTTGCAGACATGGACATTCTCTGTGTAGGAGGCGAACGGATACCGGTGAACTCCCGGATTGTTGCCAGGAGGTGGGGACCTTATTTTGTTCAACTTCTTCGTGAAGGCGCAGCAACACAGGATGGAAACGATACAGCCACACTTAGGCCAGAAAATATCTTCCGTCACAACCCTAGTCGCAATAGCAGCGTTACGATCACTCCCAGCCTCGGAGAGCAGTCGTCGAACATGTCTACAGCCTCGACCCTAAATAACACATCTGCAGCATCACTTAGCTCTGGCCAACAGCAGGGGTCGGTAGATATAGCTACGCTCTCTCTTCCCCCAGATGCAGCGTCGCTTTCTCCAACCTCCCGCCCTCGGACACTGTATCTGCCACACACACAACTCACTTTACAATCCCTCCTACACTTCTTGTATACCTCTTCTCTTCCACCATCTTCTTCCCCACTCTGTACGCCTCAAATTCTCTGCTCGCTCCTACAAATCGCCCGTCCATACCGGATTGATGGGCTGTTGGAAGCTGTTGTAGAGCGCCTACATGGTGTTTTAGATTCTAGAAATGCTGCAGCCGTCTTCAATGCATCCGCTATGGCTGCTGGGGGCGGAAGATCAACGAGTACAACCTCTGCTCTGAGTGAGAACTGGTTGTCTGCTGGCTTCCAGGATATTCCTGGCGGCTCAGGGGCGCCCGTTCTCCAGCTTGGAGCAGCTGGACCGGATAGTTCCAGAGCCCAGCAGCTTCGCATTAATACCTCAGTTGGCAATCTTGGAACGGGTGCAGGCGGCAGGAAAGCAGAGGATGAAGAGAGTATGAGTGCCACATCTAGCGCGGCAAGTGATGTGTCGGAGTCAGATATCAGCGGCAGTATGAGTGCCTCGGAATCGGGAGCTAGGAACAGCAATGAGGGCAAGGAAGTTTGGAAAGGAGATGTCAGCGCCGTGATCGGGCTTCAGAAGAGAGGGTTAAGAGGCTTGATGGAAGGACGACGGTTGAGAGAGCGTGGAGCGAGTATTGGGCCTACAACGCAGAATTCAGGCCCTAGAGTGGGACTGGGCATCGGTGGTGCTGGTGGGGCTATTTAATCTTCTCTTGCATATTTAGGTCGGGGATATTTATAGACATTTTGGGGCTTGGATGGATATCATGAAGTTGGCATTTGGAGACAACGTATCTTGGATGGTTTATGAGCGCTACGAACTTGATGTTTGGGAAAAGATAAAAATCTGTTTCGACGCATATTGCATACCTTTTCGGACGGCTTTAGCATATCAATACGAGTGGGAAGACTTTCAGAGATTGAATTTGACCTTACCGTATATATGACATTATGATATGCGTGTGATCAGCTCGGGTCGAAGAAGAGATTGCAAAAATGCTCTCTTTGAGATATTTGTACATTTGATGGTTCCCATGAGAATAAGCACCCAAGCCGCAGCCATACCTGAGCGGGCGAGTTTTGTCTTCATCCTGGTGATCAGAATTTCAAGATGATGTTGACCCCCAAAAAATATCGTACGTTACAAACAATACCTGAAAACTCAAAAACCACCGCCGTGTCTCTCAAGCAACTTTCCTCTTCTCAAACTCCGTGACAACCGTCCCATCATTCAAGCTCGCCTTACTTTCCACCCACTCAAACTTCCCCAACTTTGGCCACAACACCCTCCAGACAAGCCAATAGCTGCCTCCAAGAACCAGCACCGTGATTCCAACGATCGGGTACAGCCAATAAGGAAGAGAGGTATCTCCTTTTCCTCCCGGGGGGCGCAGGAATGGCGCCGTGAGTAAGAACCCTTGCGCGATGAGGAAGAAGAAGGGCACGATGATCCAAGTTTTGAAGGGACGATGGAGATCAGGAGAGGTGTAGCGGAGGATGAAGAGCCCGACTACGACGAAGAGGTTTATTATGCTGGCCGGGTAGCCTTCCACGTCGAGGATGAAGTTGAAAGCGTCGCCGGCGGGCTAGAATTGTTAGTTGATTACCAGGAAGGGGGATTGATTGGAAGATAAAAGAACAGATTGGGGAATTAGTAGGAAATTCGTTTGTTGAGGACAAAACGAGTTGCAGATTTCCTAGAGAGAAGGGTTTCGACACGCGAGAATACTCACAATTGCTATGATTACTATGAATGACGGAATAAAATGGAGTAGTAATCCTGCACCAGGTGCTCCTCTAGGCCAATTCGATGCCCAGAATTTACCAAATCTAGAAGATTCAATAGTCAGCTATTGTAGGGCAAATCCGTTGAAGATATAGGCTTGTCAATAAACGTACGGTAAAACACCCTCCTTCGCTAGTTCTTGATTTACTCGAGATTGTGCGAAGGTGACTGTGATTACATTTCCAAGAGCACTGAGCGCTATGAATACAGAAATAACCCTCTTTGCCGTGGCACCGAAGACTTTTCCGATCTGGGAGAGTTAGGATCTCTTTTTGCTGGACTAGCTTTTGAAGGAGTGACTCACAAAGAAACTGGCAACCGTGATCCCGCTCTGCGAAATCTCCTGCGGCGTTGCCGCTGAGAAATATGCAATGTTTGCAAACATATACAGCAATGTGCAGATGCCAAGTCCCAGAGGACCGGCAATTTTAAGTGTGTGGACTGGCTTCTTGACTTCATTCAAGACGTAAGCAGCGTTATTCCACCCTGAATATGAGTTCAAAACTTTGAACAATGCAGTAGCATATGGACCACCTGACATTACTGAACCAGCAAAGCCATCGCGGAATGAGGCGTGGGGGTCCGGGACACTCTCAACACCACCGCCAAGAACCACAAATCCGGTGATTGTGATAAAAATTAGGATGACCAATTTGATTGCCACAAGGGAATTCATAAGCCCCACTCCAGCGTTTGGCGTGAATGTGTGCATAATTGTAACTGCGAAAATTACAGCAACTGCTATTCCACGCTCGTTCCAAGGAGTGACGACGTGGTCTGCAGCCACCAAGATATTGGATGCGAAAACGATACAACCGGAAGCTGTAAAGCCTAGTAGGACAGCTTGAGTAGAGAAGAGAACAGTCGCCAGGAGCTTAGGCCGCTTGTAGACAGCTTCGAGGTAGACCTTTTCTCCACCCGACCTTGGGAACATGCAACCAAGTTCAAGCCAAACGCAAAGTCCTGCAAAGGATAGAAGGCCACCGAGAACCCAAAGCATGAGAGCAGCTCCGACAGAACCGACGGAGGCAGTGATACTGGAGGGAGTTGAAAAAATACCAGTCCCGATGATACGCCCGATGCTGAGATATTATTAGCCATCTGGAGAATATATATTGATGATCCACGGCATCGATGTTGCTCTTCAATTCGAAGTACCTACATCAAGAATGTTGTGCTCGTCAGGCCAAGATGTCGTCCCAGTCCGCCTCTCGTGTCTTCATCGAAGCTGAGCTCCCCGGGTGCGAGTATTTTCTCGGCTTCCATATCAACTTCTCCACTATCCGAGTCGCGAAACAAAGTCTTGTCTTGGGAAGCTGCATCAGACCGCACTGCAGAATCAGCTCCATCTCCGGCTCTAGATCCTGACTGAAAGATTGACCGGAGTCGAGTAGTGACCGCCATATTTGGTAAAGTCAGACACCTTCGATATGCCGAGTTAGTCTCAGTAATTAGCAGCGGCGGTAACAAGATGCAATCCGTTGTGCATTCACTTCTCGCACGGGGAGCTCAATTCGCAACGAAGAATGTACCCACAGGTGCCGACTTAAGACCACCAAAACGTCTCTCAATTCATGAATCAGGCTTAAATCCTCGGTATGCTGGTCCAACAACCTTGAGCAGCGGGATATAAGTGATTTGGAGACCGAAACGTATCACCACTCTCGCCAGGAGATGGCAGTCGTCGCACAGAAGATTATTATAAGTTTAGAAGAAGCTGCCAAGAGCTCTGAAGAATATATGAGTAGCAGAAATCAGATGGCACGGGAACTGGGCAGAGATGTAAGGTCACCCTTTGCTCGCACCGTGCTTCAGACTATGCCGACAATTACTAGATGCAGCATTGCTCACTGCTCTTTGGGATTGCGTGATTGTTGGCCTAGTCAATTCTGATGCAGAAACATCTTGATACTCTCCATGGGTGACTAGCAGAACGTGTCAACCCCTACCTCTTGCCAGTGACGATAAGAAGCTATTAGGACCCAGAGAAATCTGAGGTGCTTTGGCCTGCCGCTGAAACTCCTTCACTGGAGGGAGCGACAAAGCAGCTGGCAAAGCCGTGGAAGGAAAGGAGAGCCGGCCTAAAGCTCGAGGCCACTGGCGGCGTGGATTGACAGCCAAAATGACGGAGCTGTGGATCTGTGGACCTGAAAACCCAAGATGCGGGGGCCGTTGTGGTGGCTGCAACAGTTGATGGCTCTTGCTTAGCGTTCACAGCGAGAGCCCCATGGTGCGCCCAACATTTTCAAATTTTCATTTTCATCTTCAGCTTGCCGCCTCGCGCCTTGCGCCTTGAAGAACTCGGTCGGACACATTGACAGAAATAGAAAGAAACAGCGGCCGGCAAGGAGGAGATCCGCAGAAGTGCCGCAGAGCGACGAGGGGCATGACTCTGCTCAAACTCTGCCGATGCCAGATGGGCTTTGGTGTCTCAGAGCCCGGGGCAGTGAGTGATCGGCCGGCACTCGAGCGGAAAGGGGCGCCTCGGCTGCGCAAGCGACTCGCTTCAAGTTTCCTATGTTAGGTAACCTACAGCTTAGCTCAGGTATTTCTTTTCGTCCCTACGATATCGATATCGATATCGATATTTACCTACAACGAGAATGGATGTCCTCATTGGTGATAGTCGCCAAGTTACGGACGGGAAGAATGAGCCTCAGCTCTGCTCGATGGGAAGGAATCCGCTATCAATCACTTAACGTGTTTCTCAAAACCAGGCAAGCACTTCAGCCAGTCCTATGCGCTCTTACAACCCACCCTCCATTTCTACCCGGAGCCGTCATCGTGTTTCCTTTCGCGAGTAAGTGATACCGCATCAGGTTTGCAGATATTCGAGAAGAGGTAGTCAACAGAATGACAGAGCTTGAAAAGTTTCTTGTAAATTTGCCAACGGTTTGTGGTAAAAGGTGAATCTGCTACTGGAAGGCTCGCCGGAGCTAGACCAGATTAGGATGGAATATATTTTTGCGATCCTGGCTCGCTGATCTCCAGCAAATGACACCGATCTCACACAATGGCACAGCTTTTGAAGGATAGCTTCCTCGACCTGGAGAGGCATCGGCGGCTGCTCGAGGAGAATATTGAAAAGCTGCGGAAGTCGCTTCGCCACTGGCAGCTTTGGGAGGCTGAATACGAGGGGTTGAAGGAGGAAATTCTGGCTGCGAAGCCCACGCCAGACAAGGAGCAGCTATCAGCTATATGTCGCGACTATGAAGGCGAGCTCGTTACAAGGAAGGAGGTCGATGAGATCCTAGGGTCGCGGAGCGCCGTGCAAGTCGTGAACTTGCTAGACAGGAGGATAGACTACGTCGAGCAGAATGTGCGAACAGTTCTAAAGCAGATCGAGGCTGCAGAGACCAAACTGGCGGCAGCGACTGTCATCAGCACACCTGAAGTGAGAAATGAAGAGGGTCTACCGTTGACAGAGATCATCGAGGAGTTGGATGAAGAAGGAAACGTCGTCTCGAGTCACACATCGACACCTGGTAGCGCGAAACCACAGTTGCTGGAGGTGCTGAAGAAGGCAGGCGTGACCGACCTCCCAACAGACTCAGCAACCGCAGAGTCTGAGATCTCAGAGAAGAAGGCAGTCGAAGCTCCAAAGCAAGATGGCTCGAAGACTCAGAAGGTGGTTGCATTTACAGACACAAAATCCAGTTCTGAACCCGAGAAGTCTCAAGCAGCGAAACGACTAGAAGGGATCATGAGTGCTGCGAAAGAGCAAGAAGCCAAATCCTCGGAAGTACCTGTTATCCCGGACGACGAGTCACCGGAGGATGCTGCGTTACGAAGAGAGATGCTCCAATACGGTATATCTGAAGTTGGTGCTGTAGTTGCAGAGCTGGATTTGGAAGACGGCAGTGACTGGACAGATGAGGACAATTATGATCAAGACGAAACAAGTACGGATGATGAAGACGAATTTGGCAGATCACGAGGTCGAGTTGTGGACGACGAAATCAGGCAGCAGATGATCGAACTCGAACAGCGTCTGGGCGTGAGGATGATGGAGAATATTGGCAACAAGGCCAGTGATTACGATGTAGTCAGGGAAGGCATTGGTCGTGTTACGATCAATGGCGAAGATCCTACTGCTACCTCAGAAGATGAACCAACGGCCACGGCGAAGAAGAGTTCTCAAAAGGATTCCAGCACATCTTCAGCAAAAAAATCTGTCAGATTCTCAGAAGAACTCGATATCTCGCCAGCTCCAAAACCAACTGCGACCTCATCCCCAGCAGCTCGGAGGAAGACTGCTCCTGTCAACGATATTATCGAGAGAATTGCTCCCGCACAATCTACTGGGCCGTCACAGCAGAAGAAGAAGTTATCGCGGTTCAAGACTGCTCGAGCCGCTCCGCCCCTCGAGTTCAGTCCCGCGGAAGACGAAAGTCGCATAGTACCCACCGGTCCAGAAGGCACAACACTCGCACCCGTGGTCGTCGAGCGTGACATCCCTATAGATTCCGTTCCCGCCGAGCCCGATGAGCTGGATCCTCACCTTTTGCACCAAGAAGTTGCGACTGAATACCACAAGATGCGTAACACGATGATCCAGAGGCAGGGAGGATTCACGAAAGAAGAAGAAAGCGAGATCGTGCCTTTCACAGAAGAGGAAGGCGGCCCGAAGAAGATGAGTAGGTTCAAGGCCGCAAGACTGGCAAGAAATTGAGCTCTTGATTATGAAGATACCCAATTTCTGTCAGAGGTTGTAATAGAATAATTCTACTACATTTGACGTGACTTGCTTCTCTCAGCTCTCTAACCCGATATCCATTTCGTTGACCATGTTTCTTATATTCATCAGGAACGCATTTTCTGACAATTGATGGGGAGCAGTAAGCTATCTGCTTCCACATTACTGTTGCGTTCCAAGATTAAACATTAGGGCTCTCTGACGTCGTGATCCTTGGAACTCAGTGATCTCGGGGATTCGTTTCACCCTTTACATTTCATCTCTCCATTCAGAGCTGCTATTGGAATAGAGAACATGATGTGTTCTTCGGAATGAGAGGAGATCGTTTGGGAGTAAGCATGAATTTTTCTGAAATATCGCTGCCTCACTTAGGACATTCAATGTATCTGAAAGAGTCTACATTTCACGGGGCGCGATTCGGAACATTGCGAATTCCGGATAGTCCTCATGGCATTCATTCATTCATTGATTCTATTCTTACACTTGCATTGTAACAATACTTGTATAATAATGATACAATTTTATGGTTCCAATCCAACTCCATTTAATGCGGTCAATCCATTCAATGCTTTCATTCACTTTCTTCGATTCCCTCCCATGGCAACTCCTCCTCAATATCAACCTCATGCTGGTACATTCGCGTAAGGGTGACCTCCAATTCCTGCTGGGACATCTCCTGCCCAGCTTGTGCTTGTCCTTCGAGGACGTCATACAATGCATAAATTTGGTCAGACTTCGACTCGATCTTCGTCAAAAGGCTGTCCAACTCAGCCTTCATTGTCTTCCGCTCCCGCTTACCCAATGATGCATCGTGCTCATTGTAAGCCTGCTGAACTTCTGAATGTCTCATCTTGAGATGAGCGACTTCGTCTTCAAGAGCTTTCAACACAGTTGCAAGTGCAACACCCGGGCTGACTGCCGGTCTCAATGTTGGCTCGTCTTCGTATGGCACTGGACTCGGTGTGCGTTTCGAGACAGGAACTGGCTTCTGAACTCGAATGGTTGTCTTGCCTGCCGACTTGACGTCGAAAGATGCAAGGCGAAGACAGATGGAGCAGTTCTTGCGATCGTGGTTGTGTTCGCAAAGACCGTCAAGGACCTGGCGGGCGGTGGCTGAGAGAACTGGTCGCTCTTTACCGTTTCCTTTCTTGGCAGCATCGATGTCTGCAACAAGGTATGCCGAGGTCATATCGTCACGGTCGATTTGGCGACGTATATTGGTGTGAATACTCGTCTCCGAAGTGTGGCGACGATGAGTAGTGTTTGATCGGGTGGTGTGGTCTTCTTCGACCAGAGAACGATGGCGCCGATGGTTATTGGATCTGCTGGTATGATCCTGTTCGGTGCGACCATTTGATTTTGCGGACTTGGTGCTGAAGCGGCCAGTGAGGTCCTCCAGAGGTGGAGCGCTGGCATTCTTCAAAATGCCGCCGGATGCTCTGGCGGATGGAGCATGAGATGAACGACCAGATTGGATGGTGTCATCGCGGACAACGTGATTTTCCGTTGTGTTTCTGATAGATGGAGCGTGGGAAGACCGACCAGATTGGATGGTATCCTCATGCGCGGAAGCCCGATCCACGGCTTCAAGTTGTTGCTTCTTGGCAGCTCGGAGATTCCTGAGATGCTGATGAAGTTCAGGGATGTATCCATGTCCAAGCAGGCTGGACCAGTTGGTTCCAGCATCTGAAAGACTGTCGCCTTCGGATTGCTGAGTGTTGTTTTGAAGGTCTTCGGTATTGTTATTGAAAGAAGCTTCTTGTGTGATTTGGGTGTCATTTCGTTCGGTCTGGATGGTGGGGTTATTTGGAGCCTGTTGACGATTGTGGCTAAACGCTTGTTGGTGAAGGTCGAAATCAAGCGCTTGGAATGGTGCCCGATCCTTCTGGGTAGAATTGGTCTGTTGATGAGCGGAGCGAGGGTTTCCAGAAGCTGCCTGGATATCCGCCATATGATTTCGTGCCTGCTTCATGACTTTCGAAGGCAGGTCTTGTTCGTGGTTTCCGCTGCTTGACTTTTGCTTGGTACTGCGACTGGAAGGCGATTTTGAAGTTCGAGTAGTTGTGACAACCTCGATATTTCGCGTCGACTCCTTGAGTTCGTTTGTAACGTTTGTAAGGTGTTGAACAGCAATATTGCTTTGCTGAATCTGCTTCTGGAGAGTGGCCTCCTTCTGCTGCCATTTTCGAGAGTCTTGCTGCTTCTCCTGCCGAAGCTGTTCGACCGAAGTTGTGAGAGCAGACTTTTGATTTTGAAGAGTGCGCTTTTCGGAAACAAGTAAGTCGATTCGATGTTGGTACTCAGACTGTTGTTGTTGAAAGTTGTGCTCATTGTCCACTCGCTCTGCATGGAGTCGCTCGACTTCCTCCTGGATTCGATCAACTTGATCTTTGAAAGCAAATTCCTGCTGTTCTAAAGAGAGAGTTGCGTCGTCCTTGCTCTGAACTTCGTGAGCTAACTTATTATTAAGACTTCTAATCTCCTCCTTGAGGGATTGGTTCTCAATTGAGAGCTGATTGCGCTCGCGCTCCTGTTGAATTCTCGCCTGTGACTGAAGAGCAGCAGCATTTGCGCCGTCTGCTCGGGTCTTCTCGATGGTAACGTGGGCAGACTCGAGTGAAGCTTGTAACTGTGCAACTTGTGCCTTCAACTTCCGAGCGTATTCGTAGATATCTGTCTCATCCTCTGGGAGTTCGAAGTTGTCGGCGTTGTTGAATGATTGAGGCTTGTTGCCATTGACGACTTTTCCATGGTGAACCGTTGGGAGGCCATTGGTCTGGGTGTTCGCGGCAGAACTCAAAGCGCTGGCAACAAAAAATGATTGTTGCGTAGCATTGCCTGGCTTGCCGTTGATACTGGTGGGGGTAAAGATGTGTGTCTGGGTCTGCTTCTTCTCGCCGACCTTGGAGAATCGGGTGTTCTTCGGTTGGAATGTGACTGTGGCTGGTCGTTCTGTGCCTACGAATGAGCCATCAGACTCGTCGGCGACCCGAGCATGGAGCTCCTTGAAGGTTCGTCGTTCACCGCTGATGGTTCGACTGGCGTTGGACGTATATGAAGATTTCTTGGATGTTTGTTGTTGAGGCACGGGTGGGATGTTCTCCTTCTGCTCTGTTGAGAAGTGAGATGGAGGTGGGTTGTTGGATTTGTTGCGCATGTTATGGTTGTAGGTATTAGTATCGGCAGTGTTGTAAGTATTGGTGTGGGCATTGGATTGAGTATGGGATTGGTTGCTAATGTTGCGGACGTTGCCATTGTTGTGCGTCGCGTCTTCGTAGATGGTAGGTTGGGTTGTCTCGACTCGTTGCATCGGAGTCTTCATAAGGCGGAGGTTGTTGGAGAGGTTGATCATAGGGGTCTTCGCGTTCGCGTCACTCGTGTATTCGAGTGCGGAAGACGTGACGGTGGGTTGTTGTTTGGCCTTGCGTCCGCGAGGGACTTCGAGGGAGAAGGTATCGTTTGGAGAGCCGGCTTGGGAGAAGTCGGGGAAGGCCTGAGCCAGAGCGGAGGTGTTGATAATAACGTCTTGTTGAGGGCGGCGCGGAGACCAGCGCGCGTACTTCTTCGCGGTGTTACGCAGCTCAGGTAGTTGAGGACTGAGGATGGTCTGCTTGTAGTTGCGTTTGATCTCGAGGGTGGAGCAGATGGCCTCGTCGCGCTCGGGATTGAAGTCAATGGGAAAGTTGGAGTTGTATGAATTGTCGGGGCTGATGGTGATGGAGCCATGGTCAGAGCCAGTGCTCGACGCGACAGAGTCGATCGTCGCCATGGTGAGGGTGGAGGTGAATTGCAATCGAGGTTGTTTGAAAGTAGTGAGAAAGAAGACGAGCAGAAGATAAAGGATCAATGTAAACATTGAAAGACGGGACTGATTGGTTGAGCAGTCGAGCGGTCGAGCAGAGATTCGGCGTTTTTGGAGTACTGTGCTTGGTTGAAAACAGCGGGGCGCGGGAAAGAAGGCCAAGACTTTATGCTGTTTATCCGGCGGCGCGCTCAGCCAGATCACGCGCTAGAGGCCTGCGCTTGCCCATCTTGAGCCTCAAGAGCTTTACTTCGTTTTACTCTGATCCCTCATTCAACACAGCACTTATGAATGTGCTTCCAAGATCGCAAGTATCTCTAATTAAAGGGGCACCGACGCGTGCAATTCTTTTCTTGGTTCAATGCTATGGATGGGGAGATCAATGGTCAACCTTCTATCATTGGTTCTTTCATGAGGGTTAGCGTAGATTCATAAATTCTCTGATCGCTCATTCAAAACTGGAGCTATTGATGTCCGCTCAATTCGAGTGGGTTGAGCATTTGTATTTGTATCATTTTCTCGTAAATGGAACTGTTCGGAGCATAATTGTTCTACTTTTGCTGCGTTATGTTGTCACCTCTACCTCACGACGTTTTCGTACACTGAAGCGAGGTCCGAGGCGAGTGATTTACTTTTTGAGATTGGTGCTAGTACTAGGCTTCAGACGAGGCAGGTACGATTGAGCGAGGCCAGGGTTCCGTGTAATCAGCCGTAAAGAAGTGAACAAGAACAGCCGCTTCGATGTCTTCTACGAAGCTCAGTTCAAGTGCTTGTACTTCGAAAAGTCTCCCAAATCATTGTACATTCGAATGCTACTCATGCGAGTATCTAGAGATCCAAGACAGTACAACTCTAGCATCTCCATGCCCCGATCAATACTTGGTGAAATTCACCTCGAATGACATTAGTTATCCATATGTACATCTTCGCCATAGCAACGAAATATAGAGCTTTGATATATAACAACACGATTCAAACATGCAACAGATCGAGCGCGTGATTTGATTTTGAATGAAATTCAAAGGCTTGTCCAAAGACCCGGATTTCCGGGTATTCACCAGGGGTCTGTGGGGAGATTTGTGGATTCTCCATCTGCGTTAACAGCGGCGACTACCTGAACCATGATTCCGCCAGGTGTCCATCCTGTCTTATTGAGTTCTATTGTGTAGTATCTTGGGTCGCTGGAATTCCACTGAACTTCCAAAGTACCCCCATGGGTAGGACAATTGATGATATCAGGAACCGAAAACGGACTCGATCCCTACTTTTCAATCGTGTTGGCCAGGTCCTCCCATAGCACGGCCGGGTTCTTTGTATTGTCGATGCGCTTGACCAAGACAGTGAGGTTGTTACGATTCGGAAATAGCGTCTCCAAGGAAAGTCCCGATCAGCATTGGGCTTCATCCAAAGTATCAACATGTATTTTGAATAGCCGGTGTATTGCTGATGTTGTTGTATACTCCGCCAATGCGTTTGCTGCATGTTCTTAATGAGGCGTTGGTGGCGTGGCTGTGTACTCGAGCACAACACCGAAAGACCTGTGCCACAAAGCCGCAAGACGTATCTGACCATAGCTATCGATTTATCCAGATTTTATCTTGAAATAGAACACGGATTTTCTTTGTAACTGTGCACTCCACCCTCCTTCCCCTACTGAGAGCTCGGAAGAACACGCAAAGCAGCACCCGTGCAGATATCCCGTGCCGAGATGTGGTCAATGAGCTGGCAAGCTGCCGATGAACACTTATCAATCGACCGCTTGTGCTAAGGAGATTATGGTGACACAGTCTTGGCGCATCATATTGTGAGGTCTTGCTGAAAGCGAGGTGGCAAATAGTAACTAGGTGGGATTCATGGAATAAACCCAAAACCAACCATTCGAGAAACCTAGAACAGCTGTCTGCCAGTACATTTTTTGCAGTTCTACGCAATATTGGGTAGACTGACGAATTTCGTTATAAAGAATCTTCGACTAAGCAAGATACAAATGAAATACTACATTCTTGTATCCTGAGCACTTGCCCCTCTCGAACAAAATGAGCAGATCTCACCTGACGAACGAAAAAAACTCGTCATATGTCGATTGGGACTCATTGCAGTACACGAAACTCATTTGGTTATCACACCCGGCGTTATCAGAAAAGTAGCGCTTCGCAAGTGCCGTGTTATTAGACAAAGAAGTTAGAACCAAGTCTAAGATCTCGATATTCTATTTCCGCCATGCTTAATTGCCAGGAAGGACATAAATCACTAGACGGTGAACGAAAGCGCATCCTCGCTCGTGGTGGACAAAAAACGCGACGGCCGATTCCTCACCAAAACCGGGACAGCTTAACGACTTCGCATTCTACTCGGCCTAATTATAGTACAATACTTTAAACACCTTTAAACTCAGCTATAATACGCAGTTCCAATCTACTTTCAGATTTTATGGATTCTTTTTGCAGGTTTTTTGGGGCTATCAAATCGAGATTGAAAAGTGGTGGGTTGGTTCGCTAATAACTCCCGCTTTTTTTGTCCACCGCGAGCCTCGGCCCCACGAACTTCGCTTAGCAAAGAAATGCAAAATAAAAGTAAAAAAAATTGTTTGGGTATCTGAGCAATGCTCAGGGACATGAACTCTAGAGAAACTCTCTGACGGGGAGTCGAACCCCGATCTCCCGCGACTTGTGTTTTATGACAAGCGGAAATCATGACCGTTAGACCATCAAAGACATTTTGAGTTACGCTCAATCACTTAAGCGAATTTGCCGAAAAGTGCTTATTCAAATATATCATACTAGTATTTTTTAACCGATTGAAGGCGTTTCTTAGCGAGGCTGGCGTATCTTGCAGTGGACATGAACAGCGACACTAATTGTCCCGAGTGCATTGGGACATTTCAACCACACGCCCCTAATTGTTCCTTCAAGGTCTCGTACATCTAAGAACAGACAGGAATCTTGAAAGCCCCTAGACCCCTTCATCTTATGTTCTTAGAGCCCAGCTTTATTGTCCTAATTTAGCCATGGACAATGATAATTGGTATCGCTTTTCTGTCCACCACGAGCGTGCCTATGTCGACCGTATGCCACAACTAAACTTCTATTCTTTGATGTTATAATCGATCGTAGAAAAAGATTCCCATTAGTTCAGACACCGAGTTCGAACACGATCCATCGTTTCATGAAGCTTCGATATCAAATCTGCACATCCGCATCCCAGTCTCTTACGCACGCCGCCACCAATTCTAATTTTTCCCTGGATTACGCTGGCCCAATGACCTTCAGCTCTTCTCCGACTTTTCACTCCCCTCATGAGTTGGGCAATGGCTTATGCCGATTTTGGCAAGTGGAGAGTCGCACGAAATTCCGTCATCTTCGTTTCCCGCCAAATTCAACGCTGCCCTTTCCTTGGCATTCTCGCGCCCAGAATTTCTGGCCCGCATCCAAGACTCCAAGCATTTGTACCCTTCTTTATCACTTGGCTCCTTCCTGAATTAAGCCACAGCCATCCTATGCCAAGATCTGGCTTAGTTATCAGTCAACGGCACTGCGAAATGACTGTGGAGTGGTGAGGCCAAGTCAGATCGCGCATACCAAGAGTCTTGGACTTGCAGGTACAGGTTATGAACTTGTCAATAGAGAATCACGGCCACCAAAAAGTTAAGCGCAGCATACAAACTTCTTCCTTAAGTGGTCGTGTGCTCGAGAGCGTTTCTTGGTCGACTTTACGGACATTCCTCTTTAGAAGAAAGTGAATTATCCGCTGCTTGGCGAGCTTCATGGTGCAAGGCACTACTGCTCTGCGGCTTTCTGTTGCAAGTATCTCGTTCGAATATAAAAGATGAGGCCTGCTCCCATCTTGCATTTTGTAAGTCCTCCGTACCGTTGTAAAGTGTCTCCCCATCATGCAGCTCGCTCTTTACGCCGCCATTCTCGCAGATCTTGCTTTGCTCGCAGAGGCAGTCCCTTTCCCAGAGCCAAGGGCACTCCCTCTTGTACAGTCTGTAAGATATCAGATCATGAATTGTGGAACATTGAGATTCACTGTCTTTTCAGAATCAATTGCGGAGGCTCCTGCTGCGTTCGGAGCTTCTCCAGAAGGGCCAGACTTTGCAGGATTTTGCATATGCTACGGAAGGACGAAGCCGATATATCGGAAGTCCTGGCCATAATTCCACAGTGAACTACCTTATTGATACCCTAGCCGCCACAGGGTATTATGACATTGAAGTGCAGCCATTTACTGTTCCCAGCGCCAGTGCTGATTTGAGCATCAGCGGCGTGACTTACAAGGCTTCTCCAATGACATTTACTGCTGCAGGCACGCCTTCAGGCCCTCTGGTCCCGGTTGCAAACATTGGATGTTATGCTGTGAGTTTACAGCAAAATTAATTATAAACTACCTCGTGCTAACTATATTTTAGGCCGACTATCCAGCAGACGTCGCCGGCAAGTTTGCTCTCATCAGCCGTGGCACGTGTCCATTTGCGACTAAGGCTACTTTGTCCAAGGCAGCGGGGGCAATTGGGACCGTGATTTATAATAATGTCGAAGGGGCATTGCAGGGCACACTTGGAGGTGAAGGAGACTATGCACCGACTGTTGGAATTTCCCAAGCCGACGGACAAGCACTCCTCGCTCTGGTCGTCTCCGGCACTGCAACCGCTGATCTGATTGTCGAACTTAGTGAGACTCTCACGTGCGTGGCTTCTCAATCAATGCACTGAATCCAAGATTGACTGACAATCTATAGTTACAATGTGATCGCCCAAACTAAGGGTGGCGACAAGGAAAACGTCCTTGCGGTTGGTGCACACACTGACTCGGTTGAAGCCGGACCAGGTATCAATGACAATGGCTCCGGGAGTATTGGAGTCCTCGAAGTGGCATTACAATTGTCCAAGTTCTCCACGAACAATGCAATTCGTTTTGGATGGTGGTCTGGCGAAGAAGAAGGCCTTCTTGGAGCTGAGCACTATGTCACCACACTCCCGCAAGAAGAACGCGACAAGATTCGCCTTTATATCAACTTCGACATGATCGCCTCGCCCAACTTTGTGTATGAAATTTACGACGGAGATGGCTCAGCGTTCGGGACGAGTGGACCGCCGGGATCTGCTGAGGTTGAAAAGCTCTGGGAGGACTATTACAAGAACGAGGTTGGCATTCCTACCAAGTCAACGGAATTCGATGGTCGCTCAGATTACGGCCCCTTCCTGGACTTTGGCATCGCAGCTGGCGGGTTGACCTCTGGTGCTGATGGTGTGAAGACCGAAGCAGAAGCGGCGCTCTATGGTGGCACTGCGGGACAAATTTATGATCCAAATTATCATACGGATCGAGACATTCTTGCGAATACTAATGTAGGCGTGTGGGTCCAGATGGCTAAAGGTATTGCGCATGCGATTGCGACCTACGGAAGGAGCTTCGAGACTTTACCTGTTAAAACAAAGAGAAGTGAGGAGAGGGAGGCACACGTGTATCAGCGAAAGGGTGGGAAATGGGTATACTAAAAAGTTGGGAGGAAGGTCCATTATGAAATATGGGAAGCTGTTATTCACCGTATCAATCTTCTGATTTCTCCTATGAGAGGCGTGTCGACGAAGTACTCCGTGGGCGGCAATGAAAAGGGGGGATGAGCAGCGGGGCTAGTTCCGCGGCCTACTAAGCGAGAAGCGAGCTGCGAGCTGCGAACTGCGAGGGCGCCAGGGCTCCGACAAGGGCAATCAGGGCTCTGCGGCTTCCAGGCCACCCAGGCCACCCAGGCCACCCAGGGCAACACTCTCATCCTTCGTGCTTGTCTACAGCAAACATGACCTGTTCTTCCCCAATGTTTCACACCAGGACGTTTGCCCTTGACAGCAAGGTCGCCCTTCGAGGAGCCCCAAACTTGCCTTCACTTTGCATGGGGATCTGAGACTGAGACAGATAAGCGAGAACCCCAGGGCGATAGGGCGCTGAACAGGCGATGCTTTCGCCCTCTTCCCTTCTCCCCTTTCTCACCCACCCCCTTCCCTTTCCCTTTCCCTTTCCCCTTCCCCGTTCTCTTCCCCGAGTGCTGAATCTTCGGGTGGCCTGCTGATGTTTTGTATTCCCCTCCCAAACATGACTTGTCGATAGCCTCTTCGGTCCAGCCCCTACAGGATCGTGGCTCCGTGCTGTTGTGTTCGTGCCCCCCAGATATCGCTCCGCGAGTAAAATGAACACCAGCAACGTTTTTGCACCGGCAGCCTTAGGGGCTTCCCCGGTCACACAACAGGAACCACTGATGTGGTTGACCTCTCAGTTTCCATGCTTCACAAGTTGGCAGCCTATCTTTCGGGCCGTTCACAGCCCTCTCCAAGCTGGCCGCAAACGGTCCGGCGTCATCAGAAGTTGGGCCGGCAGGGCAAACAAATGAAGTGCATAGCCACTCACGAACAACAATAGGGCTGGCCAACACGTTTGCAAGTTCCCTTTCCGGCATTCAGACTAAAGGGCATAGACGGCCCTCCACGACTTCCACCGCCGTGGCCCTCACGCTCACTTGAGTCAATGCACGTCAATGTTAATATTGCCGCACGGTGACCCATTGGTGCGCAGACGGCACTGACGCCCTGTTCCTACCGCCCTTCTCTGAACTCCACATAGCCACGAACATCTCACGATGTTTCCCTGTTTTCCTGATATCGTCTTGTGCTCCTTTTGCAACTGGCCACGGTCATTTGATTTCGTGCTACAGAATGCCGAATTGGCCTATAGGATTGCTCCCCGCCGAGCTGCCCTCGATTAGGCAATGGTGAAGCTCACCGCCCGCTTTAAGCATCGTGGGAAAGGGCTCTCACGGTGTCGCCCTCGACGTCGCCCTGGTTTTCGGACTTGCTACTCAAGTGAGCGGGTATAAATAGGTGGACCTGCTACCTCATACCCAGTCCTTCCTCCTCTCTTGCTCCACATATCCCAACGTCTCTCCTTGAGCTTTCACAATCACACCTCTAAAAATAGTTGCTGTGATATCCTCTTTGTTCCAAATCCCCCTTCGAAACTGTCTGACCTTCCACGGCATTCAAGTTGGTGTTGTCAGAGAAGCAGCTTCCCATCAACCATACCACAATTCGGCGACCTCCCCCCTTAGCTCGCTTCTTACCGAGGTCTCGTCGCCGAGCCGACTTGATTCCTCGGACATTGTGCTTTTGCAGTACAATATCTGCCTCTATAAACCTCTATTCTCCTGTCTCTTCTCTCAGACAAGCTCTTGCTCAAGCAGAGGATTCTCATCTATTAAAAATCAACTCTACCACGTGAGCACGGCAACACAAAGTCAACATGTCTTCCTCCTCCTCTTACAGCTCATCCACAAAGGCCCACAACGGCTCATCCCGCTCAACTTCATCACGGTCTTCTGGCTCTTCTCATAGCAAGTCACACAAAAGCTCGCATTCATCTAAGGAGCCCGTTGAGCGATACGTTCAGGATGATAGAGACTACAAGTCGTATGCAGTGAAGGACTATGATGCATGCCAAGATGCTGCGCGGAGGAAGCATAGTGAAATGCTGAGGGATGTGGTTAGAAAGGTGTGACAGGAGGGTGCTGGTTGCGCTTCAGGCGAAGGCAGAAAGCACGCATGGAGTGAAGGTTTAAGAAGAGGCATTGGCCGGGATTCAGAGACGAAGAAAGAAAGCGCGGAAGTTATGACATGAATGATGATGGCGCTAACTTACGGTTGGAGTTATGGCTAACTAGAGGGCGTTGTGCTTGGATTTCGATGGGTGCTTTGGGTTCTTGGTCTGAAATTTTGGGAACTGGTTCTATCATCAATAAACACGACGTAATGAGATGGAATGAATGTATAAGTATATGCGAATAGAAAGGAATGAAGGCCAGGGCACGAGTGGTGAGAGGCGGTCAACTAAAGTTGTACACGATTGCTACAGTCTATTCTCATATATATCAGAGGGGGGTATGAATATGCCAAGAATACTCTTTCTCTTTCCCCTCCCGACGCCTTCTATGCAAGCCTCTCATACGTATCTTACAGCTCTATTTACATACAAATTCATACATAATTCATCCAAAAAGCCCATCTAGCATATCTATCTACGCCTAAGATGATGGCTTAGATTTGATATCTTCAACCGGTGTACCTGCCGTAGGTACATCTTTCATTTTGGCCTCAGCTTCTTCTGCCACAAAATTCTCTGACGTAAGTTGCAAATGATAACGACTCAACTCCTCATTTGTCATTGGAGCCGGACTTCGAACCATCATATCTTCGCCTTTCGAGCTCTTCGGGAAGAAAATCACATCTTTCACAGACTCGACACCGGTCATGACAGCAATGAGACGATCGAATCCAATGGCGAAGCCTGCGTGGGGAGGACAGCCCGAGCTAAGGGCTTCGAAGAGGTGCGAGAAGTCGTTCATGCGCTCTTCGCTCATCTATACACGTGAGTATTTGTAAGATTTAGATAGGGGGTGAAGTAGACGGACTTTGATGATATCTCTCATGACAAATTTTTGCATCTCAGCATTATGGATTCGTCGACTTCCGCCCCCTAGTTCAACACCATTGACGACGAGGTCATAGTGATCAGCCTTCGCTTTTAGAGGGTCCGTAAGGAGGAGATCCACGTCTTCAGGTGATAATGGTGCTGTGAATGGGTGATGCGTTGCTGAGAATCCCGAAGTGCCGCCTTGGCCTGGGTCGGTGTCGTTGTTTGGTGTGAACATTGGGAACTCGGTCACCCATAGAAAATGATGGTCTGGGTCCGGCTTGATGAGTCCTTCTGATACCGCAGCTTTATGCATTGCAAGACGGAGCTTCCCAAGGATGGTAGACCCGCCTGAATGGGGAAGGTTTGGACGGGCTTGAATGATCAACAGGTCGCCGTCTTCGAATGCGGAATTGATCTTGTGCACTTCTTCATCCTGGTATGCTGGACGAGGGAGGTCGCTATAGAAAGATTTAAGTTTTTCAGCGCCTTCGAATCCAAAAGTTTGCAGGCCTTCGACAGGTTTTCGAGAATCATAAATACAGAAACCTGGAGCACCATCGACGTTCTTGATGAAAGGTTCCGCGTCAGGAGAATCCATAAATGTGTTCACAAATTCAACTACGCGTTCGGGTTCGCAGTCCAACCTAAGTTTACACGCTTCAATTATAGGCCCTTCTATTGAGGTGAGCATATTACGAAGTGTGTCAGGGATAACATCATCGATGCGATGGATCTAAGAAATCAGTTGTAAGTTCTCAAAACTGAGTGCATAATTACTTACCAGTCCCGTTATTCGAAGGTCAGGTTTGTCAGAGCCATGTTTTGACATGGCTTCCTCGTACGTCATTTGAAGGAACGGGGAGTCAGGTAGTGATTTCTCAAGCGGTCCAGCTGGCTTAACAAATTGTGTATAAATAGATTTGATCAGATGTTCAACCTTTCCCATCACTCTCGTCCCATCCGCATATGCCATCTCAAGATCGAGCTAGACACTGATTAGTGACAAAGACACAAATATACCTAGATAATTACCTGAGTAAACTCGGGCTGCCTATCTGCCCTAAGGTCCTCATCTCGAAAGCACTTGGCAAACTGGAAATATTTCCTAATCCCACTGGCCATGAGTATTTGTTTGTATTGTTGCGGGCTTTGAGGAAGAGCGTATGCATAGCCTGGCTTCCGCGTGGGAACGAGAAACTCGCGCGCTCCCTCTGGGCTGGACTTGAAAAGTATTGGAGTTTCTATTTCCAGGAATTGTCCAATCAATTGCTTCCTGATGTGGCTTGCCACTCTTGAACGAACAAGCAATCTATTTTTCAGGCTATCATCGAATCGGATCTGCAGATGTCTACTCTCAGGAGGGAAGTTATGACTCTTACTGATGTGAACATCAGCTCCGACGGAGTTCAAGCATGATATCTCAGTTGCCACTAATTCGACGAGTTTGTAATGGATGAACGTTTCTGCAGGATTGGGTTCTTGTGGTTGGATACCGCTTGGCCTAGGCCTCTGTATGAGTTTCCCCTTGACACTGATCGCGCTGTGGAGTCGGATGCTTCGCAGCTGCTCACACAACTCGTTGCCACGGCATACGATCTGAAATTCCTGTTTCATCATGCCAAATTTCACACCGGCAAAGCAAATATCCTTGGCTATGCTGGATACTCTTGTGAGAAACCCATAGGCTGTGCCCTCTTCACCCAACTTTGCTACTGGTATTAGAGTCCGGACTACAAATCCGTGGATTGGTGCTGCAACTGAGGTCTCCATGTCAGACTAGAACTCTACGGAGAGAGCAACATACAGGATGACTTGTATTCCTTCCAAAATTCAGCATCAGCTACACTCTGCGGAGCCTTGCCCTGTCCTTCATCCTCGGCCAGCCTTCTCTTGGTGAAGTGGAAACATCCTCGCTGCGCTCCAGGCCGGCTTGCCAGCAGCATGGAGCGGTTCAATGTCGAATATCGAAGACATGATCGACTCTGGCGATTAACAAGCTGCCTAAACGGACACGAAATAAAACCCATTGCTCTTGCAATCGTTCGGAAGAGAGTCGTTCGATTGCAGAAAGATGTCTGGAGCTGTCCCAATTCGGTTAGCCCTCCCGGCAAGATCCATGCGCCGATTTTTATATGCGATTTCTCCACCAAATTCTTTTCTTTCTTCTTCATCCTTCCAAGTTTTAAACACGTAAGTCCTCACCACCGCAGAAACAGGCGCGCCTTACTGACACATCTTTCGCAGATGATGAAAAGCCAGCGTGTTATTATGAGTACGATTCCTCCTTCTCGAGCTTCCAAACTCTCCCTTCACCGGGCTTCAGTGGTCTGGTTGTGCGAGGAGGTAGGAAGAGTGAAATAAGCGTTCGACACACACCTTGTTCATTATCGGACGCGATGAAGGCATCTCTGACCCTTGAAGCTTGGAAGGCCTGCTGTGGAGCTGAGGACAATGGGCTAGTCTTTGCTGTGGCTGGACTCCTATTTTCCAGAACGGCTTTCTGCAGCAGGGCAAGTATACATAATCCTTGACCCCTCCCCATATTTCTTTCTGTTTGCCTTTCATATGTCACCTCTATAACCCCGAGACCCTGAGGAACGGACTAAACTTGTGCCATGGTTGTGCACAGAGGTTTTTGAGGGTGTCTTGTATGGGCTTAGGACTTTGTTAGGTTTCGAGGATGTTTTAAATCCGAGTCATTATACTGCTAGCCAAAAGAAATGTACCATTGTATCAGAACACTGAAATGCTTCTCTCCAGTGGCTTTCTCTGCTGCCCTCACTGATCCCCGCACTGACCGAGGGAGACCCTTATTCCTGGAAAACGTTTGGCTTGTCTCATTCGCCAATCACGGCCGAGCCTTGAAATGACGATGCAACTGACAGCACTTCACAAGGCCAACTCAGCCACCACTCGAACTAAGGCTCCCAACCCGCACACCTTCACTGCTCCGGAGCCAAAGTCTAATACATTAATTCAGCTTCCGTGCAAACCATGCCACGTACGACGGCCCGTGGTCATCGCGCCAGCATTTAGTTCCAGGGAGCGTTCTGGTGGTCGTAATAGCTCCGCTCCGCATCATTTCGAGAGATTGTTCAGGACCAAGGAGACAGAGGCAAGCTGCCGACACCACGAAACGAAGAATCCGCAACATAAACACCCCATCCACCCGCGATCCTGGACCTCAGATTTATCCATCCGACAGGCTCTCGAATACGTGAAACAAATACACCCAGCCGTTCGTCTCCGCAGCTTCGAGGGCAGCTTTCGCGATCTTGGCCAGAGCCTGTCGCAAGCCTGCTAGCATTGCCCTGAGCTGCGATGGCGAGTTCGTTCGAGAAGTCGGTGAAGGGGGCGACCAAGATAAAGGTAAGCAGGCAATCGAATCGAGCTTTGAGCCCCCCCCTTGCATGGCTTTGCTGACCTTAATGTCAATAGGCCGCCCCTCCGAAGTCAAAGTACAGTTCTTCTCAAGTCCCTGAATCCCGCGGAAGTGAACTGACCATACCTGCCGAGTAGATACATCGAACACATCTTAATAGCGACGCATTCAGGAGAAGCGGGTGTGGCCGAAGTGTTCCGGGCCCTGCAGAACCGTCTGCGGGATTCAACATGGACGGTTGTATTCAAGAGCTTGATCACAGTTCATCTGATGATCAGGGAGGGATCACCGGATGTGACCTTGGCTTATCTCGCACGACACAGGTCAATGCTTGCCATAAGCAGTTTCTCTGATGGTATGTATGAGCTGGCCAGAAATGCGTCCGCAATGGCTTAGCCGTGACAGGCAACCTTATGGAGACTGTGCTAACAGAACATGGTAAAGTTCAAACCCAAGGCCGTAACATTCGACACTACACAAACTACTTGAACGAGAGAGCGAGAGCATACCGAGAAACGAAATGCGACTTTGTCCGGGGGGCTGAGAAGAGATTAGAGAAGATGAGTGTTGACAAAGGCCTACTTAGGGAGACCGAGACAGTTCAGCACCAAATCACGGCGCTGCTTAAATGCGATGTTAGTATAAATTCTGTTGGAAAGATGAAAAAGTTTTGCTAAAGACTTCTAGATCATGGAAAACGAAGCCGAGAATGAGATCACCATCACAGTATTCCGAATGTTGATACTGGATCTCCTGGCTATGTACCATGTTGAGAACCAGGCGATGATTAACATACTGGGTAAGGATCTCCTTCCCGTACCGGGAAACTTTGACTGATGAGAGTGAAGGCCACTTCTTTGAAATGTCAAGACCCGATGCTGAACGGGCCATGGAAATCTATAACAATTTTGTCAAGCAGACAGACTTTGTGGTCAGATACCTGAGTGTTGCTCGACAATATGAACATCAAACTCGAGTAGAGGTGCCGAAATTGAAGCATGCCCCGGTCAATCTTGGGAAGCAATTGGAGGATTACCTGATGGACCCCGATTTTGAGATCAACAGGAGACAGTACTTGGCAGAGCAAGAGTCCAAGAAAGGAAAGTCTGGAACGAACGGAACGAGCAAACCATTTGGCGCGAATTTGAAGAGCGAGTCAGAATCTCGTGCTGCAACAGGACGAAGTTTCCCTGCTGCATCTGAACAGCCTGCCTCCAAGCCAGTCCAACCGGCGAAGGGCCCAGACCCAGACCTTATTGACTTCTTTGATTCGATTGAGCAAAACCAGCAACCAATGGCAATTCAACCTGGAATGCAACAAGGCGCCCCTCAGTTTAATGGAGGCCCATTCCAGATGCAGCAACCACAGCAATTCCAGCAGAATGGTTTTGCAACCCAACAAACTGGGTTTCAAAATCCGAATCAATTTCAGCAGCAACCTTTCAATACTGGCTTTGCTGGATCTCAGCAACAACAGCAACAACAACAGCAGCAGCAGCAACCGCAACCAATCCAGACAAATTTCACCGGGGCTGGCTTTGGTGGCTATACACCACAGCCATCCTTCCAACCAGGAAATCTCTCATCAATCCCTCAAGACTCGCCTGCAAGTTTCCAGCCACAACAACAACAACAACTTGGTAACCTGCAAACTGGCCAACAGACAACTAATCCTTTCCGGTTATCGATGATGGCGAATCCAACGGGCATGAATGGGCCTTCGTTTCCTGCCTCCCCTCCTATAACATCTCCAATGACGCGGCAATCCACGAACCCATTCGCAAAGTCGATTTCGCCACAAGCCCAGCCCTTCTCACCACCACCTGATCAGCAGTTTCAGCAGCAAATACAACAGCAGCCGACTGCTGCCCCCCTTCGTCCTATGGCTACTGGGACCAATCCATTTGCCAAGAATATTGCCATGAATGCCGCCGGACAACGACCTCAAACTAGTGCAGGGTTAATGCCACAACCAACTGGGAGCACGAATCCATTTCGACAAAGCCAATTTGTCAATACAGCTACAGGCGCTGGCTGGCAGAATAATCAGCAGCCGATAGGCGGTGGTTTGGACAACGTAGAAACTATTCCCGTGTTTCCCAGACCTGCGCAGCAGCAGCCATGGGCACAATAGATAGGAAGACGTATATTTCTTTTCACGATTATCAAGACCATTGCAGCACGGCGTTTGGAGAGAAGTCCATTCGAAAGACGAAGGGTATAGGCATCAAATGCATAATGTGGTATTACAAGGCCATTCTAGATCAGAATTGGCGATGAGCAAGGCCATCTAATTAAAGATCTGACACCAGAAATGACCCTCCAGATGAACGCCTGTGACAATGCCTCTCCCTGGACTCCGTAAATGCATTCCGGGACGCTAAAATGACAACCACGCTTTCAGAATACATCATCAAGCTCCATTTTATGCTCAATCTTCACTTCGCCTGCTGATGCTTCAGCTGCGGCAGCGGTTCCTATACTCGCAGGTGCTGCTGGCAAGCTCCGACCCGCCGCTTCGTCTTCTATGAAGACTCCAAGCCCAGAGAATGCCTCGAACATAGTTCTTGCATAATATTCATGTAGACTATAGCCTCCTGCCATATGCCGCATATCACTCTTCGCGTTCGACAGCCACTCATTATCGTAGTCGTCCTGTAGAACATAACGCGAAGGTGTCAGATCCACTCCTCCAAAAGGATCATAAGGCTTCTCAGCAACAGGAGCCTCCTTCTTTTTGAGTCCCCTAAGCGTGAGCCCTGGCTCTCTCGCGCTTCCATTGCTCTCAGCACTTTCAGCCAGAGTTCTCCTCGCAGAGCTCTTCTTCAGGATAATCTTTTGAGCCTGCTGTGTAATCTTGTTGGCATCCTCATTCGAATTCGCCAACCTCTCCAACACATCCCTCTTGCTCTTTGCCACGTCGAGCTTCTCCTCTTCCTCTTCCCTCATAGCAGCCAACCTTCTCTGCCTCGCAGCCTCTTTCTCGGCTTTCTCTCTCCGCTTCTCCATCTCAACTTCTTCCAGTCCTGCTCTCCGATTCTCTTCAATGTCTCCCATGTTACTCTCACGATACGCTTTCAGTCTCTCTTCCGCCTTAGCCTTCTCCTCCTTCGTTCCCTGTACCAGATCAAAGATCAAACATTCCACATCGTCCAGGTAGTTGTTGTAATCGAGCAATGTCTCAAACTCATCCTGCCTCCTGTTGAAGACGGAGCCTACCCGTTTCCTGATGTCGACTTCGCGTTCTACCTTTAGATCACCAAAGAACGCTTTATGAAACCCCTTCTTCCGCAAGGTTTTGCCGCAGTAAGGAACGGGGCAGGAGGCGGGGCCAGAGGTGAAGATGCGGTCCACGCAAGTGGAGCACATCTTGTGGTAGCATTCGGGGTTGATGAGGAATTGGAGGGAGGGATTGAGGTAGCGGTTCGATTTGCAGACGGGACAGATGTCATCGGAGGGGTTGTTTTCGATGGATTTCGAAGTTCCGTTGCGCATCATCGTTGCGGATGGCTTGGAAGAAGGAGTTGGTGGGGTTGAGAGCTTGAGGTGAGGTTATGGGCAAGGCTGTTGATTTTGACTGGCTCAAATTTCTGGGTGGCGGGGATTTCAAAGCCTCGTCTTCGAGAACATCCCACCACCAACATCGTCAGGAACAGAGCAACGATGGCAGACAAAGGTAAGACTGGGGTCAAGTATTGTTTCTTATGTCATTGGAGATTGTAGTCTGTCTTTATATGGATTTGCTTTGACTCATTGCCGCTTGACACCATCGACTGACGCTTGCCTAGAACCCACGAAGGAAGAGGAGGCAGCAGCACGCGCTAAGGAAGCAGAAGAGCAGGCTGCTCTACCATACAAATGGGCTCAAGCAATTGGCGACCTTGACATTACTATCGAAGTACCTGGCAACTTGAAAGGAAAGGATTTTAACGTCGACATCAAGAAGAAGAAGCTCGTTCTAGGCATCAAAGGCCAAGAGCCCATTATTAGTGTTCGTTCCTCTAACTATGATGGAGTCAAACATCAGAAATTGAGATAGTTTATAGGGCGATCTTCCACACGAAATCCACGTTGACGAGTCAACCTGGACGCTTGCTACCTCTCCCGCTGGCACCAAGATCCTCGAGCTGCATTTGGACAAGGTCAACAAGATGCAATGGTGGGAACACGTTATCACCACGGCGCCCAAGATTGATGTTACGAAGATCCAGCCCGAGAATAGCAAGCTGGGAGATTTGGATGGCGAGACGAGAGGTATGGTTGAGAAGATGATGTACGATCAGCGGCAGAAGGAATTGGGCAAGCCGAGCAGTGATGAGCAGAAGAAACTGGATATGTTGAAGAAGTTCCAGGTTAGTTATTAGCCCCCTCTCTTCTCTTCTCTTAGCCTCCAGGTATCTTCTTGCATGAGATGAGGGATATTGCTTGGCTGCAACATGGGACGAAAGCTAGCTTTCAATGTTGAACTTAGAAGCTGATCCAATTTCCATCTTTAGGCCCAACACCCTGAAATGGACTTCAGCAACGCCAAAATGAATTGAAGAATGACTGAGGAGACGTGAGATGTTCATTGGTGTGATGCGGTGTTATGGAATATCGAATTAAAAAAAGTTATTCACTAATTAACAACCAAAACTGATTTGTAGACTGAACATGATGCTGCCTATCTCTTCCGGACGACTTTCAGACCTTATGCTCAACGTCAAAGAGGAACGAAAAAAGAAAAAGGGTTTATGGGGTCAATTTGTGACTGTCCAGATTCTGATGGTACAATGGGACCAGATCACAGGAAACACTCCGACGTTAACTCTGCAAAGCCCCTCTCGGCCGTCTTCATTTGAATATTTTTGGGTATGGTACATGTCCTGCTCCTAGTTCTACACCCAGCCGTAACTTTTGTGTTGTCAATGATATTTCCCTCCCATACTCCGCTCAGCCTTTAATTCGTCGTATGTTTTGCTGGAAACCATTACCGCTCACCAGCTAGGCGTCGGCTCTGAACTTCTGACAGAGCCTTGCTTCCACTCAGGAAAGCTACCAATCCCACGACCCCAGCAGCCGGTAACATCTCGAAAAGAGTCCAGTTGTAGTAGTATAGGTAGAAGATACCTTCCATCGCTATAATCGAGCCAAAGAAAAGGCTGTGCGAGATAGGCGCAGCGCCCACGGCCTTTGACAGGTGGTCGAGGTTGGCCCCAAGGTAAGCCCACTGTTAATGGTCAGTAAAGTATAAGCTGCGGTTGGAACGTTGTAACTCACAGCTCCGAGAAGGACTGGCACAGTGGCTAAAACCGCAAGAACAAAGAACAGGGAAATAATCTTAGGTCCGCTCTTGGGATCTGCTCTGAAGATGTGGTTGATTTCCTCCAACTTTCCATACCTCAATGGCTTCTCGTATTTTGGTAGTGGGGCATTAGGGTCGGGCTTAACGTCCAGGTTGAACACATGGTTGCTGAATGCTTGGGAAGAGCCGAAGGACGCGAGGAGGAGGGTCACTCGGAGGGGTTTGGACGAGGACAAGAGCTGGACTGGGAGATCTTTTTGAGACTTGAGCATTGTTAGCGTTCAGGAAAAGCCCAAGAATTTGTAATACATACAAAATCAACCTTTCCCTTGCCAGTATCTTTAACAGAGAGTGGGAATGTGGCCTCCAATCCGGTATCCTGATCTCTGAGAAGGAGGAACGCTTGGTGTGGTCTTTTCGCCTTGCCATTTTCTGTCGCTGTCAAGATAATCTTGAGGGTATCCGCCGCGCCCAATGTTACGGGTTTGGCAAGAGGAGCATGATCGGAGAGCCTATTCAATTGTATTAGCAAATGGCCTTGTCCAAAATGTGAAAGCTGACCACCTACTTGTCCTTAAATGCAGCTCCAGTGTTACCTTTCCCAGTTACAGAGATTACCGCTTCATCAAAATTCCATGATGAAGCTGCCTCTGCAACGCCCGCACCCAGAAGTAGTAGCGAAGGGATTAATGAGCGTAGGAATCGCATTGTCGAGTTTGTGTTGTTGTAAGGTTGAATTCCTGGAGCTTCAGGCCGCGTACAATTGAAAGGTGTCTCCCGGAACTGTGACCGTACCCCGGTCACCGTAGCGCCACACACCGCGCTAGCCTCCCCTTTCCATCATCGGCTTCACTCTCGAGTTTCTGTCCTCATAATGTGAGGTCAAGATCTGATAAAAATTTCTATACATTCCACGAACCCCTCATATTTCCAGTAATAATTCCACACTTATGAGTAGCCCCATTAGCATCAATTAAGATGAGATATTCAGATCGAGGGATTATTCTTTCTCCCGGTTTTGACTCTCTTTTCTTTCCACATACTCTTCTCCCCCTTCTAGTGTCCTTCGGCTCAGGCATTCAGCCCAAAATTGTTGCCTACCGGCAGCTTTGTTAGCTTTGCAGTTCGTTCGTACTGTAGGGTTTGAAGTAAGAGACGTCAGTATCGTAGTCTAGCTAGCGCTGGCAAACTCTATGAGAGATCTCCATACTGCTAATATACACCAAGTGGATTAGGACAAGGAACGTCAATGAGCATCAGGATCTACTTCTAAGCAGACCATGGAGGGGGGTTCCGTTACCAGTGAGCACGAACGGAGAGACTATGTGTCACCTTGATGATGGAAACGAGAAAGCTATCTTATTCAAAAGTCATAGAAGGACATCACCAACTGGTCTCATTCAAGGAATTAACACCCTATCTCACAAAGAATATCTCTGTATACATTGCACGTGCCTTGCACCTCTTATTTATCACGTGCCTTTGGTCACCGGCGCCTTCCGATGTGGCGGATGCCAACGAATCTTATCTACAGTTTTCGCTTTTCCTAAGCCAAATCGTGCAGGCGATATTTCTCCTCGGTCTCATAGGCTGCGAATTCCCTCGAGATCTTCTTTTTGCGGGTCACTGATATCCCGCGGCGGCCGGAGTCTTTCTTCAGGCTACGGGGCCTACCGCTCATAGATATGTATATAAAGTACTTATGTCTCCGGTACTTCTAATAGTAAACCTCATCACCCAAGACAACAACATTTAGCTCATACACACTCGTCTCTCCCGCATATCAGATAAAATGGCAGTCAAAACTCTCGAAGTTCGCCCCCTCGATGGCCCACACCCTCAATTCGGGGCTGAGATAGATAATGTGGATATCGAAAACCTCAGGGATGAGGATTTCGAGGTTATCCGCAACGCTCTTTACAACTATCACGTTATTGTCCTCAAGAACCAGGCCGGTGTCTCTCCTAAAGGTATATCTTTCTGGGTACAATTCTCTTTCAACAGTACTAACATGGTTGATAGCTCAATATGAGATTACCAAGAGATTCGACCCAACTTGTGAGGGAAGCTATGGCCACGGGAAGACTCTTGATGCCAAGCGTTCCGTTCTTCACCCAGATCTCAAGACCATCCCACACCAGCCACAAGTGCAGGTGATTGGCAATGGAAGCTACGATGAGTACGAAGGTCTGAAGAACTTTGTGCTCAAGCATCCTCACCACCGCGTCTTCCACAAATCTGTCATCCCAGAAGAGGATGACTTGGACTTCACGAGATTTTACAGATGGCACATTGATGCTGCTCTCTATGCCCTCAACCCACCAAAGGTGACGTCACTCATGGCTGTCAAGGTCCCGGCTGGGAGACGCCAGACCCTCCGATATGATGATGGAACTGGAGAAGAGATGGATGTTCCACTTGGCACCACCGCTTTCGTCTCGGGCCAAAACATGTACGATATTCTCAGCGAGGAGGACAAGGAGTTTGTCCGTGGAGCGAAAGTCGAATATGCGCCGCACCCATATGTATGGATGAGCCCAGCCAAGAGCCGAACAGATGGCCTGGGAATGGTTTCTGATGGATTAGAGCTCCCTCTTTCTGAGCTGCCTCCTGTGGATGAGAGTCAGATCAAGATCTTGCCGATGTGCTGGAAGAACCCTGTCAGTGGCAAGCTCGCGCTCCAAATCCACCCGTCCGCTATCAAGGCTATTCACAAGCCAAATGGAGAGGTAATCACGGACTTGAAGGAAGCAAGGGATCTCGTTCACCGACTGCAGCGCCCTGCTATCAGCCCACAATATGTGTACGCACATGACTGGGTTGAAGGTGATTTTGTCCTGTTCAACAACCAGGGTGTAACACATTCTGTTGTTGGTGCTTTCAGCCCTGAGGAACGCCGCTTGTTTAGACAGTGCAACATGGCAAGCAGCGAGGGTGTGATGGGAGCCGATGGCATCCTCTATTAGGGATTGGGCAGAACATGCGAGGAGTGAGAATGTGGCATGTGCTCAGTACTGCTTTCTGCTTTCTTTCGGTTCTTGGGCGCACTTACGAACTCGGCGTTTTGAACGTATCTAAGCCTCGATGGAGAGGAACTCGGCATTTAAGCGTAACAAGCGTGATACCCATTTGTTTAACTTTGAATACATTTTAGAAATCGAATACATTTTTTTCTGCACAATATGCCCTCCAGATAACGTCTTCCTTGTGAACATTAAGTTTTTTGAAATGCCACATTCTGAAAGCTCTTTCATGTGATAATCGTACCTGCATTGGAATGCAGAAACTACTGGGTCTGGACTTGTGACCACGACTCACTGACTGATCTGGCAAGACAAACTTGAAAGTTTCTTACACGTGATGTGTAACTAGAATAATCTTCACATGCTGGAGTAGCCTCTCTGATTGGGACCCTTCCGATGTGATCTCCATTACACAGCATCTGCTGAATGCTGTGCAACCACCACAACCCCAGCTTACTGTCATCGGCAGACTTCAACCAGAGACTTCAGCCGCGTGATATACAGCGAAAATAGAACGTTCCTCATAATCGTGAGTAACATGCTTAGTCTTCAACCTCAAGCTTGTGATAGAGGCCATAGCAGATTGATAGTGGAGCCTGCATGGCTTGAAGGAAAGATACACATTCACCTAGCGGGCTTGGACGGTCCGCTGCATAGTCTCACGTACGGAGTAAGTGATGTCTCAGTCAGCGCTTCGCAAGCTTGTGGCAACCATTTTCTGTTTTCGTAAGTGGTCCGGGCCAGCCGCTGCAGAAGCAGATGTTCGCTGTCCAGGCCTCAAAAAGAAATAAGAGACCGCTCTGAATCAGCTGAGGATGACACTGCACGCCACAGATGACTAGCAAGTACCCCGAGGTTTGCCCAAACTTGGGGTCTCCCACTTCAGCGATGTGGGGGAGAAAGAACGGCATTGGCCAGAGCGAGTCAGCCAGCTTAGCCTGCATCGCGAATCTGGAGTGATGAACCAACAAGACTGGCGCATTCAGAAAAATGACATTTCAGCGGAGGGCTTTGATACACATCCCACTCCCTAGTTGAGCAAGTAATGGCCATCAGCTGCGCCGGAGGAACCCCTTTCTGTGAGCTGTCGTCCGGATTTGCGGGAGATGATTTGATGATGGTCCCCTCGTGACAATGTCGTGAATGGATCCAGGATCTTGGCTGCGCCAACGCCGTCCCCCTGCCGTGCAATTTGTCCATCGCATCACCGCCTCTCGGGCCTGTTGGTAGCGTGGCGGTACATGCAATTCAAGCTTCCGCAACCTGGTCTCACCTCTTAAACTTTCTGTTCCCGGGCCTACCTCCGCCTTTCTCACACCAGTTCCTATTTCGAGAGATTCGGCACGAATTACAGACAGCACGCTCTATGGCGCGCAGAACGAGACATGGTGTTACTAGAGTACCTTCAGAAAACCTGCGTGGACAATAGCAGACCCCAGAAGCAATTGCCGACTTCGGCGCCAGTGAGAGGGTATCTCTGCAATGACGACTCGGCTTCTACACGTCGCAACTCGCTGTCGGGATGGGGACTACTTGGTCCGGCTGCCAGGCTGTTGAGGGGCGGGGTGGGCTTGGTCAATAACACGGTCTTGACACTGAGGGATGGCTTGACGGAGGAGGAAAGGGAGGCAAGGAAGAAGAAGGAGGAGATGAGGCAGATTCTGGGACTCAGGATGCAGAACGCGGAGACCATGGAGCAATGGCAGACTGCAGCGAAAGAGTTGGACATTCTGGAAGACAATGAAGCCTGGAAGGCCGACTCTACATCCTCTGAATTCGATGCGCCCCTGATCGAGGCTCGATTGAAGCAACTGGATCAAGCAAGAACGAATGTAGATATCAAAGCCATGCTCAATCTTGTGCGTACCGCGCTGGCGAGAGATCTGGGTGGAATGGGCAATCGAACTCTTTACAAGCACACGCACATCGGGACGAAGGACTTGATTGAGCGGTATATTGATTCAACAATTGACACAATTCGAGCCCTTATTGAGACAAGCAAATACAGTCTTCCAGATGGCCTCGAAACGAAGGATATATTGGAGCAGGTCGTATATGCTAGACAAGCATTCGGAAGGAGTGCTCTGTTGTTGAGTGGAGGAGCTACGTTTGGCATGAATCATGTCGGAGTTCTGAAAGCACTTTATGAGGCAAAGCTCTTACCTCGGATCATATCTGGTGCTTCGGCTGGGAGCATCGTCTGCGCTGTTCTCTGCACCCGAACAGATGAGGAGATTCCAGATGTCCTGGCTTCCTTTCCCTTTGGCGACTTGGCCGTCTTTGAGGAGCAAGGAAAGGAGGATGGAATACTCGATAGGCTGCGGAGATTATTGACGGAAGGATCCTGGATCGATATCAAGCATCTCACTCGAGTGATGCATGATTTACTAGGCGACATGACCTTCCAAGAAGCTTACAACCGTACCCGGCGGATTCTCAACATCTGCGTTTCCTCGGCATCTGTCTACGAACTCCCTAGGCTTCTCAACTACGTTACTGCGCCTAACGTCATGATCTGGTCTGCTGTCGCGGCTTCATGCTCAGTTCCTTTCGTTTTCTCCTCTGCACAACTACTAGTCAAGAATCCAGCCACCGGTGAGAACTCCCCTTGGAATCCCACACCTCAGCATTGGATCGATGGAAGTGTGGATAATGATCTGCCCATGACTCGCTTGGCGGAGATGTTCAACGTCAACCATTTCATCGTTTCGCAAGTCAACCCCCACGTTGTACCATTTCTAGTGAAGGACGAAGAAGCCATAATGAAAGAAGCCCAGTCTGCCTCTGCTGGACCAGGCTTCGTCTACACTCTCACCAATCTCGCAAAAGACGAAGCATTACATCGATTGCAAGTAATGGCCGAAATGGGAATATTTCCAAACCTGGTCACGAAATGCAAATCCATCCTGAGTCAAAAGTACTCCGGAGATATTACCATACTTCCGGCAATAGACTACAAAGATTTTCCACGCATGCTCAAGAATCCGACGTCGGATTTCATGGTCCAGGCTTGTTTATGTGGAGAGAAAGCGACATGGCCAAAGTTGAGCAGAATACGAAATCATTGTGCGGTAGAATTAGAATTAGATGCAGCAGTGCAAACTTTACGGACAAGGGTAGTATTTAGTCCTAGTCAGGTGGATCTCCGACGGATGTCGACTGGGAATACGTTCACAAAAAGGGCGGCACGGAGGAGGCGAGACAGCGGCGGTAACGTGCAGCCATTGTATTCTAACGGCGACGATGAAGGAGACGTCAATATCAGAAACAGCCTCTCAAGACCGCCGTTGAGAACTGCGAGTACGCAGCTGAACCTTTCGAAGATATACATAGCTCCAGCAAAGCCTTGGTCTCGATCCGTCCACGCAACTCCTCTACCAACGCCTCAAATCAGAGATGCGAGACCAACAGGGAACCCGCTTGATCTTCACCTTCAGCTTCCGGACGTATCTTCTGCGGGAGAAACAACGCATTCTCCACCAAGTTCAGATGCCGATATCGATTCCCACACGGATGAAAGCAGTCCTGAACCGGATGCAGCAGAGAGTGGCGTCCCAGGCCTAGGAATATACACTAGTCAAGCTCGCCGAGCCCCAGAAGTTATAGACTTCTTCTCAGCAAGCCAGCCAGTGACCGCTGGAACTGATCACGTTCTGGCGACCTCGCCCCTCTCAGCTCGATCGAATGGCGGATTTACTATATCACCTGTTTCCATGACGAGAACATCGGGGGATTTCAGCAAGAGCATGGGAGCTAAAAGTCCAGAGGCATTATACAAAAGGGTGTTTCATCCACAACCTCAAAACAATCCAGAAGAGAGCCACAAAGCTCCAAAATGAAAGAACACGAGAACGAGAGATACGAATATTCATTACCATTTTATTGAGTCAGATACCATCGTTTAATCTAGAGAATTGCATAGGGAGGGAAGTCACAAGCGGTGTTTAGGGATTGAGTGCATTGAAAAGGATTGGTGCACGGAACGGCGTTGGATGGATTTGTGTGAAGACAGGACAAGCTATCTCTGAGGGCTTCAGAAGATGAGCGTTTGCATACCTTGGCATTGGCATACTAGAGTTCGTTGAATTGACACAGTTTCTGTACTTTGGTATTCCCCTTCGGTGAACCGAATCCCATTACTGGGTTTTCCAGCGGTGTTATTAGCGAAGACTAATTGAAGTACCATGCTCACTTGGTCTAAAGGATAAAAATATAAGACTGGGCAAGTGCCAACCACCTATTGTTGCTGACTTTGTATACCCGGCAGATTTCAGTCGTTTTTATTCAATTCGCATGGCATAACGGGTTCTGGTTAGCATATTAGAATGTATCTCGTTTGCTTACCTATTCCACGGTATTGGCCTATATGCATTACCAACGCTGTGGTCGTCTCTCAGCGGAGCTACCACTACCACCTACCTTAGACGAAGCAATTCCACCATCTCCTCACCAAGTCGGCTCACAGCGCCTACGTGGATGTCACTTTCTGATCTTGTTTACCTTTACATACCTGCATGTGATATGACTAAAGTGATCGAATACACCGTCATAACGAGGAATCGTTTCGGCTGGAGGAGCATTATTGCAGAGACGAGTGCAGTATATAATGCATTCGCAGCCTCTGGGTGAAGTCACGGTGATACGGCACATTGTCCTGCAATGTATGGCTGCAGAAATTCTGGAGAGGTAGAAATGAGCCATGATAAACAGTAAAAGAACTTTGTTCTGCTCTTGCTTTGAACAATAGCATTGTTCGATGCCTTGTTAGCTCCTTTGTTTTAAATCAATGTCGAGAGTAGGAAATTTGATCTGAGAGACTCAGTTTCTCTATCCTAACACCGATTTAATATCCTTCCTCATTTATTTAGATTAGAGATGTGGTGTGTATTGGGATTTAGGTCAACAGAGTTATCACTTTGGTCAAGCAAGGTGAGGAGTTGTTTAATTATCATATCGATTGCATTGTATTTAGTCTATACAGGCGTTTTTATTACAAATCATGGAAATGTGGTCTTACTTTTGATTATCTGGTGTTTATGCAAGTTCTAGCTGTATGGCCTGCACACTTTGTATGGATTTAGGTGTTTTTCCAGCAAGGTTTTGGGAAATCATCGTTCATCGCCTCTTACCTCTCAGCACCGAAAGTTCCCGCTGACATATCTCCATCACAGAGGTAGGCTTTCCAGGTCTCGGGCGTGCTTTGCCAGATGCTACTGAAGAAGCCAGGAGCTGGAGGAAGGTCTCTCCCCTTGCCCTTCAGTCTCGTACATCCTGGACAGAGACTCTCCCGGTCCTCGTCGGTCTTGTCGACGTTTGGGCACTTCTTCGGATTTTATTTGGGTGGTCCACCGAATCTGCCTGCTGGGGCATTTTCGGGGCAGCAAGTGATGAAGTTGTGCTTGTGACCGCATTCGGCGTACTTGGCATATACGAGTTTACACATCTTCACGGTTTGGCTGGTTTGGCTAATCTGTGTGCTGTATGTGCTTCGTGTGCTTGGTATACTCGATTTATTTGCTGTTTTTGGTGTGTTTGGTGTGTTTGGCGTGCTTGCTGTCGATGTGGATGAAGAGGTGAAGATCAGATGACGAGGAAAGGAAGGGGGTGGGGGGAGGAGGGCACGTAAATATACCTAGAGATCTCCTAGTAGAGGAGAACTGTTCCATAGTCATGAATGGACAAATTATGAGATCTGCAAGGTTAAAGTCTGTCTCGCAGGCAGTTATCACATTGTTTTTGGAAACAATGCATTGTCTTTATGTGCTGTGGATACTTTGCTTTGTTTGGAATAATGCTTTCATTATCTATGATACGGAATAACCTATTGTTCAGGTTCTGCTGTTTATCTCCTTTGTCAATTTGTGGAGGACTAGCCCCTCGAGGCCAAAATATGCCAAAATCAATATCCCACCCTGTTCTTCTGTTGTTATTCTCCATCTGTCCAATCTTGTGGAGATTTAGCCGCTCCCGGCTGCACTAGGCGCTCGTCATGGTGCCACTCTAGTGTTCTCGTGTTCTTATCCTTTTCAATTTATAGAGGAATAGCCCCTGGGGGCCGAGATGCGTCCAAAGCATCGTGTCAGCCACCAGCCTCGATCAATGGCATGTCCTCTAGCTTCGCAATCAGGACAAAGGTCATCATGGATTTTCTTCTTCATGACAATATACTTTGGACAGTCCTCTGGTCCGCTTTGAAGATAGTCTAGTTTTTTCGCATCGTGAAGGTGGCATGTGTGGATTTTATAGGTCTTGCACTGACATCTCTTGTACCTGGTTTGAGTGAGTCTGCACATCTTGGTAGTATGGAGGGACTTGGACTCACAGATCAATGTAGGTAGGTTTAGAGAATAAGGAGGGGAAGTCTGGGATATTATACCCCATACGGCTACCCTGTTCTCCTTCTCCTCTGCTGTTCACTATTTTGTTTCACAAGAGTATAGGATTTTCTGTTCTAGTGTTGTTTTGAGATATTAGATTGCTCATTCTACTATTCTACTTGCTCATTACCGGCAGCGTAGGTCCCCAGATTTAAGGTGTTTCGGTGCTTGAGCTGTCGCTCAAGTCATCTTATCGAGCCAGCGTCGCAACAACCCACCAGGACGCTTTGCAAGCTTGTTCAACTGGCATATTTGACATCGTTCAGGACTAGTATTTTCTTTCTCTGTGAGGAAGGGACAGTCATCTGGAAGGACTTTTGTATGCTTACCGTTTGTGTTGTAGGGGCAGACATCGATTCTGATCCCATCACAACCACATTTGTACGTAATGTTAGTGATCTGACACATTTTGTTGATACGAGGGTACTTGTGACGGATAATGATAGTGGAAGGGAGCTCCGGGTGTTTGGGTTAGATGAATTTATGACCTAGCCACTAGCGCTGTTCTCAATGAGGGGTGCTGTTCAGATTTCCTGTCAAAGAGCTTCATTGCTACAGTGCAAGCTCAACTCATGTCTCGCTACTGTTCTCGGATTCACCACTGTCCCGAGGCTTCTCTGTCCATATGGTATTGGCTTAGTGGGGGCACTATGTTTCTAAAAAGTTGTTTGTTCTTGGAGCGTCTGGTTATACGTTAATGAAATCATTCTGATGAAGTTACAATAGTTTTTTAGAAATCATCCTATATGGGGCTCAGGAGGCAAAAAGTTACATTTTGGTATAATTAATATCTCCAAGTTAAATGTATTTGCGCCGCTAGGGTCGAGCTCTTGCTGTTCTACTTAATCATGAATTATGAGAGAACAAAATCCCTTCCACAAGTCAAAGTTGGATTTCTTCAATTGACAACAACATTTTCCACGGGAAATTGATTTTACGGTTTTAGTAGGCCCTAAGTACGCGTCAATATCAGTTTATATTTTAATGTCATTTCCCTACTTAACGCCCTTTTGCCCACTCGCATCCTAGGTCAATCCGAAGGTTCGCTTCATCTTGCGAAGCCATTGTCTCCAACCTTTTTGGCATTCTGTACATTCTCCCTGCTTCTCCATGAGTTCTTCATAATTTTCCGCACAGTCGAGTTCGAGGTAAGGTATCGATGTATGCAGAACACCCTTGTTGCGTTGGAGAGTTCGAGTGACGATGCAACCGCACTCTTTGTACTCTGTCACTGTCATTTGACACATTTCGCTAGACAATTGAAGATTTTTATGTGGATAGTTGATAGGGGTGATGGTGAAGCTAGGTAGGATTCTTGGATACTTGAGATGAATAGCAGTCATGACAGAGTATATCTAAAGTTCGAGCCTGTTTGGAACTACGTGACCCTTTGTTCTTCCAAAAACCTATCTCTTTGTTATTTCTTGAACAATGTTCCCCATACGTTGCGAACAATGAGATCCTTTGACTTACATCTCAATAAAACAATACCTTTCTTCTACGGGAATCTATAACAATGGTAACCCCGGTGTCCCCAGCAACCTTCTCCGGTCCACTTCAAGATTCCACAACCAATTCTGAAGCCTCCAAGTGTCTCACATCAATAGCCAAAATGTGCTTCCTGCTTCACAAAACATATGACTGCCAGCACATCACCAGGATAGACATGCCCTGCCGCCAGCACGTTCTATCACGGACTGGTGCACCTAATCGCTGCCCAAATTCGATCATAACTCAATATTTGCGGAGTATAAACCTCTGTGCTAAATGCGGATCACGGGTACCGGGCTACATCTTTGTTAGTGAAATGCTTCAGGAATACAGAGAGCACTGGAATCCGGTGGACTGGCAGAAGGGTGCGAGCGTTAGGACCATCAAGTCTTGTCCGCCTGAGGTGGACGAAGATGAAGTGATCAAAAGCTTGAGACGACATGCCTCCCACTTCAAAAAGCGTGATTGAGTTTGGTGTATCCACGAAAAGATAATAATCAAAATTAATACTGTCTCAGCCTTGTAAGAGAATTCTGTGACTTATATGTGATAAATGACGTTTAGTATAACTTTTATTTGTGCTATGTTACTGGGGGATTTCCAGCAGTTACGCAAAGACATCAAACGATTCTCATTGCCCAACGAAGTAGGTACGTTTGTGTAAGCCAAATTTATGTTCGAGAGACTTTTTGGAGAACATGAGGTACCTCTCGTGGTCAGTAATATAGGGAATAACAACTAGAAATGAAGCTTTCTTAACCTTGGAAGAGCTGTAGAGAAAGACTATACCTGAAATTTGAGGATGCATATATTTATTTGTTGCCACGGGCTCCATGTTGGATCTGGTAATCGTATATATATGTGCTAATGAAATTGAAGTTAACCTTTCTTCGCTCATTCGAACAACCCCCAAGAATCTATGATAACACAACCACGTTCAGATGACTCTCAAGTAGCCGGAAATCGAAACAGTGACGAAATAGTCTCACCATGGACGAGTTTATATCCGGAAGAAAAGGTGCAACGGTAGTAGCTCCGTGGAAGCTCTGCGAAACTGGTCCTAAACTGTGGACGGAAGGAAATTGTGCTCCATTTGTATGCCCGTTCCTGACCTAACTCCCAGACCCCAGTCTTCATCTTTACGCGTGTATCCCGGCAAGTAACCTGCTCCCGATCTAGCGCTCGGCTCCATCGCTGGTAGGACATTCAAAAGGCTTTGCCAAAAATCCTGGTGTATCGAAGAGAAATCTAACTCCTTGCTCAAAATCTCAAACTTCGCATCTTAAGCATCCGCTCGTTTCATTTTACATTCCCCAGTACGTTGAACGACCAATTGAGCCTCACTACTTCAGCCATCTCAAGAAGGCTTTCAGTAATACTTTCCTGTTAACAGGCTTGGGTACGTAGTCATTCATCCCTTGTGCCAAGTAGCTCGCCACATCTTCCTTCATTGCGTTCGCAGTCATAGCAACAATTGGCGTGTCTATCCCGAGTTGCCTGATTTGAGCCGTTGCCCCAAGTCCATCGAGCACGGGCATGCTGATATCCATTAAGATGATATCGTAGAACAGAGGATTCCGCTTCACTCGATCTACGGCATCGGCTCCGTCGACCGCTGTATCGACCTTTGCAAATCCTAATCCTTTGAGCATCATCTAAGAGGCAATGGCGTTAGTTAATATTCAGTAGACATTGACTCGATCGATTAATTGCAAAACAATCAAGAATAGGAAATTTTCATGGCCCACAACTTACCAACATGACCTTCTGATTGATGAAGTTATCTTCCGCGAGAAGAATTCGTTTCCCAGGAGCCAGCTCTCTGACAAGCATCAAAGAATCAGGGACTGGCGATAATAGTGATGCATCAAGTTTCGCTGCTAGCCTGTCTACTTGATTCGCGGCGTGAAATTTTCCCAGCTTGGCAGTGAACCAAAAGACACTTCCTTGCTCCTTGGAATTTGGATGAAAGCTGATGGCGCCTCCCATCAACTCAGCTAAGCTCTTACATATCGACAGACCTAGACCAGTGCCTTTGTAACGCTTGGTAGCTGAAGCGTCGAATTGCGTAAATGGAGTGAAGAGGGACCCAATGGCGACGTTTTTAATACCAATTCCAGTATCGATAACTTCTGTTCGAATGGTAAAGGAAGTTTCGTCCTCCTCTACAAGAGATGCATGGACATCGATCGAGCCTGACTCCGTGAACTTGACTGCATTAGCAACCAGATTTTGAACAACTTGTCTGTATCGCAAGGGATCTCCTAACGCGGTGGTCGGAAGATTGAGGTCGAGACTTGTTCCTAATGTGACTCCAGGCTTCAGAGCTGGCTGGATACCGCGCACGACGGAGGTGACTTGCGAAATCAGCAACCATCACATGCTTTATGGGAACGTTCTTACTCAGATTTGGTATAGACACTGATGTATCACTGCTGATAGAGAAAAAGCCCGAAGAGAGTTTTGAGTAATCTAAGATGTCATTGATTACTTGTAGAAGAACGGATCCGGATTCCTCAATGATGCTTCCGAGCTCTCGTTGTTCAGGAGTAAGTGAAGTCTGCCAATGGAAGAATTAGTAGGTACTCGGTAGATACCATTCATTGAGTGGGATGTTGTGTAAGACAGAGCCAATAAGAAAGTTACAAGAAGAAAGAGAATTCTCCTCCACGACTTACGTCCATGAGCAGGGTGAGGGCACTAAGCATTCCATGTAAGGGTGTCCGGATCTCGTGCGATGTATTCGCAAGGAAGGCCGACTTGAGCTTTGCAGACTCTTCATACGCTGCAACGACCCGAGATTCAGCAGCCTTTCGTTCCGTTAAGTCTCTTGTGACCTTCGAAAATCCAATATGCACCCCGTTCCTGACAACGCACGTGATCGTAACCTAACCCAAGGAATTTTGGATCAGTATGGCCTTGAAAGGGTAGAATTTGAGGATAAGATGGTCCATGGTGGGCTGTGCAGTCTCCATGGAAGGCTTTGGGTGAAATCCTCGGATTCGATGCTCAAGAAATGAAACTCACATTAGCCCAGAATTTGCTGCCATCTTTCTTATATCGCCACGATTCGTCCTCGACCTTTCCGTCTCGCAAGCAGATCTCCAGTTCTCTCTTCGGCTTTTCATTGATGATGTCGTCGTCGCCGTAGAAGATGGAGAAGTGCTGGCCAATGATCTCGTCGGGTTTGTAACCTTTCAATAACTGCGCTCCCGCGTTCCAGGTCCTGACATTGCCTTGAGTATCCAGCATGAAGATGGCGTAATCTTTGACTGTATCAACGAGGACTCGATACGTATCGTTGGTGTCAAGTTGATCGTTGATTGCACTCCTTCTTCCGTTCTCTGCTGATGTATCCTGGACTTCCAGCAGCACGTAGAGAAGAGAATCCTGCTCGAAAATAGGCACGGCACGAAGACTTGCAGAGAGCCGTCCCGCAGCCTGATTCTCTGAGGTGGTATAAACATTTTTGCTTAAAATTGCTTTGTCGAGGACGACTTGCAACGCTGCCGGGCCAGGGATCAGGGTCCTCGATTTGACGAGATCGTAGATATTGACTCCTAGGCAGTCGTCTGAGGCTAGCTGGTTGAGCGCTAGAAAGCTGGCTGAGACTTGGATGATGCGGAAAGCCGCGTCGAGGAGGACGGTCGGGATTGGCGTGAAGGCTTGAAAGGCTTCATCTATCGACCTCACACCTAGGCCTGCTTTCGTCGAGCTGGGCGCCGCTGCCTCTGACGTCATCCTATTTTGCGCCGTGAAGCCTTCGATGTCAAGGGTCAACTCTGGGGCGGATGGGACCATTTTTACGTGCGAGGTGCAAAGCTGGAACGAGTGCTAGTAGGGGCGTGGGCGCAAAGCAAAAGGATGCACGGCGCTGCATCGACGAGACAAGTGTGGGCATAAAGTCGGGCATGAAGTTGGCCATTCAAGTGCAGGTGAACGAGTGGATAAAGGTGAGCCGAAGGGTGTAGGGTGGGAAAAGAAAGAAGGCGTCGCGACTGCGACTCGTCCCTGTGATGCGACGGCGCTCCTTCTCCATGTCGCAGCTGGCGCAAAACATCCGGCATTATTGGCTACCGGAGAGCCCAAAGGGGTGCACAGCAGCTCCGGTTCCAAAAGACAGGAAGGGAGACTCAACAGCTCACGTTGCACGGGGCACGAAAAGGTGGCATTTGCGGAGGAGCGCAAACGCGGGCCAGTGCGGGCCAGCGATCGAGATCTCGCAATTCTGCACGTGACCAGAACCATTGTACCGCGAATAAGAGGGAATCAACACCACACCTTGGGAGCATGGAGCTACATGCCGTTGGAGGCTTCTGATGTGTGGAGCTTCAAGTGGAACCAGCAGTGTAGGTACGTGGAAGTTCACATTGCCCCCTTTTCCTCGCTTATGCTTTTAGCGAACCGTCGATCATTGAGGATCAACTTGGGAAGTACCTATATGAGCATGGCCTAGATTACTAACCGAAGATGCTCGGCCTAACAGAGCCTTTCCTACAGTCAATCCTAAGCTGTCAAGAAGATTGCTCTCCTGCTCTAATTTATAAGGTCGCCGGCGCATGCCCAGCAAGTGACTTCCTACCTAAATGCCATCAGCACCGACGGCACTCCCATTTTCGGAATAGTCTTCATGAAAACCCCATGTTATAATTGGTCATATGTCATGCACCTAAACAGAGATGTTGTTAAGTCTTGAATGTTGTCTTCCTGTGACACCCTTCGGCATTTTGGCTTATTGATTTGAGCTTCGCTGTCGGTATACTCGAACTATTGCTCGTAGTCTGCTGGGTTGGAATTAGGCTTCCTGCGGTACTAGATTGACCAGCAGTAACGGGCTATTTCTAGGTGAGACAGATATCTCCCGCCTTTCCCCACCTTCGACACCCCACATAATTTCTAAAGCCCATTGTCACTTCAACCAAATCCATCTCCTCACCAATCATCCAGAGACCAAAAGACCTATGTTGTTCAAGATAATGTATTTCAAGAAGTATCAGAATCCTCATCCCTGACCTGTTAACTAATTATTTTTCCTATGGTCACAGATATCCATAGGAAATACAACGCCATCACCAGCCCAGGCTATCGAGCCCAATTACAAAATACCACGCATTCCGATAACTACCGAGCACCTTCCATTGTTTGTCTACCGGGTGATCGTACCAGCGGTACCAAGACTTATCGAGATCAAGTAGCTCAGCTCGACGTATCTCATAAAAGAGGGTCATCTAATCAAAAAGGAGATCTTCATGGAATTCCTATCCTCGGGCTTCAATTACTAGCGATCCTTGCAGTATTGACGCCGAAGAGTTGACTATCCTTTCAAGTAATTACAAATCGCAGTATACGCTGCCTTGGGATTATAACTGGCGTCGAACAAAAGAGGATTGTTGCTTGCTCTCCATGAATCGGGATCACGGACACCCCATACCGTGATACCGACACAAGCTGTCACTCCAACGCATGCCTTGGTAACCTATAATTCTTCAGCTTTTGCTTGAAAAAGGAGTGGGGAGAGGGGAGAAAAGAAATACGGCTGCTCACAGCTGTATAATCGGCAGCAGAAGACCCAACAATATCAAGCTCAGTCACTGCAACATCTACACCCGCACCAGCAAGGACTCCCAAGGCACCAGCAACTCCTGAAGATTGCCCGGCACTCAGATGTGATTGTGACCCGATTCCATCAATTGGCGTCCCGGCAGCTTTCCACTTCTTGACCAAGCTGGCCATTCCTGTCGTCTTCGCATAAGTGGCCTAGGTTACCGCGGAGTCAGTAAGATGCAGCCGGGAGGAATTTTTAGAGAGATGAGCAATTTGGCCCAAAGCTAACGTACACTGTCCAAATTATAGTCGTTAATATACAGCTTCGGAACAGGATCTGCGAGTTTCGCTGCCTGGAATGCAATATCGATGAAGCTGTCTCCCAATACGTCGTGGAAGACATTACTCTCCAGTGTTCCAGACTCGCTCAGTACCTCGTTGATCACATCCCAGGCATAGATCTGTCCTTTGTATTTCGTCATTTCGGTCGTGATATGGGTCTGCATAACTGTTGTCAAAGTCGCTTTGTCCTTGACGTTCGAGACCCAGCCTGGCAGCTGCGAATGCCAGATGAGTGTGTGTCCTCGAATCAGTTTGGTATTATTTGTAGCCCAGGAAACTAAGTAGTCTGATCCATCGAAGTTGAACTTTCCCTGAGATGCTATTCAGTGCTATTGTCAGCTCTACCTTGCTCTGGTTCTCTCCTTCCCACGAAGTTGGCGGTAACGTACGCTCAGTAGACTCCCATTTCATACTATTCTCTGGCGTCACGCAACCGAAATTTGCCTGGATGATCGCAGCATTGCTCCCGACAGTAAGTCTGTTCTTATCTGTTGCTACGCCGAAGTACTTCTTTCCTTTTGCTTTGATTAGCGTGTCGATGCTGCATGCTGCTGCTGTTTGACGCTGCACCACACCTACTGCCGGGGCTGCAAAGACCGCGAGCGGTGTGGACAGGATGCTGAGGAGATATGAGTAATGCATAGTTACGGAAGAATGGTGCAGCACAAGATCTCAAATCGAGTAAGGAAGAACCCTCTATACTCTTCTAGTGGTAGAAGAGAGGACGATGGTTGGGCCTTTATCAATCACGTCCAGTGAGACAGCTATCAGATTAATCTGATCACAAATGTTAACACACGTTACATTTCTACAGCACCTCCTACCGCCGGCTGAAGGCTGTGCCTCCTAATCTCTTATTTTCACCCATCTCTAAAGTCCGGACGGTGGATTAGGGCATCACTTGATGCTTCTGATATTGGTATATTGCACATGCCAAGGATTCCCCAGGTTCAAGCCCCACATACCCTCGCTCTGGTGCCGAAGTAGCTGATTCTAGGGGTCGGCGTTTGAAGGAAATGCGGAGGTGAAATAAGAAACATATTGGAAGGCGGGGAAACGTGGGGATGGTTAAGAGGTTCCGCTGGGCTGGGTGTGGGTGGCTTTTGAGGCTGAATGCGGAGCTGGTAGGGTATAGGAGCTACATGATCGAGGCTTGTAGCGTCTCGATTGAGGTTTTGTCTTATCTTCCTGATTTTGTAATTCTTTATGTGAATGAGTTTTTGCTCTTTTGTAAAGAACTAATCATACCTCTGTATATGGGGAAATTCCAACTCCTCCTGCTCCTTTTTCTCCATCAACGTATTAACTCCCTTACTGACACCAGAGAATGCTTCGCAAGTGGAATATCTTTTCGATCTTCTGGCAAGAGTTTAAATCAATGAAGTTGAGCAATGGGTCGGAATGATCAATTATGAAATGTTAAGAAAGTTTTCCCTTCTGAGTCGCTCCTACCCCGGATGTCGGGCACCTGGTCAATATATTTCAGCCTGATACTGACTAGGGTCTTCGCTTTGGATATTACTGAGCCTTCAATCATTGATGGAATTCAATTATTCCGCGATGTAAAAAAGAGACTGTCCCGATTGAGGTGTGCGGAAGGTCAAATATTTTCCCCTATGGGTTGCGGGCCGTGGGGTGAAAAGGGGGGACCTGTGACAGGGATAATTTGCTGTGGGGTTTGTAAGGGCGGAGGTTTAGATCTGTGAAGGATTGAAATAATGTGGTGATGCGTACGATATTAGGGGAGGTTTTGAGGAGGACTAAAGTAAGTGCTGGTCGCTGTTCAGATTTCAATCCTGCTTGCCGTTTGGTGTAGAGCGGGCGAGAATTTGTTGGGAGACCTTGAAGGAAATTATTGACTGACAAATCACAGTTCAACTATTGTGATGTACTTTCTTGAAGGCTTTTGTATTAATTCGATTTTACAATTCGCAATGTAAGGAAATGATTCCAAGTAACCCACGTGACATTGACGAAATGCCATCACTTTGAGCTGAGTCCTAGTTCAAACTTCTAAAATGATTCGTTGATTCTATCTATCAAATGAAAGCGAACAGGAGCAACATGAACACCGCAGAGATTTAGAGTCACCAGGAACAAAGCGGCGATGTCACGATGGCAGAACCAGGTATATTCCTTATCAACGAACCACTTCCATCACGGTGCAAGCAGACCTGAAGCTAATACTCTCGCAATCAAGCAGACTCAATCTCGTAAAAAGCAGACATTGGTGATGCTTCCCCCCGAGCTTCACCTCAAGATATTCTCCTACTTTGACAGATGTACTTCGGCTTGACATGCAAGAAGTTCGACTTAATCCATAGAAACAAGCGGATCATCCCATCACCACTTTGCTTTGCATAGATAATCTGTAAAACACCCCAGGGCCATCGTAATATGGTTCACCTCTTCAAATCGCTGGGGTTATCGGTCGGAGAGGGCTTGGCTTGAAAGAGGTTGGGCACTTTAGCCTGCCTCCTTCCGTTCTTGAACGGGCTTGAGGACAAGCTTATTCCAATGTATGGAGGACACAACTCTGGTATATGGCCAGTCTGTATCTAACGCCCGCGTCTTGAGCATAAGGTCTTATGCAATTATATGGTCCAGAAGGCAAGGTTTAGACGGCGAACTGGAGACACCAGAACCAAGATTCCTTAGCCTGCAGCTTATTCTGCAACTTGTGATGCTTGCAGAATCTCGATCCATTCTCCAATTCTGATGGCCATTGCAAGCACAAGGCGTTATCAAATTGCATAATCCAATGCTAGTTATAGGAAAAGTGCAAAGCTTGTCCCTATAGATTGCCAACAAGGTCTTGGATTCCTTCTCCGATCTTCAGCTTGGGCTTTTGTCGCTAGCAATGAAACCCCTTCGGAAAATTGGAGCAATGCCACTGTCCTTCAACAACATCTTTCTGAAGGTTCCGCTCTTGAGATTGATCATACACGGAATAAAGCACCTTGAGCCAGGACCTCAAGAGCTTGTCCACGGAATTCACGTGATCTCTCATCTCCTGTGTGATTTGTGGATCGCAGAGTTGCTGTCGCACGTTCTTCTGGATTGTTTTGTACGCTTCAATCATAAGCAGAATCTGCAATCCAGATGCTCTATCCTGACCTTCTGTTGGGTGCTGTCGAAACAGAGCTGTTGCAAGTTCATTCGTTAAGAGATCCACGCAAATATTGAGTCCGATATCGTCACTACAGACCGTCGGATGGAACGAAATTTGTTCGTAAGGGTCGATTACTGGAAGTACCACATTTCTAAACTCTGCATCTGCAGGCGAGGGTGGTGAAGTGGGTTGTTCAGATCCAACGAGAGTCTCTGCATCAGAATAGGCTACGGAGTGAGCCCTGTTCGATTGTTCTTTGACCATATCTCGAAGGCTTAGTTGGCATTTGATCTTCCGCAGTTTCTTGGATTCTTTTGGCGCAGGTTTGGGAAGACTGATCAAGTATGGCGTGGATGCCCTCGGTGGCAGCAGAGCTTGGTACTGCTCAGCGAGGGTCTGCGCTCTGTCAATTCTTTGAGTTGCCGATTTTCTTTCTAATTGCCCAATAGCGAATACTGGCGTCTTAGCATTCCTCCGTCTGAGATGTTCGTGATCCATTTTGTCAGCTTGGCAAATACCGATTGAGTCGTTTGATGTATCTGCTCGAGGTGCCTCAAGCAGGTGTCCGATGCGCTTGATTTTGGGGATCTCCTCGGTCTTGTTGTCTTCTAAGTTGGATAAGGATGAGCTTTCCGCAGCTTCAGAGACGACCAGACACGACTGAGACCGGAGAATGTCGAATTTTTCTTTGCATGAATGGGGATTTTGGATTACATTAACTCTTGGTGGAGCTTTGCGAAGTCGTTTTCTAGGATTTTCATGGATGGGGGTGGAAATCGAGGGGTGTGCGCCTCCTAGCATCCAAGATATGAGAGGCATGATTGCTCAAGTGACTTGGCAATCAGTTCAACAACATAGTATTTTGTGTAGCAGCAAGCGTGTCGTCGTTTACTGCTGCTGGTTGAAGTCTGTAATTGGAGTTTGAGTTAAAACAAACGAGCAAGTTGGTCATGATGTGTTGCTGGGATCTGTGGTCAGGATTGGAGGATTGTCAGAAGACAACCGTCATCTCATCATCTGGCGACACCTCCCACAATCTTTGATGGGTACCGGTTTTTACCTTTACTCAGCATCAGTCTATACGAGATGTGGGCACCAAGTTGCCAAGAACATGCAATCGTATGTGGCTGCATGTTTCCGGGATTACACGAGCCTGGCACCCCGATGGGGACGGGAGCGTCGGATGATGGAGCACTGTACCTTCGTCGAGGGAGGGCTTCATCAACGCACTGTACGAGACCATGTTAAAAAAAGTAGTGGGATTGCTTGGTGACCACATCTCCGCAAGAGGCTCATGAAATGAGCTGTACATCATGAGAAGTTGATCACAGTGAGAAATTCAGGGGTGGTGCCTATCAAACCTGCTTCGTAGCGCCTGGGGCACGGCCTTCCGCTGGCGGCTTGCCGAGAGACATCACTCGTAAAGGAAAACCACAACCTCTTTCCTTCTGACGGGCGACAGGCGGCAAACACCTTCATCCACTCTCGAGTTGTTCTTAAGCTCAAAACCGTTAGAACATAGTGAGTCTGTGCTCAAGCGACAATTCCATTGCCAACTGGCGAATCCTTTCCTCGACTCCTCGCGATCTCCTGATGGGTTGCCTCCGAGCTCATCTGATGTAAGAGCTCCTTTCACTTCAGTCTTCCTTCTGGGCTGATCTCTACGGCCAACAAATGTCCTTAGAGGATGGTTCCCGGCAACCCGCCCAGTGGAGCGACACAAATTTGCATAGCACGCAGAAGGCGTGGGACATCCGAGTGGTCAACTACCGCGCTGTTGAGACCGGATCGCTTGCAATGCTGTGAAAGGAGCCGAACGTTCTCTTCGGGATGCAGCGATCTCTTTGGACCTGTTTTATGATGAGTGTTCCAAAAGTGAGGCGTATAATCCCTGTTTGCCGTCGTGACTGAAGATGTTTGCTGTTCAGGTGTTGATTGGATGCTCTCGTTGTTAGTTTATGTGTCTCGTGACTCTGCTTCGTATCATGGGATAGTTCTTCAGCTTATGACAACTAGATGGACGAAGACCCTCAAATTCAGAATGTTAGAATCCAGCTGTTGTGGAAGTCAATAGCCTTGATTCTGGCGAGGCGGGTGGACATTATTTCGCATCATCCGACTTTCAAGTCATTTTACCTTTGGATGAAGATTGAATTGCCGATTGTCTAGCATTCGCAGAGCTCTTAACGAGAGACTGGTTCTCCAGACGATGGATCATCCAGGAGGTCGCAGCTAGCCGTTTCGCCACCATTCGTTTCAGTGGCATCGTAATCAAATGGGGAGACTTCGTTGATGCTATTGAGAGCTTTTACCGGAATTTTGACGATATTCAAAAGTTGGATTTGGCAAAACCGCAAGCATATGTGACACTAGAAAAGTCCCGCCAGAGATCTTTGTCTGCGAAAGCACTCGGGAAACGAGCACCAGTTTATTGGCTTACAAATGCCTCTTCCGAGCTGGAGCCTGTCACTACTTATAAGAAACGGATGCGCGAAGTTCTCTTTGACAGGAAGCTCTTCGTGTATAAAGATGCTGGTGGATGATCTCACGCGGGAGGCGTGGGGCCCTATGATATTCAATCGGGCGACCTTGTCTGTATTCTCTTCGGATGCTCTGTTCTAGTGATTCTCAGGAAGGGGTGATGCAACAGGCAATGATTATATCTTGATTGGAGAGTCTTACGTTCACGGTAAGATGGAAGGACAGCACTTTTTTGGGCGCGACCTGGAATAAATCAGGACCACATTCAAGATACGGTAGACACCAGAAGAAGAACCAAAGTAGTAAGAGTCTCGAATTGAGAACAGTTGTGACATTTACACTATTGAATTATTACCCAGAAAGGTATCCTATCTTGCAACTTCCAAATGAAACCACTTCTAACATCGGCACTGTAGACAAATGAGACTCTTCTGGTGAGAGATATCTTCTGCAGCACTAGATGGCTGTTAAAAATCTGTCGAACCTCCACACCTCCATCGCTTTAATATTCGCAATCCAACCTCTGGCCAGGAGGGCCTACATTACTCGCAAACGTTCACCAAATCCTCATCTCCAATCGCAGCAGTTTCTTTTCCTCCAAACCTCTTCATCCAAGCCTACGACTCTATGCTCGCGCTCCTGGCATGACCAGATTATCCCCCAATTGTTATCGTAGAATCTACGTTCAAGGGTTCGCCCTGAAATTCCGTATATATGCTCGCCGGTCCATTCGTAGCGGTATTCAGAATGCCAGTTCCGCCTCCCTTCGGTGGTTCCAATATGAAGGTTTGTGGATTCGCGATAGGAGCCGCGGCTGTGAGAACCTGCAGGAGCGCTAGTGTGAGGACGAATTTGATGGAAAACATGGTGAGGTTGTAAGGAGGTGTGTTGAAGCTCGTGGTGTTGTGTTGAGGTTGGAATAATCGCTCGGTTTATTATCAGCGATTCAGGGGGACGACTTGAATGATTTTGGTGATGCCAGAAGAAAGAAAGAAAGAGGGACGCATGCCAAAGAGGGGCATATTTATATATTTCTTCTTTCGTGCGATAAGGCTTTTAGGAGTTATTTTCGGCACATCAAGATTCGCTTCATAGGGGCGAGGCTGAATGCTTCACTTTAAACTTCTCGGGAGCTGGATTGCGGAGAGAATAGCCTGAAACAAAACGCAGGAACAACCAGTCGGCGCCGTCGTGCGGGTAAACAATTATATTATGCATATCAGAACAGATTGCCGAGATGAACAGGCCAACGAAAACGGGATGCCTTCCCAGTGCCGGCCGCAAGGAGCAGATGAAACCGTACCTTTCGGGCTGCGGGGTAATCGCCCGAACTGAATGGACGAATGAGGATGAGATGAACCAATGTATAATAAATGAACTGATAAGAACTTTAATGCCATCAACTCTTGGTTGAGATTACGCTGGGCTCATAGGGACCTAGACTCTGAGCGGGTGATCGACAATAGCTGCCGCAATCCGATCTTTTCCTTGCACGTTCCTTCGTCCGGACAATATAAAGTTGTGTGACAAAGCTCAAGTAGACAGCTTTTATTATTTTTATAGACAGATGGTCCTTTTCGTCAGCCCATGTGTCCGTTCCCAAACATGTGCCAAGAACCTTTCGTAATCTACACCCACTTTCTACACGTATGTTGAAAGTGGAATGACTGGAATGCCATTTGCTATTTTGATGATGTCGGCCAACTATTTGAAGGTCAGTCATATGTGTCTTCTTTCTCGCGCGGCTTGAGTGTTTACCTTCTCACCAGCAGCATAAAGTGTGGCTGATGGAGCACTTCCTGGCGTAAAAGGCCATGCGCTGACGTCTACCACTCTCAAATTCTTCAAACCATACACCAACCTGTTCGGATCAACAACTCCACCATGATTCAATGGCAGCATCGGAAGTGTGCAGCATTCATGTGCAATTGATGGATTGATCTGTGCTCGAATCGCTGCCTTTATTTGATCATCGGTTGTCAAGCCCACACCGGGAGTCAACTCGGTGGGGCCGAGTTGCTGCATGGTAGGTTGGGCCATGATCTGTCGATTCTTCCGGATTAGTGCAAGCACCAATTCGATGTCTGTGGGGTCAGTGAAGGCTCCAAAGTCGACGAGTGGGTTGTCGAATATGCTGGTAGAGTTGATCTTGATTGTTCCTCGGCTGAGGGGCTTGACCATGTATACTGATGTCGTTGCGCCTGTGTTCCAACTAATGCTACCAATCGCTGAGTTGTAAGAAGCATAAAGTTCCAGGATCTGCTGTCGTTGGGCAGCGTAACCTGCGATCACGGTAGGGTCGCTGCCTGGTGGAAGCAGTGAGGCGGGATTTTGAGAGGCAGCAAGTGCAATGAGAGCTGTCCAATTGGTTGTTGTCTCTTTCAAAGAGAGAGACACGACGTTGTTTCCAGTTTGCGCTGTGAGAGTAAGGGCTCCCTGGTGAGCAGAGTTATAGAGCGCGAGTTGCTCCGCAAAGAACGTTGCGTTGTTTTGCACCGAATCCGCATTCGGGAAGAGGTTGGAAGTGACTAAATTAAAGCGGATCAGTACGTGGTATACTAAATCTGTAGAGTTGATGGGCTTGGCTTACAATTGTAAGTGACTGGCATATTAAGCTGGTCCTGGAAATTTGTTCCCACACCTGGAAGATCAAGAACAACTGGAATGCCGAGACTATTGAGCAGAGCTTTGGGTCCCACACCTGAAAGCTGAAGAATTTGTGGAGAGTGAACTGCACCGGCTGCCAGAATGACTTCGTTCAATGCGGTGACATTGAATACTTGAGTAGTGCCCACGGGTATATACTGCACACCTGTGGCAGTCTTGCCTTTGAAAGTTATCTTACTAACAGCAGTGTTTGTCAAGAGATGGTAGTTGGGTCTGAAGCTGACTCGATCATAATGAGCAGTTTTTGCATATGATCGAGTCTCAGTATCGGGATTCAAAGCTCTCAGAAGAGTGAAGAGTCCAGTGTCATTTCCGTTGTTTGGGTCTATAGATTCTGGAATGCCTACAGCCAGGGCTGCATTCCACCAGTGGCCTGAGAACTTCATTAGCAAAGATTTCGTAATTTTCAGGTTCCTGTACTCACTGCTACCAGGATAAGTGTACGGAGAGTAGCTTGCATGCACCGGGCCCTTGAACCCATGAACACTGTTCTGATAAGTGATGTTGCTTTGTTGAGCGAAAGCCGGGTTAGGAGCCGTGAAGTTTTCACTCTGTATATCGTAAGTTCCACTAAACGATCAACGAAGATGTCAGAATGTTCACTTACTTTCTTGAAGTAGGGTAGGAGAGAGTTCCAGTCCCAACCTGGGTTTCCCAATGCTGCCCAAGAATCATAATCCACAGCAGGGCATCGATGAAGGAACATGGCATTGACAGTAGAGCCGCCCCCAACACATTGTCCCATGAGCACTGGGTACACTGCATTATTCAGGTGGACTTGCGGCACACTCGTAATGCCGTTCCACCAGTAAAAGATAGGGACCCATTCTCCTGGCACCAGGACGTATGGCTCCCCTTTATCAATTGGGCCATATTCGATCACGAGAACAGACACTGCAAGAACAATGAGCACATCTCCACTGGGATTGAATGATTTGGGCCTTACCGTTCGGATCCTCGGTCAGACGATCGGCCACCGTCAGCCCTCCAATGCCACCACCTGCAATGATGAAATTGTAGGTTGTGTTAGAGGCGACTTCGGGTGTGACGACTCGAGCAAACTTGCCAAGATGTTTGTTAGAGCCAGCGCTCACTTGAATCGCCAGCAAGGCGGCAATGATCAGAGTTAGAAACATTTTGAAACTTTGTCCCTGAGGTCCCTGGGCAAATCAGGGACATAATCCCAGGTACTTATTACCTTGCAGGACCTTCCACTGCCTGACGAATGGATGGATTGCGCAGCCGGAATAAGCGCTTCTCCGATACCAAACTCTGGAACCGAAATTCGATATATGCAGGCAATGCAGGATGGCTTCCCCGAGAGCTCTCCCTGTAGCCGAGCCTTCATTGGGGAGGTGCTGTTAGGTGGGCTCGGTGGGGTCTGCACATCACTGCCCGGTATGGTTGACAGACCCCGCTATTGGTGCTCCCCAGGGACCCCACGAAGGTCCACAAACAGGGGGCCGGCCCGCGCCGGGTTCGAGAGCGAAGTTGGATCCAGCATGGGACCCAGCGAGGCCCTCGCCCGGCATCCTGGGCTAACCCTTCCGTGGGTAGCTGAAGATGCGGAAATTATTGCCACTGGACAGCTTACGGCAGGGACCCTGTGGATTTCCCAGCGCTTTGGCGGCGGAAATGGCATAATCAGGTGGCGATGGAGCTTCGGCAGCGGATTAGGGCTAATTCTCCCGCTGAAGAGCTAGCAATCAAAGCGTCGCGTAGTCATCAAGAAAGCTTTCTCTGTTGTTCTTGCACGAACAGGATAGTAAAAGGCCGCTGGACCATCCAAGTCAGACTTTGGGACAGTAAGCCTGGAACAAAACTAAAGGAAAGTTGCTCCCTCTTTCAGAAACTGAGAATACTCCTCTGGGGACTTTTCCATGCTGTGTATCCGAGCGAAGGAAAGAAGGAAGCTAGAAAGAGGATGGAAGCAATAAACAAGCCACTGTGGGGCCTAGCTGCAGCCCAAGAGCTCGGAGCGGGAAAATGTGATAGCGTTGAACACTTGGGGTGCAGATGTCTCAGATGCAGAGCTCAACTCTTGTTGCCGATCAAATCAGAGAATAATGATACTTGGAGCTGTCTCCCGAGCCTCAAGGTAATCGGCCGACATGTACAAGCCAGCAGCGAGCCCCACATACGAGTAGCTACCGTCCTCAAGTTCACATTTTGCTTTTATTCCTTTTCCGGATCAGTTCAAATGCCGAGACATCAAATAACATCGCTCTGCTTTGACTCCTTCTTCTGGTTGAGGCTTGTCAGTTCAAGCTGATCCAATTTCTCCAAGAGATAGACGGCCCATCTTCCGATTCGTTGCAGGTGTGCCACGTTATTGAATTTTCCAAAGGCATTCATTAGAGAGCCAGGCGCACGAGACACTGGTAGCAAGGGCTGGTTCAAATAGCACGTACACCGAGAGAGACGAGGGACTCGGACTGAATACGCGGGCCAGAAACGACTGAAAGGGGAGGCATGTCATGAGCAGGACATCCAGACCGACGCCTCGCCTCGAAATATTCTGAACGAACATGACGAATTAGACGAAGAAAAGCAACATCACGAAAAAGAAACACCAATGGCTGGTAGACTTCCGTAAAGAGGCCGTGCCAGTTAGTAGCGTACAACTATAACGAATAATATATCCTATTCAAGAACAAAGTCCTGCAGCAATCCACTTGGTAGCCCATCCAACGGTTCATGATTCATTAACCCATAAACATAACACTCTCCAACAAACCCAAAAACGAGTTTACCATCTCCACCAGTCTTCGGCCTCAGAACAACAGGCGTAGCACCGCTCAAGAAAACGCAAATGTGATCTCCCGCTTTTGCCGCCCCAGGCACAAGTCCCATAAAGCCATGTGTGGAAATGAAGAACAAGCGTCCAAAGACAGCGTCCTCTTGTGGTACTGGCGCATGATTATAATACCAGATGGGCAGGCTATTGTAGAGTATAGTCTGTGTGAAAGGAGCGCGTGGGTGTTGGTTGTCCAGTACCGAGCCCATATCTGCTGAGATTTCGACAGAGATATACTGTGTCTCGCCCTCCACGTCGACACTGGCTGGTCGAAGAGTGTTGCCTTTCGATACGGCTCGCATGAAATCCCAGTAGGTGAATGGCCGCTCTTTGGGTCCATCAAAGTCTTCGGGCACTTTTGGATTCACAGCTCTGAGAAAAGCTTCATGATAGCCGAGAATCGTCGTAGGATAAGGGCCAATGAACTCGTTGATCATATCACTATGTCGAGCGGTCTTCCACTCTTCGGGAAGCTTCATCTTCTCAACCGCTTTAATTGTCATCAGATAGAAGCCCCGCACTGTTAGGTGGAGCGGCAACTTGAAGGGGATTGGGATTTCGGGAAATGTTGCAACAGCCGGTATATCCCGCGCCGCTCCTTTCTTGTTACCAATCGTGCTGAGCGGCTTAGATTTCCATTTCTTACGCCAATCTGGGCACCACGATGGCAGCTCTTCTGCATCGATTGAGTTGTCAACACATGTCAGAAATTGAAGTGGCCTTGTAGGTTGAGTAAGGAACCAATACCGGGCTGACCTAACATAGACCTCTGCCAGAGACATTGAATAGTCTATCGGTGGCAAGAGATCAAGGATCTTTGGAATACATATATTCCTCAGCGCGAACACCTTGTCTCGAGGATCCGTGGCTCCACAATGATGCGTCCACATTTGAAGCATCGCCAAGTCCATGTCGAATACAAATTCAGGCATGGTGTCGAGGTCAACTTTCCCAGACTCCCGTATTTGCCGGCGTACTTCTTCCCATCCTCGTCGGCGACTGTCGATTCTGAGCACGATTGCACAGCGCGCTATCATGTGGTCTAGTTCGTACATGTTGTTCCTGAGGACGACTTGGCAAGCATCAACTATTACATCCCATCGAATTGAATGGTTTCCACATTGCACGATAACCAGACGGGACAATATGACCTCCTGGATGACCCAAATTCGTTTGAACCAATCTCGATCAAGAAGGCGAGTGAAAGCGCGCCAACCATCTAGAAAAAATTGCAGTTCTCCCTGCTTTCCAACCAGCGGCGGGTCAATGGGCTGTCTCTGGTCAGGAAGAAATTGGGGAACTTTGCTCCTCGGCCAATCTTTCATGGCGGCTAGCTTTTTGGCGCATTCCATTGCTGCCTCGGTTTCCCTGTTAGCCTCCCCAAGATACACAACAGTGCTACTTGAATTGTCATAGATCAAGTTCATCACCTTGACCTGCTTCGTCTTCTCATCGGTATCATCCTAATCATCGAATTAGCATGTATAATGCTCGAATCGCAAGAGGCAGCTCAGAGACGGGGAGCAAGGCTCTTAAACACATGCAAGTTCTCGTGAAATTCCTGCTTCGAGCTCTTGTACAAATAGACCGCCAGTTAGTATGGAAATAAGCTTACCTGGTTGATACAAATGGAGTCGATCCATAAAGTCACGTAGGTATCCTCGGTCCTCAGAGCCAGCAAGAGATTCTTCAGGTTCTCTGTGATCTTGATCACACCAGTCGGTTTCTCGGCTGGGCCGTAATAGTCCACGCCGTCAACTACTATCTTCTTTTGCTCGCCGCACTTGATAAGATGTGGCCGTTCAGTGCTGCCCCAACAATACGAGATGGCTGTGAAAGGCCTTCGACCAAGTCTCTCCACGAAGATAGTGCACACTAGGTCATCTGAAGGAGCTCCATAATGCAAGTCGATGAGGCGAAACAAGCCATCGAATGGAAGTGGCTCATACTTGAAGTCAGGAAGGATAGTTTCGTTTTCTTGTTTCGCTGCGTCTCCATCCTTCAACGATAGATTCGTCAATCGGCACAGAACCTCGGGTTCCGCCATGGAATAGAGATCATTGTCAACTTCGACTAATTTCGCCATGGTCGAAATGCCGCTCCAGGCCCTCAAGGTGGTAGTGGGGTGTAGAGTGTCAAGATATGATGAGCTATAAATAGACTGTGACAATATTTCGAGGCGTGCATGCTGCAGGACTCCATGAACATCAACTCGAAAACACGAGATTGGACAGTCAGGCTTTCGAGGCTTTTCGCTTCTCCCTTGACTGGCTCTAGGAGGAAACTTTAGCGAGCAACACCTTGTAAATTGCAGCCTTCAATGCAGGTGCGGGGTAATGGAGGGGTAAAAAGTCCCCTGATGTTAGCGACTGCTCGCCTGATGTTGCCGCCAACTTCCCCTTAATTCCACCAGCTTGCCTTTTCCAAATGTCTTCAGTTCAATTTAACTTGCCCACTAGTTCCGTCTGATTCACGACTATCTCTGCTACATAAACCAGTTTTTCTGAGGCTGTCCGCTTCCTCAGAGAAACCGAGAGGGATGCATCATCGAAGAGCTTGCATGATGACCTATCAGGCCCAATCTTGCCATACCACTTATTCGCAGTTTCGACAGAAATATTCTGCGGAGATTTTCCAGCAGTTGGTAGAAAAGCTTCAACCCAAAGACTATCTCCCTGACCTTTACCAACCACGATCGACAACCAATTGTCAGCAAATCGAAGACCCAACAGCACCGGATTTCCAGATAACCAGAGTTCCTCTAGAAGAAAAGAGAGAACCCCGCCGATCTCCTGCCTCCAATTTTTGTGGTCAAGCGAGCCGCGAAAGTATCGACAATATACGCCCAAATCAAACTCGTGATTCCTTGGAAGCATGAATAGAAGCAAATGTGGTCGAGGAGAAACCGTATTCGTCAGTTGAAATTGAAGTTCCAGGCCCTTTATATATATGGCTCTTCTCTGTGGCTCACCATATAAGTGTAGCCGCTTCGCTTCGATCGAGAGGGTTCTTCTCATGCGTGTCCAACCGCCAGGCATCTTGACAAGCGTGACGGCAAGAAAATTGTCTGACCCAGAATACACCAAGTTAGTGCAGTTTAATGGCGCAATGAAAACTTCCAGTGAAGATAAACCCTGCCCAACATGTCCTCGGCCTGGATACAGAAGCAGCTCTAAATGCAAACCCTTATTTGTCATGGAATACGGCGAGCGATTCGAATCAAATATTGCTCTTTGGAAACGCCAGGACTTCTCAAATGCCGATATGGAAGATGCGAGCATCCCCTCGTAAGGAAATCCGGTTGCTTCAAGACCATTATGCTTTCCATCCCAAGCAAAGATGGACTCATCGTCGGATTTGCGTAATATTTCTAGTTGGAGTCGATGGAATGCGTTCTCTCCCTCGCCATATAAAGGAGGCATGTTCACATCGAAAAGACCAAGTAAGCAGTACGCCTGATCTTCCACTCGCGTTGTGACCCTTCTCGATGCCCAGGACATTTTCTGCGCTACACAAGCCTCGCTGTAGTTGAATAGATGATTGATGCCCGTGATAGACTGGATGAGTTCCTGCATACTGGCTTTCGTCCCAATTTCGTTCCAATTCCGATCGAAGAATTCTACAGATTGAGGTGCCAAAAGTTCTTGTAAAGTCCAGCCTCTTGTGAACCACTGGCTGTTTCGAAGGCCCTCTTCGATGGATACAGAGAGACGAGATGAAGACACGTCGCTTAGGTAGGCGTAGCAGACCTGGGCTCGTTGATACCATTGGAACATGGAATTTATAGCTTCACTCAACTCGGCGCTGCTCGACTTGTCGATGCAGCAGCAATCTATCCACTGATTGATGTGAGCCACTTTAGGTGATACCTTGAGCTGAGGAAGAATGTACCAATCAAGTAAAAGGTTGCGTTCTCTGGCATGAAAGGAGATTCTACAACCATTTCACTCCACTGAAAGACAAAATTGCCCACCGATTACTCCTCGACCATTGTAGAATGCATACAACACTTACCACGTAGTCATACCCCTCCATCGCCGCTCTAGCACAACTCTTTTGGATTTTCTTGAATCCGGCTTTCTCCTTCGTTTTCTCCCTCCCTCCTCGCATATCTTCAAAAGTGACTTCATCGGATTCCCACCGGTGAGAAAGAATGGCATATTGTGGGACCTTCTCGGCGAAAAAGTCCACGAGTTTCAGGGTCGAGGTATGAATCAGGCGCATTTTGCATCAGGTTGCAGTTTTCAAGGTGGAAATGTAGGATAATAAAGTACGAGAGCTCGGGCGCAGCGCAATATTGAGGATTTGGTGATAGTTATGAATCTTGTTCGATTGTCGCGTGGTGATGGATCAGAACTGCCACGCTTTAGGTACCACGTAACCTTGCATGACGCGATCTAGTGATGAAAACAAATTTTGTCGATCTTGTGACTTACATTGCGCACTTACTGAGCCCCGTTGGCATCAAGATGAACTCTGAGGCAGTGTCAAATCTCTTGTCAGAATGAACAAGTCAGGAGGAAGAGGTTGTGGGTTAGACAAGAAAGATATCGACCTCTCGCCTCCACCCCTGGATTTAGCGACCAGCGGACCCACCAAGCCGGTCGTGGCCTAATTTTCAGGGGCAAGCGGCCAATTAGCGCTTCCAACCATCGCTAATCTCGAACTGTGCCTCATCAAGGAAAGCTGACCTGACCTGACCATCGGCCATCTTCTCAACTTTTAACATCACTTGAAATGCTTCCCCGCATCCACGCTCGTTGTTTGGTTCCTTTTGACCAATTCCACTCGTTTGAAGACGGTCGCCATGGCCGTAAAGATCGACCTTGAAAAGGTTGTTGGTCCAAACAACAAGGAGCCGAAGTCCCAACCCTTTCTCCCACAACTCGTATCCTCGACCATAGCAAGTTGGCGGACATGGCAGACCCGAATCCCGCGCCCACTCCGCTCTCCCCAAGCTCTCTGGTCATTAATTGTTCTCGCTCTCCTTGCCCAAGCCCTGACCTGCTGGCGAATCTTCTTCCCACCTAGCCCGGAATACGCCACTTCCCCGCCTTACAACGCCACCGAGAATGTCCACCTCGTGACAGAATACTACCGTCTTCTCCAAGATCTCCGCTACCTCGGCCGTAATAGCATCACATACCCACCACACCGGCTCGCACGCCATAAATCTCACTCTGTGCCACGAGCTTGGCCTTTCCGACTCTGCTATCGAAACCCTTCAGCAGCTTCCATATGTGATATCCCACGAAGACCGCATAAACATTACAGGAGGATATCTCACGGAGGCGGAACTGACGATCCTGCACGAGTCAGACGAAGATTGGTATCTAGGATGGATGACCCAAGAACGTGACATATTCTGGCAGAACGGACATTTCCTAGATTACAGAAATGATGCACACTTGTTGGCATCCCGGGACCCACTGCAGAGATACTATATCGGGTTTTCACCAGCCTTCTCCTGGTATGACGCTATGATCGAGTACGACGCCATCCCCAAGTCCGCAATACCTCTCTCTTTCATAACCGGTAGAAAATATGGTTTGAGCATTGTCCTTGATACGGCAAATGGGAGGTTAGTGGTGCTTGACGCCCAAGGCTCTGGGAACCGCGATCCCTTGATATTGAATCAGAACTGGGAGAAGATGCCTTTCGAGTACAGAATCGGGACCAAGTATTATGACAACGAAGTCTCTGCCAGATTGGCAAATGACTTTTTGAAGGAGTTGATTGTCCATACGGTGACCCTGGATTTCCGGTACATTCCAGGATCCGTGAGAGTGGATGAGTTTTATACGCCTGAGCTGAATCCTCCGCGCTGGGAGCGATGGATCTGGGATTTGTACAATGAGTATGGGTGGCCTAGAGGCGATGCATTGAAGGATTGTAGATATGGGTATTTCGGCTTTCCTTGGGTTGAGAAGAAGCTATGTGATGCGGATCCCCTAAAGGAACTTAATGGAACGGGATTTGATACTGCAATGAGGAAGCTAAGACACAAGATCGAGGTCCAATACATGCCAGACTGGTACTGCCCAGTGCCAAGAGAGCCAGAGCTCATTGACGCTCTGAAGAATTACGGCGCCTTGACAGAAGAGCAAATTGCCTTTGCTGAGAGCGATGAGTCTAAGATAGTTGAGAAGTTAGAGGGATGGGCGAAGAACTTGGCGTTTATGCAGAATTGAGCAAGTGCTTTTCTGCCGGGCATCTCGGAACAGAAATTGTGATCGGGTTTCTGAGGAGTGTGCATATAGAGAGTCCCAACCGAGGCTACACGCAAGTCTTGTAGAAAATGGAGATACACGCTTAATGATAATGTAAAGTTGGGACGAATCAGTCATTGGCGAAGGGAGTCTGTTCCTTCCGCATTTGTCGCTTCTCGGACAATACTAACCTCCTTCCTGCAACACAAACAAACAATTTTACCAGGCCACAATCTGAACTAATGCTATTCTTCTACTTCATACTATCCTACCATCGTTCCTTCCCATCATTTCTGATTCTCGTTCCAAATCTTTTTCCCGCTTCCTCATATTTCTCGATTAGTTCAATCGATTCCCAGATTTCGAAACCTTCGTTCCCCGTGATGGCGGTGCTATCAAGCAGAAGCAGCTTCGAAAGCAACAACGATCAATGCGAGGAAAGTTTACACATCCCGAGGCTTACTATAGAGCAGATTCTTCAAGCTTCAAGCTGCAAGCAACGTTCTCAGAGAACCAGTGCCGATATCACGGCCAATCCTTCCTGGCGCTCTCTATTCGTCTTTACAATCCGAAAAGACGGTGTGGTGATCACGGTTGCTCTCATCTCAGCACTCATTTCTGCTCTATTCAGACCAGCTGCTGCGATCTTATTTGGGGAGGTCTTCTCTACATTGATAAAATTAGCTTCCGGAACCGTGACCCCTGAAGATACCCTTCACGACGCTGCAACATGGTGCATGGCTTTGATCGGCCTCGGCGGAAGTGCGTGGATCCTCGAAGGCGTCTTCTTATCCTCGTGGGTGGCATTCGGTGAGGCACAGGCAAAGAGAGCACGAAACAGGATGTTTCGGGACATGTTGGGGAAAGATTTGGAATGCTATAATATACGACAGGATGGACTGAGGTCGTTTCTGATGCGTATACAAATGTGCGTCGAAATACTCCTGCTTGTGCAGCCTGCTGACTCTCTAGTCACATTCGAGAGTTCCAACTAGCAGTCTCCCAGCCTTTGGGATTCCTGGTCTTCGAAGTCTTCAGCTCAACAGCATCCATTAGCCTGGCTTTCTACTTTTCATGGAAGCTCACTCTTGTCATTGTCTCGACTCTGCCAATTACAGTTGCTGCGCTCTACCTGATCTCGATTCCACTCTCTCCTGCAATTAAATCACAAAAACAGGCACTCGCAAGGCGTTGAAACATACCAACACTGCGCTGGAAGCTATCGAAACCGTCAAAGCATACAACGCTCAACAACAAGAAGTTTGGCTGTATCTCTCGGCGACGAAGAGAGTCTTTGAGAGATACCTGGTCCAAGCGAGTTGCAATGCGCTGCAATTCGGAATTACAAAACTCTTGATGGTAAGCATATTCGTTCAAGGGTCTTGGTTCGGTCTCTACTTGGTCGATCAAGGCATGGATTCGGGCCATGTTCTCACGACTTTTTATGCTTGCTTGGCCACAATGCAATCGATCGAAATGCTATTACCACAGTGGCTAGTGCTGGCGAAGGGAATGTCTGCTGGACAAGCCTTGAAATTGTTCTTGACTCAATTGGAACATTGGAGGAAAGTGAAACATCAGGCGAGCAGGGCAAACCCTCTAAACTCACAAGGTATTATTGAATTTCACAAAGTAAGTCTACAATATTCTCCATAAAACATAGTCTTGACAAAGTTACAGGTGTCTTTTGCATATTCATCGAACTTACAACGAGGTGTACTGAACGACGTCATTTTCTTTCTTCCAGCCGGCGATACTACCTTCATCGTGGGCAGAGGAGGCCACGCTATGATTGAAGACGTAATCAATGTATCAAAGGCTGCTGGCTTTCACCAAACAATTGTCGCCTTGCCAAAAGGCCTCGACACGCTTACTGGAGTCAACGAAGAGTTCTTAAACGGCAGCCAACAGCAAATGGTCATAGCACGAGCTCGTCTCCGAGATGTTCCCATTGTAATTCTCGACGAAGTAACTAGCGCTCTGGACCACACAAGTAGACTAGAAGTTATGGAGGAAATTCGAAAGTGGCGAGAAAACAAAACCACAATTATCATCACTCGCGACATTTCCCAAATTCATGATGACGAATACATATACGTTCTCGATCAAGGTAGTGTTGTCCAAGAAGGGTACTACAACGACCTCGGCAAAAACAAAGATAAACCCTTTGCCTCTTTCTTGCTACCCAAGGCTCAAGCAGACGATTCCACTGCCCCAGGACAGAGACGGATTCTAGAATTAGCCATTCCACCTCCCCACTATACGAAGAAGGATCTAGAAATATATCACAAGCACGACGTAGCCCAAAAACTTCTCAAGATGACAGGCATCCAACCCACGATATGCGGAAATTTACTGGTAAAATTTCCGAGGAAAGTCGTCGGGCTCTACCTGTTCCTCTCCTAGAGGTACATCAGTCCCCTCGACTTGGAAAGTTTCGACCAAATTCGCTGGGCTTTCTCTCCCCACGATCTGTTTCCATGAAATCTTTCCAGGATCAAGCTTGGCGCTCAAGTCTCGCAGAAGAAGAACATATAGCAGAGTGTGCGATCGAAACTAGTGCTGGCCAACCTCAACCCGACCTACTGCCAATGAATATCACTGTCCTAAAGCATCAATCTTCCTCCCCTCAGAATGAACAAAGTACGACCTCGTCGAAGCCAACGCTGACTCCTAAGAGGTCGTCAAACACCCAGCCAGCTTCGTAAATCAAGATACTAGGAACCATCTGGCCAAAGCTGAACTCAACGGATCGTGCATACTTCCTACTCGGCTTCTTCTCGGCCTTCATCACCGCTGCCGCCACACCTGCTTTTGCTTATATCTTCGCACGACTTCTGGGGATCTATCAACTGCAAGGCGATCGAAGTTCTCACGCTAAGAGATGGGCTCTTGCACTGTGTGGTATCGCCATCATCGACGGAGTGGCCAATTTCTGCATGCATTATGCTCTCGAACGCAGCGGGCAAGCATGGATCAGCCCATTGCGTGTTGAAGCCCTGAAAAGAATTCTTGCTCAACCTCGCTCCTGGTTGGAGGAGGAGAACTCGGCAGCAAGACTGAGCGAATGTCTTGACAGAGACGCCGAGGAGATGCGGAATCTTGTCGGTCGGTTTGCTGGCCCGATCTTCACAATTATTTTGGATGCTCGGTATATGTTTTGTTTGGGCGTTCCTAATATCCTGGAAGTTGTCTCTTGTTGCTGTGGGATGCGTACCAGTTGTTTGGGCCACAACGGCACTCTTATCTCATATTAGCATCAAATGGGAGGAGAAATGCAACGTCATGGCTGCTCAGACTGGTGACATCTTCACCGAAACCTTCACCAAGATCCGGGTCGTGCGTGCATTCACTCTTGAATCTTACTTCGAGCGCAAGCACCAACTGTCTACCAACGAAACATACAAGACCGGAATATCTCGTGCTCTGTATTGCGGAGCTGCCTTCGGCCTAGGTGATGCAATATCGTACTTCATCACAGCAATCATATTCTACTATGGCGCCGTGATCATCACCCAGGGTATCCTTCCCGTTTCCGCCGTTCTCGAAACCGTTAGCCTCCTGATCTTCGGCATATCCAACAGCATGGCCATTCTCTCTCTAGTCCCACAACTCTCCTCCTCCCGCGCATCTGCAACACACATACTCAAGCTCACCAATTTACCTCTCTACGAGTCCCTCGGAACCCATCGCTTGGCCACACCGTTCCCAATCTACTTTAACAACCTATCCTTCACTTACCCTTCACGCCCTCACAGAGTACTCTCCTCAGTCACTTTGACCATCCATCCCGGCTCCTGCACTGCGCTCGTAGGCCCCTCTGGCTCCGGAAAGAGCACAATTGCTTCACTCATCCTCGCCCTGAACCCACCAGATCCCCTGCCACCACATTGTCCCTCCCCGCTAACATTCAACGGCATCCCCATCACGCAAATCAATGTCTCCAGCCTGCGCAGCCACATCGCCATCGTGCCGCAACAGCCAATACTATTCCCAACAAGCATCCTCGAAAACATCATCTATGGTCTCCCAGAAGGTTCGCCATTCGCGAATCTTACAACCGCGACGCTTGCAGCGAGAGATGCAGGGATCGATGAATTCATCATCTCCTTGCCAAATGGCTATCAAACAATGGTTGGAGATGGAGGCCAAGGACTTTCCGGCGGCCAAACTCAACGAATCGCCATCGCACGAGCTCTTGTCCGTCGCCCCAAGCTTTTGATCCTCGATGAAGCGACCTCTGCATTGGATGCTATATCAGCAGAGATGATTCGACAAACCATCAAGACGTTAATTGAGCGAGGACGGCAGATTGGAGAAGGAGGCATCGCGGTCCTGGTTATTACGCATGCTGTTGAGATGATGCGGGTTTGTGAGAAGATTGTCGTGCTTGACGCTGGGACAATTGCCGAATCGGGTGGGTTCGAGGAGCTGAAGAGCAGAGGGGGTCTATTTGCGAGATTGATTGAGGCTAACAGTGGCAGCTAAGTCAAACTGCGCTAAGGAACGGTAAGGCGTGGGTGATGATCGTTTACCCAGCACTTGCTGCCATACCATTATGATGTTACGAATTGTGCCATTAGGCTTGAGAATAGAATCTTGCGAATAAAATTAAGCTCCTTCTCACACAATGATCCTTGATCCGTGTGAATAGATTTCTGATGGCCTTTCCTGTACCAACATCTTAGAATCATCCAACATCATATACAACGACGACTCTCTCCTAATTTCCAGGTCATGGAGCCCCAAGGACTAAAAAGAGCAAATAGAGAAGGATCGAAAGATGAGCAGAGAATTATCACTTGAAAGCACCATAGAATTCTTGAATGAGGCGTGGAGGGCGAGAATAGTATTGGCCTAACCTCTGATTAGCACAGAAAACGAGGAGGCTCAGAGATATTCCACCACTTTATTTACAACCAGTACGTCCATATCCTTTACAGAAATGGAGATCAAGACCTCCTGACTTCGCTGAGATCCCAAATATCAGACCAATCTTCCACTATCTGCAATCGCGAATTGCTCTCGTCTTGTAGACTTTTGTCATATCAATGGTACGTCGACCTTTAAGTCTATGCCATCACTTTGGGTCTTCCGCCTTCCCACCTGCCGAACCCCCGTTGTTCTGTTCGTAGATCCAATCGTTCAGGCCATTTTTATTTCTTGCAATCTCGATGGCATAAAATTGCATCCGGGGAACTGCGCTAGTTAGCTATGTCTAGCAGAACCTCCATCTGGGACTTCCTACCGAAAATTGTCTCGACTTGTCCATTTTCCCATTTCGGGTTTAACCTCATTATGGTGCCGAAGTTGTAATCGTCGATCTTCTTCTCATAGGCCATCATGAACTTCCGCCACCGTTCCTTGCCAGTTTTACTCTTCATCTCGTCTTCGTCGATTGTAGCAGCAGGGTCGAACTCGGGGAAATCTTTCTTAAGATGCGCGTATATGTCGTCGTCCATCTTGGTAAGCCTGAGAGATGATCCACGGACTTTTTCGAGTATTGCCCAGTACGTAGTCATATGTTGGACAGCTATAGCGGGGTCAATGCGGGGTACTTTGAGGGTTAGAAACTTGCGAACCTTTGACAGCGAACTGCTTTTCAATCTACAAGCTTGTTAGCAATCAGTTTGATGATGAAGGGATCGTATGGGAGCAAAGCAAAATTCTTACATCTTCGAGGTTATCCGCCTCCTCGGCGTTGAAATTGGCTGGGGCCGCTGCAGACATAATGGGTATGCTTTAAGATGGCGAGGGTAGTTTATCTTGGAAATGGAAGTTTGGTGACAGTTTCTGTCAAATCTTTGGTCTTTTGTGTGTGTCTCCTCCGAGAGGTTCGAGGGTAGGGTTTGCAACGACCTAAATACAAAGAGTGACGATGGTGGAAATTCTTCAGTGTAAAAACTGACAAGGATCTCGCCGGCTGAGTCAGCCTCGAATTCAGACTAGAAACGGCTCGTGCCTTCCACGACGACACACCTTTTTCACCCCTCACTCAAAGATTGATCATGGTCCCAGCAACGGATCACGAAAAACTCGGAACCGGGCCCGATGTGGTATCAAAGGCGGAGAAGCCGATGGACGAACTTTTCAAGCTGAAATTGATGACTTTTCCTCTCAGATCTGAGATCTAGCAAATTTTTCGGGCATTGCCTGGTGACGACCCTCCCTCGTTGGATCCAAGAAGTGGCTTATGACATTTGGAACGCAATTGGGACCGCTCACAATTTTGTAGAGCTTGCTGAAAATCTTCTCTGTGTGCGAAAATTGTTGCGCCGCTATGGAATGGGATCCAACCCAATCTGGTGACTGGTCTCTGCAGAAAACCCCTTCTTCCATGGATGAAAATAGGTTCCTACATGTTGACATCCGTACAATTTGAGAACAGGCATTGTACAATCTTTCTTGTCCGAATCCGATAATGAAGTACATCTACAAATTTGTTTGCCCCATATTACATCAATCTTAACCTATCCCAGAATTTTCTTTCGTGTTCAAATATTGATTATTGCACTGTAAACTACGGCCCATTGTGGTCATTTCTCGTAAGAACTCCCTTAAATAAGAGAATTATATGCCATAGTTGTCATTGATGCCCTTACCTCATCATTTTGCACTTCTCTGCGGCTTTCATCTACCTCGTTGCATGGTCAGGGCATTCGTCTTCAGAGCGGCGAATTATAGATATATTATCTACCGCGAGGCACACCACATTAAGAACTGTTGATTGGATGGATAAACATGTCTAATCGCTGGATGTCAATATCCTTTTGCAAGGCAGCCCGGATGGCGTCTAACTTTTGTCGGGTTGTCCAAAACAAAGGCAATGGCATATATTCAAGTAAGTAAATCTTTTCATCAAGCACGTGATCAATCTATGAAGTCGCTTTGATATAATGAAATAAGGCTATTTTCTGCAATGAGTCCTGGGAAGACGGCTTAGTGTGGACCAGCGTGGACACTCAGTCGGTTGATTCTCAGGACGAAGTGTGGATCGATTGGGTCGCCCTACCTCAGTATACGACTCTGATGGTGGGGCAGCTTCAAAAACCAGCATGTCTGGTTTTCTACGGGATTCTCTACGGAGGATCCCCGAGTTTTTGCTATTTTACTTTTTTGTGCCGTGCTTTTTTGGGGTTGTTGAGCAGCAAGCTCGCTTAGGGAAGGGGAAAGTAAATATTGACGAGGGAGGTAAGTCACCCAATCCTCCCCTATTTTCAACATCACTAACATTGTTCCTAGCAACAATGGGTCCGAACGTAACCCTTATTTAGAGAGGGTTTTGTAATTTGCACACCCTCCCTCTGATCCCGGTTGACAACCATATCGAAGGCTGTCTTGTGAGCTTTTGTAATTTTGGTGCTTGGTCTGGAATCGGGTCGCAATTTTTTGAAGCTGTGGTGATACGGTAAGTAGGAACCAAGTTCGCGAGATTTCTGGACTTTTTACGAGCTTTTTTAATTCTCTTTGAATAAATTTTTGTTTTATTGTGGGGCGATTATAAAGGAGTCAGCTGAAGTCAGAGTTGAGATCTGCGATACGATACACGGTCTTGTGGTTCCTTGGATCTATCTGCTTGCCGTAGAATGATGCAGCAAGAGCGCACGGGGTTTCGGCAGCTCTCTGGTGCCTTCTCCTGGGCGTTGAGTTGAAAGCGGACTCCATACGCGAGACCTTCCCATTGCGGAAGACAGTCAATACAAATCGCCTCGTTGTCAAACAGCCGCGCCACGCCCTACATAAACTCAATCCCCAGACAAGGCGCCCTGCCCAAGAGTAAGATCGTCTCTTCGACCGTACCATGATTGCTCTAACCTCCATGTCACAGTGTCTCTAGTGCGTCGAATTGGTTCTCTCCGATCCTCCATCCGTTCTTCGAGCTCCGACAATGATCGTCAGCCTCTCATTGTGCGACAACCCTCTCTGCAGTCTCCAAGTGCAACTTCGCAGAATCCGAATACAACCAATTCGAACACTCCAAGCACAATTGCCTCACAGAGCCAAGTAGGCAAGAAGACTCCGGTGCTTGCCACAAGTGAAACGAGCTTGCCACCGATTGAAGAGGAACGAGATAACCCAACACTTGATAGGGGAGTTGATCTTTTGGCGGTCGCAGCTCCCCATGCAATCTCCATCGACCAAACCGAAGTCTTCGAACAATTGGTTAACGCATACCAAAAAAAAAACGGAGAGCATCTGCTGTCTCTTTTGCCAGCCAGCGTTCGCTACAAAATCTATGGCTTCTGCTTCAATGATCATGATGGAAGAAAGATCAACCTTTCTCCAAAGTTTGCAGTCAGAGCGGTATTCCCCGACGACTACTTCATATCTCCATGGACCGTCCTTGATCCTGTCTTGGGCAGTATTCATGCATTCAGAGCTCTCCGCCACGATCTGATGAATTACTTCTGGACGTCATATCACTTCCACGTCACGATCAATGTCTTCAGCGGCCCCATCTTCTCGCCACTCTCGCATGTTTGGCTGCTGAACTTTCTCGATCGTATTCAACGACTTACCATCGAAGTCGATCTTACACGATTAGGAGGCAGCGCTTTGAGACTCGCTGCGACATTCGGACACAACAATGATAAAGTGGAAAAGCTGGTGCAGGGTCTGTTTCAAAAATTACTAGAGCGTCCAGACAGACTGACTATGGCTGAACTCAATCTCATGTGCCGACGCTATGGTGGTTTTCGTCCCCGCGATGAGCCTGATTCTGCAGCTGGTTGTGGACTCTTTCTCCTTCCTAATCATAGCTAATCGAGACTTAGTACCATACCTCCCAGATGACGAGATATATGTTATTGAGATGATGCCAGAGCTCCGTGGTATCCTACAGCGTTGTCGCATCTCAGGTTTTACCTTCGAGTACACAAAACATATGCTTTCTGCCGTCTTCGGTGACGAAGTCCAAGGGCCGGAACTTATCATACCAAGTGACCCCCCCTGGCCTCCTGCTACCATCCCAGTTGTCGAAAAATCGGTAGTCACCTCATACCTGCCCGCAATTTCCGCCCCCGCGGCCCCTTCGGGCTTGGGTCTCACACTTCACCATCGTCGAAGCCTCTCAGACGATATCGCGGCCCCTTCTGCGTTTCCAAGCTTTGGCCTTACACTTCACCATAGTCGAAGCTTCTCGGATGAAATGGACGATGAAATGAGTAGATTCAGTTCCATTTTCGACTTCACCGCACCTTTCACTGGCGTCCTGCTCGAAGAGCATCGGCATAGCGCGGAAGACCCAAATACAGAAGATCTGAAAGGCTCTACTGTGCGAGCTTCGATAATTTCGGATGGTTCTACTTCTTTAGGGAGCCCCACCGGTGCATCGACTCCACACTTTGAACACTTAGGACAAGGAGAAATCTTGTGCACGCGGACTTTCGGATTTTCTGAAAGCCACCGAAGCCCATCACCACCAAAGTCTCCAGAGACCTTAAATAAAATGAACGAGCGAGATCCCGCTTTCATTCGAGCGGTGAGCGCTTTGAAGACCCAGTCGCAGCTCGAGGCAAATGATCAAGATCCGGCTTTCATTCGAGCTGTACAGGCCATGCGATCAAATTCCCAAACAGATGCGCCGCCTGTTGCCAACGAGAACACGCCAATAGCATCAATAACCACGGTGACTATGATTGTAGGCCCTGCTCAGCGGTCTGTCTCGAGTATGAGCTCTCGCCCCAATGACACGAAAGGATCAATCAAGCGAAGATATACGTCGATTATGGATAGGCTTCGCGGTCGTGCAAACACTTGATTGCATAGAGGTTTTCATGTATTTGCAAGGTTTGCAAGCATTAGTGAGCCGCTGAAAGCTGCAATAGCAAAAAGAAGTTGTTCGATGTTGCATTAGCTTTGCAAAGATCGTATTTCATGGATTACGAGAGGTTTCTAGGCTTTGCATGGTCTAGCTGGGATATTACAAACTCAGACCAATGTCTAAATACAATTTCCCCGTTCTCTTTTCTCATCATCGGTGAGGAGCTTTCGGGCTATTGTACAAATACGCTTTGAACATCTGCTTTCTAAATGCATGAAGTTATGCCTCTCTTCGAGTCAGCTATCTCGCCCTAACGTTCTTGCTTTAATTGTCACAGTGCTTGGTTCAATCTAGAGGCTGATTTTACTTTTGAGAAGGAGTCTTGAGAAAACAGTTGCCTCTGATTAATCGCTCATGTCCGGGGCCTTTTTAAGGATGCGTAACTGCAGAGTATCATTCCCCGGCGCGTTCATGTCTCCCTTGAACAGCCCCAAGCACGCTTAGAACAATTCAGCGGGGGAATACTGCTTTATGTACTTGCTTATATTGTTCCGTCTAAGGTCTTTCACTTAACTAGATCTATCCCAACCATCTCACGACTTTAGCTCCTTCTGATGTGGAAGCATCACGTGATACACCCTCTATGTGAGATTGCAAGCTCCCCGAGCGAAGACCATGTATGTCTGGTAGATTCCTGTAGATCACCAGCCTAAATGTTTCTGGGCAGTTAACAGGGATTTGTTCTCTTTGTAAGGATAGCTCCTGTGGCTCCTGAAATCTTGAAAAGATGGAAGCTCGTAGAACGAGATTCTCAGTTGTACTTCAGGCTTGAAAGAGGATACTTGGTCCAAATTCAAATTACAGTAGCGGTCAGTGAAACTGGCTAATTTTCTGAGTAGCCATCAATATTCCATGTCCTCTTCACAGCCATGTGAAACGACCCTTTCTCTTTTTCTGCTTTAAATTTGATGGAAGACTTTGCGAAGTGAATGCGCACATATCCAATTCATCTGAAATTTCTTTGTTTCTTCGCTAAATTGCTACCTGTTTATCGTACCCCCTTATTCTATAAATACCTGCTGTGAAGCTCCGATCACTAACTACGATCAAATCTTTTACAATCTCAGCAACGCTCTCTAGTCTTTGGCTGCAAGACCACTTCAGTTACTGCCCAGTGCTTTGACGGAGATTCAGTTGATTCAGATTGTCTGCCTTGGTTTTTACGAGCGCTATTCAGAGCACTAAAAGACTAGATCGATCATGGATGATCTATCAAACCCATACTCATTTCGCAAGCACCCGGTCCAAACTTCAGTGGCAAGCGAAAGCTAACCTCAAAAGCCCCTATTATTCTCCGAGAGTGGAGCCGTGAGAGTATTAAAAGTTTAGGAGTGCATGGTCTTCGGGTTGAGTGGGTTGAGGCCAAGTTCTTGGTACTTAGTAAGCTCCGGGCTGGAGTACATCCACAAATCCTCGAAGGATGCATCCGAGAACGACTCCGCGAGCCTCTCAGCAGCCACTATCACCAGAGTTATTTTCTGTATGCATTGAGAGTTCTCCGAAACCTCCGCAACAACAATGTGTTCGAGAATCTTCCGGTCGCCCAGCAGTACCACAAGCTAAGAAAGGACCGCCTCTTGCTGGCGAGATTTGAGATAGATATGTACAAGCGTTACCGCAATATCAAGTTACTCCAACTGAAGGCTACAGATGGTGCCGTTGAGTCCGAACTCTGTAAGAACCCTCCGGAGCTTGGAAAACACGGACACCTAATCTTCATTTCCAGCAAACTATGCCCTGTTCGATAATCGGGCCAATGAACTCGTCAGAACAATAGAGGAAGATGCTCAACGGAAGCTTGATTATGCACTAAACGGTAGGATTTTAACTGTCATTCGAGTGACTTCTACTTATGTTCATAGAAAACTGGTTCTTGGTTCATTCTGATCCAGAATGGATCAAGAAGGAAACCGAGTATGCAGAGCTTAGCAAAAACTGGGGCAAGACCACAACGAGCAGAGCTTGTAGGGAGGGACCATACTTCCATCTGCCAAAGAAACCTGTCAATACAACCCGAGGGACTCTCAAAACCCCTACCCCGCGAAAACTCGAGACTGGATGGCATGACCGTCAGGCAATGGATCATCATGCCTCTTCAAGTACAACAGCCAAGAATGAAAAATCTCTCAACAACGAGCAAAAAAACTATTCTGCTTATTCGAGTACGCCAACCAAGAATGAGAAGGCTTTCAACCTTACGAACGAAGGCGAGAAGGATCCTTTCTATGAACCTGGAGATGCGCCACGACTTCTTCCTCGAGGGGTAGAGCCGCGAAGCTACCTCACTACTTTCGGATATGCCCCGCCGCCACTTCTCATGCATGCTATCCCTCAGCGTACCACGTCTCCTTCCGATTTTGGAGAACCTCTCTTCTAAATCAAGTATATTCTTTGTATGTGTGGCTGCTGGTAGGATATGACGTTTTTGATGATCGGAAATCTTCTGTACATTAGGGTGGGTATTACAGCGAATGCGGCGCTCGGACTCGGCGAGATTTCGTTGTACTTTCGTGAGCAGCAAGTTCTGCGATGAATAACCAAATATGAATGAAAACTTATCTATTCCACCAAGAGAATTTTATATGTAGTGTGAAACTCAAAAAGCTTATACTTTAGCTAGATGCCTGAAGCCCCTCTCAATGTTTGATAGAGGTCACGAGACCAGGCGAGATTTTCGAACGTTTGGTCATCCGCACTTCAGAAAGCTACGACAAGCTCTACATGATCGAAAGAAAACTTCAAAAATAGGAGCAGAGCAGACTGGTTGTCAATTTATAGCTCTCCTTCAGGTTCATAGTCGAATGAGCGATATCTCGAGGTCTTGATTCTGCCACAACCTTCTTGATGCTAGTAAACAGAAATCATATATGAAAGTAAAATTGTTGACTTTAAATCATCTGTAACTCTTTCCAGCATTCTCAAGAGTGGACTCATAGACTTCCTGCTAATGACGTGTCATCGCGTCTTGAAATCCACATCTTTAAATCTGCATATTTTGGAGGTGAAGTGAATGCCCCTATTCTTCTCAGAATGCGCTGCTCTCATTGGACCAGTTACCGAACCTCTCCCCTGATTGCGCTCGCTAAGTTTATCGAGCGAGAGAAAGTTGACGTATTCACCAGAACATGGTGTCCGATTCACGAGATTGTTCTATAAAGGCTAGGGCCTTTGCTTTCTTCCCGATCTAAACCTTCTTCCATCAACAACAACGTCGGAAGAAGCAACCTCGACATCTTCACAACAAACAACAAACAACAAAAGCAAACCCTAGGGCATACCCTGCAGCTACGTGCACATTGCATTCGAGTTCACGGATTCTCCGACTGTGAAGATACGAAATACTAAGTTTCAACTTACGTCCTTAAGATCCCAGCCGTTGCGATGACTCTATCACGGGGGACTCGCGTCCAAAGCGGTGCACCTAAACAACCTACACATACTCAGACTCCTCCGGCCGATCGCTCCCCCACCTTGATCCATCAGTACCCTAATACGCCAGAAAATCGAACAGCACCAATATTCAATCATCCGCCGAAGCAAAAGACAGCCATCCGCAAAGCAGAGCAACATGCAACTCCCACTCATCTCAATCACCGACGCACTAACTCCCGGTATGAATCCCCCAAGGCTTCTATGTCTCACCATGTTTCCATCGATGATAGAGCTACCTCAAGCAGCATCGATGATGTCAGTCATATTCTGCCAGTCACCCCAAAGCGGAACGTTCTATGGCAAGATGGTTATGACGGTCGCACAGCCAGTCCCCGAATGTGCCCTTCTGTCGATCGGAGCAGAAGACAAAGCCGATACTATCGAGAGCGATCACCAACTCGAGGTGCCGCACAGAAAATCATTGCGAGCTCCGCAATACGCTCTCCAATCATTCAGGGTGGTCTGTTGTCCGAGTTCAACGATCTCGTTGAGAGAGAAGGTAGATAGTTGTAGCGATGACGTTGACGGGATATTTTGAAGCGCAGATATGAAGGCGATTGTCGGGTGATTCTGCAGCGAGTTTTCTTTGGAGTCATTTTGTCTTTGTCTTTCCGGTTTGGAGAGTGAATATTTTGGGAATGATATGATTGCTTCCGCGACTGCAGGCAGGATATTTTAAGGATGGGTAGCAAGGTAAATTAGGTAGCCAGAAACTGGTGGTGTTTCTGGAACTAGCCAGAATATAGCGATCAGATAATGAGTCTGGTAATATGTACACAGATACCATATTCAGGTTGTCTTGCAAATTTGCAGTCTCGTGATTGAGCGCTGAGTGTTCCTCATTGTTCCAAGATCGCGAGGTGATTGCAGCGAAGTAAGAAAAATGAGAAATGTTAATGACTCTCAATTAAGCGCACGATGAAATCGGATCAAATATTTTATTATGTTCCATGCCCTAGAAACTACTTGCTAGGTTGTAACAAAAGTCTTCAATATCGGTCTGTCCCTACCTGCATACATGTCTCGTCGTATGGTACTGATGAAGACAGAGCCTCTGCCAAAGTTTGGTTGGGGCCTTCCTTTCTATCATAATTACGCTTTCAGGTTGTCAGTGAATATATATGCAGAGAGGATGTTGAAGGGGAGTTAAGAGTGTTGACCCCGATCAGAGCCTCCGTTGTTACCCAGCGGCGAGGAGGATTCTGAAGGGGAGATGGGAAGTTGGAGGCCTTCCAACAGGTAACTTTTAAATGTACAAGCAAACTAGAAACAACTAAATGCAGCATTGCAATGGCTAAAATTTGTTGCCGGTATTTGACCAGCGGCCGAGTATTAGAACACGAAGGCCTCGTTGCGATTGGGATCGCCGACTACAGGTCGTTAGTATATGGTCGTGGAGATTGCTATGTTAATGAACATACAAATTTCTTGCCAAACGTGAAACTCGACGACGTCGAGATGCGTCTGCGCATCATTATTGGGATAAAGCCTATCAAGCAAGGGGGATATGAAGGTGGTGGATAAGGTGATAACAATTTCTACCCCGGGAGCTGCAATAGGGCACAGTAGATTGTAAGATTGGCATAAAATATCAAATTCTTGATGCCTACGTGTCTAGACAAAATCTCGAGTTTGGCTGAGGGCAAGTAAAATAGTATCGGTTTTCGTGTCTACCCAACTTGTGGTTCATCCCGGGAAAATGGGGCAATTTAGATCTCTAACTGATCAGTCAGCGGCATCAACCGCCTTCTCGTCTATAATCCCCAGAGGAGAATCGATCCTTATTAATTTACTCTCCTCCGCCAATCGCCTCGGCCAGGCGTTCTTCAGTCCCTCCCAGCATCGAAACTCCACATGCCCCTCATCGAAATCCCCAAAATCATACGAAGCACCAATAGAAGTCTCCAAGCTAGGATATATTCGAGAAGTGAGAGCAAATCTATCGTTGGCATAGATTTCGATGATTGAGTTATCGACGAAAATCTGTATTTGTAGGTGCTCGTCTGGGAGAAGATGGAATGGACCCGAGTCTGTTGAAGTGGCACCCAAGTCCTCGAGTGAGGAGTGTGATCTGTCCACGATAATGAGTCCAGCCGTGATATCAAAGGTGATTTTGGTGGCCTCTGTAGAATTAGGACATTGACGAATCTTGAAGATGAATCTCTCGTCCCCGGCCAAATATTTAAATGTTGCTTCGACACTGAAGTTTGTTGACAGGATGGAGCTGAATTTTTCAAGTGAATCGTATCTGAGGTCCTTTCGTAGCGTGAAAACCTGAGGTGCTGGCCGAATGCCCAAAGTTGTCATGGCGCCAGAGCTTTCGTCAATATCCCAGAGGTTCTCGTGATCACATACGCTTGTGATTGGTTTTGATATTTCATACAATTCTCTTGGAAGGGCTAGACAGCCAGCCCACCCTTGTTCAGAAACGACATGCTGCTTGACATCTTCATCTGCCCAACCAAGCTGGATAGTTCTCCCCTCTGAGTCTGTGGAAATGTGTGCAGCGTATAATATTCCATGGTCAAGAAGCCCATGACTTTTAATCTTGAACCTTGGCTTGCCACTCTGGAGGACAAGCTCGCCCGTCACCCACAGCAGGTAGCGAGAGCTATGATGCTTGCTGCTATGATCTTCCTCAACTCCAACGATGATATACTGTCTTCCTCCAAAACTGAAGAAGCTTGCACACTCGAAATTCATGCCGTATTTTAGCTTGCCGGTTTTTGAAATACTGGATCCAGCAGGCGCAGTGAGGATAGTTGAAATCATTTTCCATTTGAGCAGATCATCAGACTGGTAAATATGAAGCTGTGGACCTCGATCTCTTTCACCAGAGGCGACCATCATATAGTCTGTTGAAGGGTCAACTTGGAGCAGAGTGGAAAGTGCTTCCCATTTTGAGACAAAAGGGTCACGCCATCCTGTGGTTGCTGCTCTTTTTGGAGGTATTGTTAGGAGGGGATTGCTTTGAAAGCGATGCCATGATGTTCCAAGGTCTGTCGAAAAGGCGACAGATTGGCTTTCGCATCCCTTGATATAAGGTTTGGACCACTAGAGGAACTAGTCAGTAGGTGACCTCGAAGTGATGGGTATTCCGTACATGAATGGGCAACGCTGAGACGCTTGTGTAGAATAGAAACAGAACTCTTCTCCCGTCAACGATCCTGGAGATGATGGAACCCGAGAATACGCCAAGGCGGTCATATGATTTTCCATTTCTGAGAGGGGGAGAGCAGTCCTCCCACGTGACCATATCTCTACTCTTGGCCATACCCCAAGCAGCGTTTCCTCCATTTGCAGTTCCGGGATTCCATTGGTAGCAAACAATATATTCCTGGGTCTCTGGAATGTATACTGCCCCGCACGGGTCGTTCATCCACGAATGGGGAGCGATGAAATGTGACGTTGGGCGGAAGCGAATGAACGCCATAGGTGGAGCCGAGACGAGAAAGGGGGAAAGATCGAGGAAGGCGAGTCGTGTTGCAGTGATGGATTGGCAAAACGTATCAGAATTGGAGGAAGATAAATCAGGGATAGGGAAGCTTTCAGTGTTTCAGCCGTGAGTGCTTAGGAAGGCTCGAGTGGATGCGCAATGACTCGATCAACGATGGAACTGGTCTCGTGAACTTCTTCACTTCATGGCAACATTGAATTCGAGCAACCCCCAAAAGCGACTCGGGAAGTACTTCAAGGGAGGTACATGATCTACGCCCGAGAGTTTGGAGATCGCTTGACACCATGCGTGTCGAAGTCTGGACTCGGGTGCTTGCATAGGCTGTTCTCGGTTGAATGAATATCAACACAAAACCAATCAGAAGTCGCAATCCCGCATAGCCTGATGCTAACAGAAGCCCATTGAAGATCAACTGTGTCGTATGACTCGACTTTATGAGATATGTGCGCTGCATCATTTGGTTATTGAAGGAAGGTAGATCGAGATTCGTGTCAAGGGGCTGGATTCAAGCGAGAATTTCCCCGCGGTGGGGGCGATGCGCAAGGCTAGAACGATTGACTCTCGGGCCTCAGTCACGATCTTTGGGTCGAGAAGAAGGCTTTAGATTAAGAATATATTGAGGCATTGCTTATATCGGAATTTGGGCTAGTCTGTTAATCATTTTCTGCCGTGTGGCGTCGCTCAGGCGCCTTACGGTGGATCGACCTGGTCTCACTCGTGCTACCTGCTCGGTCCCGAAATCTTTCACAATCGTACTGATGATAATTTTCGAGATATTGGCTAGGTTCTCAATCCCAACACCAACTGTTTCTTTGCAAATAGAAACATCTATTCAATTTCTGTAGGTGAGTGCATAGACTCGAGAGGGGAACATCCAAGAGGGTGAGGTCAAAGGTGCCAAGCCACTAATGGCTGAGAAGAGCGAAGACTCATTTGCGCGGAAGGGAGTCGACCGAGAAATAGGTCAAACAAAATCAAAGAATGCTTCCAAACTTAGCAAATTATGGGCTAAGTAATGATATCGGTTCTTCATTTCTCTTTTAGTCTCCATCTTCGTAAGGGCTTACGTACTGTACCGTTATACTCCGCCTTCATGATGATGGGACTGCTTTCCAATCGTTCCAAGAGTCCCTGCTATCCTTGTGTTGAAAGAACCGCTCCCTGGGTTCGTAGTATACTCCAATGGCAGCTAGCCCATTTTCTGGGTACATTGTGGCTTGCATTCGAATCGCGGTAATGGTATTTGCTAGAGCTTGATTTTGGCTTCCCAAGCACGGCATCTACCCTGCATGTGGCTGCATAGAAGATTACTTCCCAAGAGTGAATGAACCACATGGTCGTAATCATGAATCATAGGAGTGAAATTCATCTGTGAGTGAATCATGAGAAGATAATGGGCAGATGCTTTTATTTGAGGGCTATAGGATCGTGATATCAACTTAATTATGCCTTAATGAAGAAGTATAAAGCGAATATTGATAGGTCGAGACTCAATCGGTACATACTGTCGGCCGAAGTCCGAAGTACTGATCATAACCCGAGAAGGTCATTGCTCTGAGCCTTCTTTTCTGCTGACTGTGTTCGGGAGCCTTTGGAGCAAATCGTTACCAGATCGTGACGTGCACCAATCGTTCTCCCGGCCAGATCACCCTGCATATCTCTAGATTGGATAGGCAATGGAGAGGGCTTGACATGCAATCTCGGCCGAGCCGGGAATCTTTTACCCTTGGTTACATTGTGGGTGTGGCTTGGCTTGGTATTATAGCCGCCATCTTATTAACTGACTAAACTAACTAACCAACTGCAATGTCTGGCACTTCGCTGCTCCTATGATCTCCAACAATTCATTATCTTCTATTTAACCCTCGTTGGAAATCGTCGAGTAAAGCAAGAAAATTCATTTCCAATGAAATGTTACCCTTTGAGGAAGAAGTTTTCACAATGAGTCCAAATTAGGACTGAGCATGTTTCTTTCACTGAAACCGTTGGCATAGCCCGTTCGATCCCTGGAATTTTTGACAGAAAATGTATCCCTACAAGGAAAATATAATCAATCAATATTGCGCGGACGTCGTAGAGTCTGTACCCTTTTTAAACCTCTGCTTCATAAGCTTAGTCAACAGCCTTCTGTCCTATCAATCAAATTCTCTTGCTCTCAGGACGTTTTGCATATCAGCCCGATCTACGCTGACCACTTGTAGGACATTCCCACCTTGGTCAACTGATTAGAATGAACACACTAACTTTTGTGGCTTCGTTGCTGCTCCACAGGAATCTCTCCCCTACCGGCTGTATGGCTAGCCTGACATTCGATACCCCACCTCACCGCCGGAACTTTCCTGCGTAAAGGATGATATCTGGTTAACTTCCCGATACCCGTAACTCATTGGTCTAATGTTGTTGCGGCCGAATCGAGCTGCGGTGAGCAAAAGCACCAGCCAGTACATATGTGGCGCGAGAACCGCGGCAAGCCGATTTCCTCCAAGAGGCCCATCAGAGCCTCGCTCCAGCGTCACCACCACAGCTAACAACATATCAACCATATGCAATGGGGGAACTGGGTACATTCTGGTCAACTTTTACACCATGGCACCAGCCTTACCAATCAACAACACGGAGAAAGTACTTCTCAAAACATTTCAAGAAGTCCTGGGCACCTCGAAAGCTGAGCTCGGTGTTGAAACAGACTTGATTCAATGGGGAGTGACATCTCTCGACATCATTAAGCTGAAAGGACACTTGCAATATGAACTGGGTCTCCAGAATGAAATCCCTTTGATCACCATCCTATCCAATCTAACAGCGCGCTCCCTGTCTCGAGCACTAGCAGAAGGAGCACCCTTTAGCAAGACCTATACTCCTGCAGTCGTTCTTCAATCCAAAGGAAAGAAAGTCCCCATCTGGTTGTTTCACCCTGATAATGGTGAAGTTCTCGCCTTTTTCGGCCTGGCCAGAACCATCACCGATCGGCCCGTGTACACGCTGAGAGCTCGAGGATTCTGTCCAAACGAAGCTTTCTTCTCCTCGATCACCGAGATGATCAGTGAATATTACAAAACAATGAAAGCTCATCAACCTCATGGGCCGTACGCATTAGCCGGCAGCGAGCTCGGCTCACTGCTCGCATTCGAGGTGGCCAAGGTTCTCAGAGCCAACGGAGATGAGGTGCGATTTCTGGGCTCATTCAACTCTCCACCATACAACAAAAGCCAAGCAGGTCAGATAGACTGGTCTCTGTGTCTTCTAGATCTCGCAGTATCCCTTGGTCTTCTCTCGGAACAGCACAGAGCATCGGTCTCGCAATATTTTCCGGCACTGGCGAAAGGAGAAGCCGTCCAGCATATCCAGCATGCTTCAGACCCGACTCGAATGGCTGAACTTTGTCTTACAGGGGATGCAATTGCGGATTGGGCCGACGTTGTGTTTTCACTACAGAAGATGGCTGCTGGTTATCAGGCGAATGGAAAGGTGGATGGTATAGATGTTTTCTGTGGTGAGCCAATGACGGCTTTGCCCATGGACAGGAAAGACTGGTATCGAGAACATTTGAGCAGCTGGGAAAGATTTGGAAGAGATGTCATATTTCACGAAGTTGAAGGAGATACCCCTGGTAGAATATTTGGATCGGAGTCTGGAGCAACTTTCCAGAAGACTTTCAGTAAAGTGCTGTTGTCACGGGGTTTATGAAATCTCCAAGAGGTGTAATACTACGAAATAAACTTCGAGCCAAAGAAACCAAAGACGGAACAATATTACAAAGAGCGACCTTAAATTCTATTCTTAGAGCGATGAGAACTTCAGGACCGACCGATTGTTCAGATCCTCCCCACTCTCGATGCTGCTCTTGTCATTGCTTGCTGAAATGCTCGCTTCACTTTGTCTTCTGTCCCTAGTCTCAACCACAGTGACAACAGTGTGTTTATAAACTACATTTCTATCCTTGTCAAGGATTCCCATGAACGGCAAAACCCCTTCCGAGCTCCTCGCATCGTTCTCCACATCTCTAGTCCAAGGATCACTTGAGCCCTGACTTCGAAGAACTGAGCATTTCATGAAGCTCTCTCTCCGAGGACCATCGTGGAGTTCCATAATACCACGATTCTTGAGCCACGAGTTATCCGAACGTCGATTACGAGAAGTCGCTATGTTACTGGGTCTATTCGGACCAGTGTAAGGATCCTTCGAGTCTGAATATCCGTACGATGAGAGAAGCTGGGGCGCGAATTGCTTGAAGATCGGTTTGATGGCTGGAGCTGAGACGCAGAAAATACCCATTGAGACTTCCAATCCTGTCCAGATGGAGATATCATAAAATGCCCCTACTTAAATGTAAGTGCCAAATCTCGTTGCTTGTTTTATAACTTACAAGGAGTGTCAGTGACTCTTTGCTTGAAGAGATGACTCAGTCGAATCATCCGTACAATGGCAGCAATGATGACTAGCCAACTTAAGGTTATAATTGAAAATAATGCTATCTTCTGTTTCCATGCCATTTTTAAGCTCCAGATTCGAGGCACAATCATGGTAACGAGCCAAGCATCTGTGAGAATATTTCCAACACCGTTCACATAGAAGGCTGCGGATGGATTGACACAGGTGGAGTTTTCAGATACGTTCCAATATCCGTCCACAGGCTTGCACTGAAAAATCGAGAAAATTACCGTGGGAATGGTGTAAATGCAAATGAATCCCATGGTGGTATATACCACATACTTGGTCGCCTTATCATTGAATAGACGCAGGTAAAAAAGGCAGATGCTCAGCTTGGTGAGAGCAAGGGTCATTTGATAGACCAGCAAGGACCCGAATCCAATCTGGAGGGTGGGTATGATGTATTCGTGCGGAATTTGAGGGATATCCCAAATATGATGTCCTGCACCGTATTTGGTTGAGAGGCAAGAACATACGCAGAGAACGAAAGAGCCAATCTGATACCGTCAGAAGTGAATTGGAGATGGAGGAGAACCGCTAACCCACGAAATCGCTAAAAAGGTGTCGTCCAAACCCCAATTCCTGAGCAGCCATGCTCGAGCATAGACTCGGGCAAAGAAACAGACTGTCGCAATCAACTCTGGGATGAGATTGCCAGCCAATATGGCTGGAGCTCGACTGGGTCCCTGGAGTTGCAAGACGACTATGCTGGTCAAATTCATGTCGGAATCCATTCCGACCAAAGTACTAGTTTGATGGAATGCAAATGGGAAATCAATGCCAGAAGGAGCACATTAAACTTAAGTACCTGACACTAACAGGGCAGTTCACGTCCAGTGCTGCAGTCGGAGAACGATAACGAAGCACTACACTCTCCTGCACCTGCTGAAGAGAATGGTGTTTCCGGAGGTCAAAACACTTGAACGACGAATCGGATCAGGCTACAAGACCATCTTGATCTCTTCACTACTGTAGACAAGGGTCTTCAAGGTTTTGTAGGGCATCCTGACAAGTTGATTGCGTACTTCAGAAGACAGCACGCACGATGAAATCTTTGACGATCTGTTGGTGCCATGTGTCAATGCACAGACCCGTCCAAGCTACAAGGTACTCTGAGGGACAATATCTTCGCTTCAAATTCTGATATATACGCTGGCATTACAGGGTTGGCACAGAGCCTTGACAGGGCAGTGATAATCCAGGTAAGAATCCTGAAGGGCTGACCACGCTGACGAGGACTCACGTCCAGCAGCGATTTGAAGGCACCTGAATAAATATTTGTTTAGGTGGGGTTAAACTTAGTGGGATGAGATTGTGAGAACAAGTTGAGCTTCACTGATCATCGGCATATTTGTGCGTGCCAGGCGTTCAGAAGAATGGGCTGTGGGTTGAAAATCTCGTGGTGAATTGCTCGGAAGTGAGGGTTGATCGGTACATTCACCTTGGGAAAGGATTTTCGAAGCCGTGAAACATCCTTTAGGATTTAGCGGCCGCTGTCAGCTGCACGATGCCTACGGATCCCAGTGGTTCGGGAAAAGATAGAGGTCCCGACGGTTAGAAATCTCATGTTAAACTGCATTGCGTCCTATCAGAACAAGGCAATGCTTGACAAGAAAAGGTCAAAGAGCTGTGGCAAATGAGGAACGGAAGAGAGGTTCCGCAGGCGCAAGGCATGCCACGTGATGAGCAGCACCCAGCTTTCTTGCGATCGCTATCCAACGCCCCGTTGTTTGCCCGTGGTTTCCGCGAAACACATGGGGTTCATTCTGTACCTGGTATTGGCTTGGTTGAATTCCACCTTCGCGAGCGTTACCTCTTCACAGCCTCTTGCGTACAGCTCCTTATATTCCGATCTCGTATTGTCCTCTTCAGACCTCAATGGGAAGGCGACTTCTCTTGTTATGATTTTTATTTTTATGATCAGGTCGACCTTGAATGCCGACGCCGTGCTCGGTCGACTTCGGGGATGTGACCAAGTCTGCTATTGACATAAGCTCAACACGATCTCTTCATCACAACATTTTGAGGAAAGCTTTAGGAATAAAGGTAGTGCTGATTCTTCATGTGAAGCAATGGAGGCGGAAGTTTGGGAAATCGTTACAGTCTATTTCTTCTTATTTGTAACCTTTAGGCTCCTGTTCGCTTGTGCAAAGGGGGGATGCTTTGCCCCTGAATTTCCGGATAAACCTCGGATATTGAATCTCATCTCAAGATCACGTGCTCCTGCTAATTCAGGTCTTTGGCTGAGATTCGGATTTCCTCCATACGTGAACTCATTTACCTTCCTTCGTAATCTGTCCTCTTGATTGCTTGCGGACAGGGACTGGCAATGATCTTTCTCAAATTACTGCTGACTAGCACATCACGTAAGGAGGAAGCTAGGAAAGCAGCTGTCCCCCTTTTCGCGCACCGGTCGACCTGAGCGGCTTGTTGCGCACGATGCCATCTAATTGGATATTATTTTACGAATCTCAGCCAGTTGTTGGAGAATGAGCTCTAGCTTTGTCATCATAGAGAAGGCACTAGCCAAGCTTAGGGGACGGGGCTGAGAGATACCTAGGCCAAGAGTAAGCTCGCTTGATAACCTCAATTATAAGATGCCGTGAGATTCATGCACAAGTGTCCATGTCATCATCTTCATCCTTTTTTTTGAGCGATGTATCGTAGTCGAGATGATCGAGTTCTAGAAAATTGAAGCATGGCGACAGAGGTGAAGGCCTTGAGCGACGGCCACGCGACGGAAAGAAATGACAACTCGACCAGCGAGACGTCAAAGGACAGCAAAAGGAAGCGGAGAGGAGGCCCAAAGGTGAAATCTGGATGCCTGACATGCAAGTACGTTGTTTCACTTTGGGTTCACACAACGGACTGACTGTTGCAGAGTTCGGAGAGTGAAGTGTGATGAGAGAAAACCGATCTGTAAAAGATGTGTGAGATTCGGGGTACAATGTGACGGTTATGCGACCAAACCAGTAATCAAGACGGCGGTACACATGGGACCCCGACCACTGGTTCCCAAAGATGTCGTACAGGCCAACCACTTGTGCGCTCAGCCCTACGCTGGACCAGACTTCTCCTGCGAGGAAGAAGCCCGATACTTTCGGTTTTACTGCGAAAACGTGGCTGCGCAGCTCTCCGGCCCTCTCGAAACAACTCTATGGGATCGAATTATCCCGCAAGCCGTGGAGACCGAACCTCTCATCAAGCATGCAGTCGTTGCAGTGGCCGCCCTCAACAAATCGCGCATAGATGCTGCGAAAGGGATGGGAAAATCTAATTCTCATCACCAATTTGCCTTACTCCAATATGGGAAAGCCTTGAAGAGAATTAGAGACACCTTGACCGACGGTATCAAGGATCCAAGGAGATCTTTGATGGCCTGTATGCTTGTGTTCTGCTTGGAATGCTTACAAGGATATCAGAACTCTGCTTCAAATCAAGCGTCAATCGGGGTTGCTCTGTTGCAGCGATGGTGTATTGATGGCCAATCATTGAGTCACGTCAAGAAGGTTGAAGATGATATTTGTGAGTAATCCAAACATTACCCCATATTCCCCGAAATAAATCGCCATAGAGTTTTGTTTGTGCAAGAACTTGCTAAGTCAAATCTCGTATCTAGGCTACGGCCTCTCAAGCCTCGACCTCCAAGCTCTTCTCTTTCTAGATACTCGCTCCGTTTCAATACACCGCGATCTACTGAAATTCGCAGCAGAGAAAATGGAGTGTAGACCAATGGTAATGGAGAGTTTAAAGGATTGTTACCTGTACTGGCAACTTGTAATGAGGCACTGCTATCACTGGATTGCTGTCGCTCGTTCAGAGGTTTCCCAAGAGAACTCGATTGCGTCTTCCCAGTCAACAAGCTCAGGACATCCTCCGAGTTTCGAACCTGGCAACAACCCCTGGAGCACGTTTCTTGCTGCGTCAAAAGAAACTCCGGTCAATGTACAAAAGGAACTAGACGCATGCATAGAGAATATTCATCGGTGGGAGCGGGCTTCAAAAGAGCTGATAGGAGAGGCTCTCAATTCAAGGAAAGATACCGACGAATACATCATCGCCGCCATGGTAAAAATCCATGTGGCTATGACGCATGTCGCACTTGGTACCGCCTTCTCGCAGGATGAAATGGAATACGATGATTTCACCTCAGAGTTTGACACAATAACAACGTTCTCCGAAGATATTCACCCGGCGCTTGTTGCTCGAGACCGAGGCTCGAGGTTCCATTACAACCTTGGTATTCTGCCCGGCCTTTGTCAAGTGGGAATGTGGTGTCGACAAAAGGCAATCCGTGGACGAGCAATAAGTTTGCTGATGAAATCCCCTGAGATGCAAGAGGGGGTGTGGAATAGTGAGAGCCTAGGCCGATTTGTCCATTTTCTGAGGACGGTAGAAGAAGATGATGCAGACCCCGACGAGGTTGTGCCTGCTTCGAAGCGGGTATCATGGATTGGGTGCAGCGTTTCTATGTATGAAAAGATAGCTCAGGTTCGATGTGTGCGACGGGATGGGGACTTTGAAGATTCTGTGGAAATGAGCGACTTTATCACATGGTGGGGTGACGGGTTCAATGTGAAATGATTTGTTTCGAGGATCGAACCGCTCACTCAGCCTGACGCGGGTGGTATTTAACTCAAAATTTAGCCTTGCTAAGCTGTGGTATCTATGTAAACTATACTTCACCGCACCTCTCCAACTTCATTACTGGTTCCCGGTCTGATCAAGAAGTTAGCTAGTTGACTTGTGGAGGAGAACTTGAGCTTAGGGCTATCTCAAAACAGCACAAGAAGGAAATGATTAGCTCATTACCAGTTGCTGAGGAAAATTTGCAGGACAAGTACCAGTGCACTTTAACCCCATGGTGCTTTCTAGACACGTCCCCAAGTTAGTATTGTCCTCGCAAACGTCGTAGTCGGAATTGGGACTTACCATCCGCAATATTTGAACATAGATACTTCACCGCACCACCACCCATCTGCGTGATATCGATATCCGAAAACTTGAGGTTTTGACAAGGAGCAGCAGTAGAGCAATGCATACCCGCTCCAACGTTATATCGAGCGGTGCCATGAATATTCTCCCACGTGATGTCCGAGATTTGTATTCTTGAGGCATCGCAATTTTGCTGGCTATAGATACAGGTTGTAATGTAGATGGGTTGATTGACGTTGGTGAACTCGATGTTCCGGAAAGTCACGTTCTTGACGTGGCCGTTGCCGGGGTAGGTTTTGATCCATGCTGCATTGCTGCTGTGTGTGAGGTGGATGTCCTCGAACACCACATTATCGATGTAGTCTGGCTTGGAAGAGTCTTGACCGATACTACCAATACACATTCCTCCTGACGAGTAACACGTGATATTGGAGACGTAGACATTGGTGCTGTTTCCTTTGATTGATATACAGTCCTGGTAGGGAAGTCCCAGTCATGTTAGCAAGAAGTACTTTCTCGAAGTACAATAAATAGCTCAAGTCAAAACATTTGAGGCTGTTGATGCCAAAAACTCTGTTGGTACAATAGTATTTCGGGGAAAGAGGGAATCACATACATCGCCGCAAGTTACAGTCCAATTTGAGATCACAATATCTTTTGAGTTCCAAGTGTCTGTGCCATCTGTGTTCACTGTTTTATACTGTGAATTTGATGTGGCATTCATATCGAGATTTGTCATTGTAACATTCTGAGAATGTGCAACAAAAGTGTGCCTATCCCCGGTGTCAGTTTCGTAATCTTCCTATTTAAGGAAGGCCCAACTTCTGGGTTTTGTTATCCTCCCATACGCCAAATATCCAACTGCTCCTGGAACACTGTACTAACAATGTCTAATGGCACCTGGAAATCTATACTCTTGAAACAAGTATGTTGAATCTAACTTCTTATGAAGAGCGATAAATAAGTCTGCTTACCAAAATTGGGTTTGTTTCCATGTGATGCCATCAATAAAGAAATTCGTTGCTTGCCAGATAGTCAAAGAGATCGGGCGCCCATTCTGATTCCCGGCATTTTTATTCTCATCGTACCACTTCTGACCGTTGCCATCAAAAAGTGCCTTCCCGTAGCCCCTCATGTTCACATTCGTGCCTCCAATTCTCCATGCCGTAGAACGACCAGCATAGACGACAGATATGCTGTGAGAAAGCCAATACTGAATATCCGTGCTCCAGACAAATGTACCGTAAATGTTGATGTCGCAATTACGAAAGTCCAGTTTGTCCATTACCTGTCCAATCTTAAACGTTCCTTCCGTGAAAGTGATGCTGCCATCTTGCCCGCACTGCTTGAAAGCATCAAGAATTTGAGGAGTATCGTCGCTAGATGCCCCACCTAAAGGAGTAACAACACACGCTGAGCCAGTTTTGTTTACTGCGGCATCGCTTGGTGCTGCACATACAAATAGCAGCGCCAGGCGCAAGAAACTTTTCACAAACATTTTCCTTCTAAACAGTCTCTCAACGTACGGGATGAACTTGGATGCTGGAAACTTTTCTTTCGGATTATCATTGTGGGACCTGCGTACGCTCGGCATAAGGGATGACTGCATTAGCCTAACGTGGGGTAATTAATATCGGTAGTTGAGATTGTAGGGTATGGAAACGCGGGGAATAGATATTGAAAGGTATCCCGACATAACTTTGGGGCATCAGGCTGCAGCAGAGCGAATCGAGATACATCGGGGTCTGACGGCGTGGGTTGGCCCACCAAGCCATAGGGATAAACGAGAGCCCGGGGAGATCTTTTTGAAAAGACTGGTGGAATAATTATGGAAGTGATATATGCAAAGCACTTTACATGACCCTTTCGGCATCTGGTAGAATGCTCATCACGTGACATGGATTTGGAAAAAGATATAGTGTAGAACCACTTGAGTTCTTTTCATAGCTTAACAGTATCCAATTCCTTCCAAATAAGACTGGCTGGCCTCGTGCAAAGATGGTCGACCCATGCAAATTGAACCAGGATGTCTTTTGCAGACTCCCACGAGTCCAAAGCTAATTTCTGCTGGAGCTGCTTGAGGATTTGCAGTAACCACACTCGATCTGCATGTCCTGCAGCAGCTACGTTCGCTATAACTAGTCCCCAGAGCAGAAATCTAGGAGGAAAATGAATCCATAGTTCCTCGGGTGTCAGGATGCGTATGGAGAATTTGGCCCTTCTCACTAACTTCTCCACGATCTGAGAAGTTGGAGGGGTCTTCCGTAGCACCATGTGTATGAATATGAGAGTCGTACAATGCCAAGTCCGAGTGCATGTTCTAACTTCTATCGGCGCCCTCGGCCGTGTGGCAGACCCGTGTTGGCGGATATTGTTCAGATTCAGAGACCAAGCAGAGGCACTGACTTGACGTTCAAGGAGTTGAATAGCTTGAGTGTACCGTGTTTGGGCTTCTGGCTGGGCCTTATGACCGGCCATTTCGGTGGCGAGAGCAGACAATTGGCGAAGTCTGTGGAACAAATTGGCTGTGATATTGTCCATGCCTTCCAGCATCACTACTGGGTTTGAAGGCCAATCTGAGCCCCATTGTGCGTCAAGTCTGGTTTGAAACTCTTCTTCATCAGCGATATCAGGATGATCTGTCACTCTTGGTTGATGTGGCGAAAGCCGCGGTTTGGTGAGGTTGGAGGATGCATGAACAAGATCGGCCCTGCAAAGAAAAGCTAGTCGGTATACTTATCATTGATCCAAGCGGGTGTGGAAGGAAATAAATCCCGCACTTCACAGAAGGTTGACCTACCACTCAACGAGCTTGGCCAAGTACTCAGCAGATTGGCACTGATGAGTGCGACGGAGCTTTACTAACTCCTCCATTCCGGCAATATGGACAGACGAATTTGTAACGGGGTCGACGGCATTCTGCTAAAAGTCAGCTAGAGGGAAATAGGGATGCGCACTGTGTTCTCCATAGAGTCTCTTACCTCAAAGGCGGCCAAGCAAGCAATTGCCGCCAGAGTCCCATCCGCGATTTGCCCTTCTACACTCTCAAGGCTAGAATTGATGTAGCGGATCGTAAGTGCGCTGTGATAGTGACATGCCTCGGGGACAGGAGCACCTCTCAATAGAGCTTGGTACGTATAAGCTAACAGAAGGGTTCCATGACGAAAGGCGGGATTTCCGGTAGTTACTTCTTTGAAATAGTCATGTTCCGCGACAGGACTCATCGGAATCGAGCTCCTGGCCACGATTTCGAGGACTTTGAAAAGTAAGCATGATTCTCGGAAGCAGCGGACGTTGAAAGTGGATCAAGGTGAATGGGAATACTTACAAAACTGTATCAGCTGTAAAGAGGAGGAATCCATCTGTGACACACCTGGAAGAGGAGGTATCAGTCCCGGTCGAATCGAATCTGGCGGCCCTCTTGGGACCAGTCGAAAGCGTGTACCAGTGATTTCATTGTGGCTTGCAGGACCTATAAGTCTTGTGCTGCTCCTGCGAGCCCTTGTATCTAGAGATGCGGGGTTGATTTCAATGAGATTGGTGTCTTCGTGAGGGGCTCGAATCGGCAATCGGAAGGGCTCAACCTGCAGAACAGCAGCGTCCGTAGGCGGCGATACTGCAAGCCTCATGGTTACCCCAGTATCTTCATCTAAAGAGACGTCGGGTAGCATTGTACAATCAAGTTGATCTCTATTTCTATCTGTCACAGCTGCTTGCTCTCGACTCTTCTTGTGAAACTGACGCATTACATGAACCCGAACAGCCTTTCGGACGTTCGTCGAAGCAGACTCGTCAGGCCTGTTTGTGTTTATGAACTCGAAGTCTCCAGTAGGAGCTTCTAAAACTTTGGATGGTCCCGGTCTACACAGGCACAAAGCCATGAGAAATGCACATCACAACCTGCTTCAGCATACATACTCGGTAAATCCTGAGATTGAGTGTTAGCCGACAATAGCTCAGGGGCTGACAGGGACTTACTGCCACTGTCTGGTTGAAACATCTTGAAAGTTCCTCGTGCCTTGGATTTCCTCCGATCCGCAGACGCATTTCTTGGCCCTTCTGCAGTCATGTTGCAAAATTGATGCTAGATCTTGGAATTTATTCGCACTTTACGACATACGTTGCTCTCGGTACGAGCTGTTTTCGTTTAGAGACAGGAAGGCGGTTCGTGGATAGCAGGAGGGTGGCGCGAAAGTCGGTGTCGTCAGACTTGATGAATTGGGCCAATCTCCTCAACTGACCCAAAGCAGCGATGAGTACAGCAAAAGCGACTCAAGAACTGCACGCGGGGACACCTCCGACCTTCTATGCCCCCATTCGGTAATCCAAAAACCGCGACAAAGCACCCTATGATGACCCTATCAGACAGCGAGTTCTGGTTGGGGAGCGCTTACACACCCGCATGCTGACACCGCAGATTCGCAGGGCTTGGAACCGCTTTTTGACGGGTGTCGGAAAATTCATCCTTTTGGGTTATTGCACCCTGGACGATTTCCTACTTTGGCAATGGACAGTAATCGCCAGGAACGATTTCCGGCTGCCAACCACGAAGCTTGTTGACTTATGTAACGAAACCATCGCATACTCATGCACGAAACCATGATTACCCACTTAACAGAGGCTCTCGAATGGCCACCTTATTAAAGACTGTTATCGAGAAACGGATAAAGGTATCCATTGATAGCTATAGGTTGAAGTGACAAGTTTTAGAAATAATAGTGTATTGTATGACGAAGGCCCGACAAGTATTTGAAAAGGGGTTGCTCCAGGAAGAGGAAGTTACTAATTGCAATCATTGAGATTTCAATGCCCAAGATGGATTTCGCACAATGGGGACCAATTACAGATGGTTTCGATCTCAATCTGCTTTCTGATACCGTGGGCTATTTTTGGAACCCTCCAGCAGACGCTGGGAGCGTTCTTGAAAATGCCGAGTATGCAATTGAAAACGTGAGTAAAGATCACAAATCATGAATGACTTACTGATTACTCATTCCAGTATCCAATTGAACCTACAACTGGTCCTCAGCAGACTTTATCAGATTTCAGCAGCGCTGGATCCTCTCACAGTCAAGAATACGATACCCCGCCAAACAATGATGATTTGGATGCAGATGATGGTGGAACGTCAAGAAGCATGGGCCGGCCACGCTTTCCTGTGCAGTCCAGCAGAGACGCTACTATGAATCGCATCCAGGTTTTTGCTCTCCTCAACTTCTTGAATAATGTTTTCTAACGTGATTGTAGCGTCGCCGCGTTCAGAACAGAAACTCCCAGCGAATTTACCGCCAACGACGGGTTGAAGAACGTAATAAGTTTGAAACCAGGGCCATGGAAGCTGAGAAGACAGCCAGTGAACTCAGGGTCCATTTGGCGGAACTGCATGCAATCGTGGCATCGCTAAGACACCAAGTGGAAGAGCTAAGGGCGGAGAATGCTACCCTTCGACGTTGCTCTCGTTGCGAATTGTGAGCAATAGAGTCTCATAGGAGACTCGAAAAAGACTTTGAGCACTTTCTCGGAAAGATCTAGGGTTTTGGCCTATCGTTTAAGCATAACAGTCCATTACGCCGTATCACAGACATTGATAACAACAGAAATGCGTAAGAAAAAGGACTTGATTGAATTGTTGGAAACACTCACAACTGCTTCACCGCTTCGAGACCCAAAAGTGTTTCCAATGAAATCTATAAAGAACGACATGGCTTTAGATAGAGGCAGGAAACCTCAGGATATACAAGACTAGTAAAATTATCTAATTGTTGTTTAGATGAGCTTTGCATGCATTTTTTGTTTTCCACATTTCGCAGACTGTGATCTTGCACATAAGGCTCTTGGTAAGGGAACGGGAGATGCAATTAGGGTTACCCAGACCCTAAACAAAGCTAGAAAGACGTTCTCTAGGTTGGACTATGATAAGACCCAGGGAGACTGCTTGTAGGTGGAGATACCAGAGATTGATCTAGAGCTCCCCCAATGTCTCCAGCTTTATCATCTTCCTAGACTCTATCAGAATTTTGAAGACACGACGATGACAGTGACAAAGACACTTTCTAGCCTTCTGCTAGAGCAAATCGGACACACTCATTGTAACATCTTTGTCGACAAGGTGGAGTTCAGTTTGAGGTACGGCCTTGGAGAGCGGCCGATACGAGGAGTCAATCGGGCGTTCGGGCCGGATTTGAGAGTCTCTTCTCTCCAGAACCGAGAAAATGGCCGAAAGAGTTTCGTTTCCGACATTCGGCAGTCGGTGAAGGGAACGTTTCATAATTATATCCACCGGATGCTCGGGATGACGCAGGTGGATTATGGAAACATTGATTTCGATGCAGAGGCTCAATCTAGTAGTTGATACTTTCGATCTTGTCCAATCGAAATCGTACGACTGTATGATCCATTGTTGATAATCATCTCTAATGTTCAGAAGAGGCTGCGAAACACAGGTTGTCTTCCAGAGCACGGCAAGACTAGCAACGCCCGAGGCAGTGGCCTCGGGTGAATACCCAGCGAGATACTCGGTGCATCAATCGTCCTTGACGTCCGTGAACAGAAGAAGCTCTGTTGTGCTTCCTCCTTCCGCAAGCCTAAAAGCAGCAACGGTTCTGTCAAACTCCTCTCGACTAGAGATTTCGGACTTGGCGGATACTCAGATGTGAAGGCGTATTTCTGCTGATATGACAATTTATGTACTCACTCCCAAGGACCTTTTCTTGAATTCCTTCCATACCAAAAGAAGCACGGTACATCTCCCAAGATCTCCACATGCCAAAGACAGGAGCAGCGTTCCGCGCGGTCCGAAGCTTGATGACTGATGAATCCATCGTGGCAGTCTTCCAAATAGATTAGGCACATCTCAGTCCAACGAGAGATGAAGATGTACGCTGTGTATCTTATCGAAAGCTCACAAGGGGTTCGCATTGAGAAAATAAGTTACGAGATCGTAGTCAACGGCAGGCAAGAACAGAAGAGGGCGTTAGTTGTACTGGGTGTAACCTGTACATCCAGAGAGAACGACACATTTCGGAGCGGAAGCAATCAAGGGCGTTACAAACTGTCGGAGTGTTGACGAAAGTGGTTGCAAGGAGAAATTTTGGGGAGGTGAATAATTTGATCGACACGTGAGTCGCGCTCAGACGCGATCCCCGCCTCATTTTCTCTTCGCTCAACAGTCCAACTCTTCAACCGGCGAAACCACATTAGCAATGGTTACATTACTGAATATTGAGGCTGATTGCAACGAGATGGCTACCGCAACACCCGTTTCGTTGCCACCAGAAATATGGGTACGGATTCTGGACAACCTAAAGAAGGAAAGAGGCTGGCTTGACGCCTGGACATCCTGTCGGCACGTCTCAAGAGCTTGCAAAGATGCCGTCGAATCTATTTTCCGCGAAAGGCACCTCTCAAAGACTCGGATTGTTTTTGATTCGGGCAAGCTTGACTCCATTTCTCTGATGATCATGCAGCTAACAGGCCCAAGGTGATATGTATAACGCTGAGGAAGTACGAGTCGTTCTCGACTCTGCATTCGAGTTCGAGCGGCTATCTGAGGACAAAAGAACCGCTATCTTCAAAATGGATCCAGGAGAGAAGCGGTACCATGGAATTTTACGCAGCCGCCTGAAGAACGCAGTGGCAGAAACCTGCCCACATGCACCCTTCCACACGGTTCAAGTCCGCCGGTTGGTGAAAGATACTCCTCTCCCAGGACTATCCGTGGACTATGGAGAATGGGAACTGAGTGTGGACTGGCGTGAGCTCTACACTCGTTTCTGGGGAGAAGAAAGAATTTACGCAAAACCCTCCAGAAGTTCGTGAGAGACAAAGAGGCATGGACCTTGCAGGCCAAAGAGAAAGTGGAGCGAGGAGAGATGAACATGACGGCTGCCATGGTGCAATTGATGAACGCCTTTGCTGATGGGCATTTCGAGGCCAAGAAGACGGCCCGAAGGGCTCGGGTTCGTCAACAATACAGAGAGAAGGAGGCTTATGATTACGATTTCGAGCTCATCGGGGATTTAGATGAAGAGAAAGGTATTCTCGAGAAATTGAAGGAGTACGAATCCGCTCTGGGTTTTGTGGAATATAGCGACGATGAAGATGATCAGGAGGAGGTTGAGGGAGACGAGGGTGACGAGGGTGACGAGGGAGACGAGGAAGACGAGGAAGACGATGAAGGCGAGGAAGACGACTGATCTCTAATTGCATTTGGATCTCGGGTTGGATTGTCAATTGGAAAGCTTTCCATGTTGTGCAACGTTCAAAATTCATAATGAGAGACCGTATGGCCTCTATTTTGAAGATTGGGAGACTGGGAGCTTCGGTACCTTATTTTTGTTGGGGGCTAAAACCTACCCCGCTTACTGTCGCTCCAGAGGCGCGTCGACCCAGACGCGTCTTTCCCGACTCCAACTCCTACTCCACACATCACCACCATCATTGCCTTGCTCCAACAGTGAAAGATAATTGCAGCGCGTACCCAGCTATAGTCCCAATTCGAACAATGGCAGAACAACAATCTACCACCTTGCCCAACGAGCTCTGGATACGAGTTCTCCAGAACCTCGATAACGATGAGAACATTGCGGGCTTATGGACCACATGTCGACACGTCTGCACGGCCTTCAAAGATGCTACAGAAGCTGTCTTTCGCGATAGACATCTGCCCAAGACCAGACTCCACTTCCGTCTAGGTAAGAAAGCCCAACTGCTACTGCGATGCAAGCTTACAATTCGGTCAGGAAAGCTCACTGAGAGTCGGATCGGTCGACAATTACCAGACTTCACGCTCATGGCTGAGTTCGAGTTTGCAGACCTTTCGGAAGATGGGTGCACTGCTACATTTCGACTCAATGACGATATACCCGAGGAAATGATTCCCCCTGTGAAAGAGCGAATGCAGACATTTATTGAGAACATGGATATTGCAAATCCCAACCACTCGATTCAGATACGACGCGATGTGCTTGATGGACCAATTCCTAGCCTTTCATACGAGAAGAACACTTGTGAACTAAGTTGCAATTGGCGCGATCTGTTCACGGCGTTCTATGGCGAGGAAGCCCTGGCCAGGCGTTTGACAGACCAGTGGCTCGATAGTAAGGTGGCATATTTGGAAGAGCTCAAGAAAAAACTCGCCCGAGGGGAAATGGGTGCGGAACGCATCATCTCAACCGCTATCCTTGAGATTGGGAGTGGGGAGGAGATTTGTCGGAGAAATGCTCGAAGAGCCCGCATACGACATCAATTTCGGGAGCTTGATGGCAAGAATTGGGACCCTGAACAGGATGGCGACTCAGCGAAAGAGTGCGATGCTCTTAACGAGCTGCGGACTCTCAAGCAATTTGCTGAGAGCGAGGCATTCAGCGACGAGGAAGATAGTGATGAATGGGAGGACGAGGACGAGGACGGAGACGAAGAGGATGAGGAGGACGAGGACGAAAGTATGGATGATGAGTTGTAGATTCTACTTGGATACGTTGTCAAAGTGTCAAGTCCGAAGGTTGCGATTCTACCGTCTTTTTGGTTAGTAAACCATAGGACAGCTGTTGACTCATTTGCCAACGTTTCAGACATTTTCAAGGCACATACTTGCACGACTACAATTATTCTCTTTGTGATTGACAAAGATCCAGTGGCTTAAGTCCGAAGGAATCAGTAAGCCGTTACGCATCACAGCATCTGCCTTTAAGAATCTTGACGTCTGTGGTGTATGGGTTCAGTAATCCGATGAGCAACTACAGTCTTGTCATCCATTACTACGCAAGGAAGTGCCAAGCCATCAGCCATTCAACTGCATTTCCGAGGTTTCAACTCTTCCAACCTCGGACGTTGCTTGAAGTTGTGCGGTGTTTACTCAACCATCTACGCCTGTAGCGACGGTACATGTTGAGTAATCTGCCGCCAACCCGTGCTCCCACGTGCGCAGCTCATGATAATTAATCAACATTTCAATTGTGGCTTCACTATCCCCGAACGATTTCCTTCAATACTACAGGAGAAAGATGCTCCATCTTCATGGATTTGGAAGGTTTTTTAAGTCCGATCGATGCCTATCGGACAACAGATCGAGCTAGACCCGGAGGCCAGTATGGTGTTACACCAAATCAATATATATATAAATATCTTAAGAATTCTGGGACAATATCAAGCCATCTACCACTTGGAAATAACAAGACTTCAGTCTCAGCCTTGAAACTCCACAGCTTCTCTATATCCATCTTGCTCTTGACCTCTTTGCTCCCAGCATTATCAAGTCGCCCAGCATGACCATCCAGAGTAACGTATTTCGGGGTATTGAGGGTGTCGTGAAAAGAGTCCCACTCGAAATTCCGTCCGAATTAGGACCTAAGCAAGTTCTCGTTAAGATCACACATTCCAGTCTTTGTGGAACAGATGTTCACTTCATCCCACATAGTGCCGCCCTTGGGCATGAAGGTGTGGGTGTGGTAGAGAAGGTTGGCAGTGAGGTTACACAATTCAAAGTGGGGGACCGAGCTGGTGCTGGATATCTTCGTGATGTGAGTCAGATTAATCCTTGGACCTTGAGTAACACTGACCAATTATTGCCAGAGTTGTGGACATTGTGATTACTGCTTGAGAGGCCAAGACATCTACTGTTATGAGCGAAACGTCTTCGGTGAAAGCGATTTCAGTGTTGGAACCTTTGGGGACTATTGTAAGACTCTTACAATATCCGCCTTCCTTCTTCAACGTCTGATGATTCTTTAGATATTGGTGTTGAGTCTTACCTTCACAAGATTCCCGACAATCTCTCGTCCGAACACGCTGCTCCTCTTCAATGTGCAGGTAGTACCGTCTATAGCGCTCTCATTGGCTCCGCCAAGCCAGGAGATCGCGTTGGTATTGTCGGTATCGGCGGACTCGGCCATCTTGCCATCCAATTCTCAGCCAAGATGGGCTATGAAACTGTTGTCTTGTCAACATCTGCTGATAAGGAGGCCGAAGCCAGAGCATTTGGCGCATCAGAGTTCTATCTTTTAAACGAACCCGAGAAGATCACCAAGCCTATCAACGTTTTGATTGTGACTGGCAGCCGTTATCCAGATTGGGCCAAGTGAGTCTTCTCTCGCCGCTGTATCAGTGGGATTTTCTAACACAACACAGGCTCATGAAGAAGGAGATCTTGGCTCGTGGTGCTGACATTGTTTGTCTTTCAGCACCCACTGCTCCTATTGAACTTCCGTCAGTAATATTATCACTGTTTCATCAACTTGAGCTAACAGACACACAGGAGCTTTCCGATGTTCTTCGAGATTTACAATTTCAAGTCGTCACTTGTCGCATCTCGTGGGATTCATGATGATATGTTGAGATTTGCAGCTCACAATGGAGTCAAACCCACTATTGAGACTTTCAGCTTCACAGAGGAAGGATTCGCTGAGGCGTTGGAGAAGTTGAATTCTGGGAAGCTGAGGTACAGAGGTGTGCTTGTTGCGTAGGCTCGGAGCTAAGTAACGAGTTAGCTCTCTGCAATCTAGACTTGCTCCATCAATTGGCTTACTATTGTTCCCTACATGGGAGGAAATGTAATGTTCAAGTTACAAGCTATGTTCCACAGTGATCTCCTAAGCAGCAGTTTCTCCCTTAAGTTCTTGATTAGTGTCAATTCTCCGACTCGAACATGACTTACAATCAAATAACAATTGCTCTGCGTATGATTATTTGTCATCAACAGAGCAACAGCATGACCTACAACCCTCAATCCCTCTACTCTCCTCACCTTGAACTCCTTATCCACCACGTACTTTCTCAGTCAGAATAGTGAGGTTCTCTGGCGGCGAAACTAGTACGCTCTTGAAGATATAACGCGAGAGCCCTTGTAGAAATTTGAATGTTCAAGTCCCCATCCTCTGGGATCTCCAGTATTCATATCACCATTCCATTCCATCTGATTTGCATCATTATCACAGGGTTAATCACGTGACTAAGAGGACTTACACTCCATTCCTTTGCTGCCTCAAACGTCAAAGCACCCACTTCAGGCCATTCTTAATCAAATGCTAGGTCGACGACTCCGCCTTTAGAGTGGCTCTCCAAAGATTGCAGATCCAGGTATTTAGCATGCTTCTCGGTCAAATTCACGTGTTGCCTCTTAATCTGTCTCAATCTCTACTTCACGCCATGCTCTCCATCCCACTTCCAGTCGGAATCACCCACAAATTCAGCCCATTTGTTGTAGCTTTCTTTGTCTTCCATAAGCCAGTTGCTAAAGTTTATTGCACTTGAGCCACCAAATCCTCAGCCTCGATGACAGTCGAACACTTGACCGTTGAGCTGATGCTGAGGGGTCGACTTGTGGCCCCAATTAACAGACGGTTCTGTCATGGAGAGTGTCCATCCGCAAGCTGGGGCACATAGATTAGGGCATTCATTCGCTCTTTCGCCTTCAAGGAGGATGACTTTCGGGGCAGAGGATGAGTCTGCGAGACGTCGGCAACTACGTAGCTAGAAGTTCCACTTGTTCAGCGTTAGCACTCTTCGTTTTCTGGATAATCGTTCGATGAGAATTGCCTCCAACAATGATAAAATCGAACGTCTGTGCCATTGTTCTTCTACTCTGCAGCCTTGCGGTGTCTGGCTGATGTGCTCTGTTCGCTCTCTGCGCACTCTATGCCGAAAGATGAGTCTGAAAACATCAAAAAGAAGAAAATTACAAGAAGGAAGAAGGATTCTAGGCTTGAGAAAGAATTTCGATAAGTTGAGGTCCGGCACTTCATAGATGCCTCTCTTTACGTCAAACTTATCAGGGCGACCTAAGCCTTACTGAACAGCAATTTCTTGGTCCCTTTCGTACCAAGCTGCCAGTAGCATCCTCAGGAGCTCCAGGATCGGCAATCATGCTTCATTTGGCACGTTAAGCTGTCATTCATCGATGCTAAGACTGAGTAAACTGTAGCCAGTTGACGCATTATCTCGGATATAGCAGCACATCATAGACGGTACCCCTGGAAGACACTAAATTCTAGCGAGTAAGCACTATTGGTTTAGCGCCTCTGTCCCGCGGCCCCCCGCAGTTAGTGCTGATCAGCTCGGAAAACCCGAATTTTCCCAGGGGAGCTCTCGGAAAACCCGATGTTGGCATCTCGAGGTATCTAAGATTAGCAATCAACTTTGGTAAAGACCTTCCCGAAAAGTTCGGGTTATTTGATCCCCTGGGCATCATCTCTTGCAGAGTTTCCAAATCATATCCTAGCCACCTTCAGTGGCCAGAAAGTCACATGTGATTTGTAAACTTACCTTACAATGCGCCACAAATTGCCAACAGAAAGGCACTTCGAAGTATTTGACGATGTATCCACACTGTCATTCCCCCCCCTTCCTCCCCTCCTTTTAGACTAATAAGACTCCATCTAAAACCTGGGGTCTATGATGCCCATAACAAATGATGACAAAATCGATGCTACCCATGCCCTGATATAAGCCTTCTTGGACTGGAGGCGAGTCTCCACGGATGTATATCCGAGTTGGTCCGAATTGCAAATGAGACCATTCGACGAGATTACTTTTACAAAGCAAAAGCTAACTCCGAAAATGATTATTCAAGTGAATACTGAGTAATGCTTCAAGCCCAGGGTGTATGATGGAGTATATAAGAGCTACTTACGCTCCGTTTTCAAGTTCCAACCAAGCGACAAACAAAGCGCCTATATCACTTCACTCTCAACATGTTCCAACTCTGGCAAACGCTTCTTCTTCCTTCTTTTCTATTCACCGTCGCCAACGCAGTCCCGGCTACGCTTCCCTCTCCAGCAATTCGAACAATTTATGAATTTCCAAATGAGACCTGGGTCGAGAATATCGCCGTCCGCTCAAACGGAAACCTCCTTCTAAATCTTCTCAGCACCCCGACCTTATATGAACTCAATCCATTTAACCCTGCCCCTGGCTCAGCGAAATTACTTCATACCTTCCCATTCGCTACTGGGCTCGCAGGAATCGCCGAGATCGAGCCTGATGTCTTCGCTGTCGTTGCAGGAAACTGGTCTCTGAAAACCTTCACTACCACACCTGGCTCATGGTCTGTCTGGAAAGTTGATTTGAACCAGGGCTGGAATAATCTTCCTACGGTTTCAAAGATCGCCGATGTAACGAAAGCTAGTTTTCTAAACGGCATGACTCTCCTTGCCCCTGGGAGTCCTTACCTCCTCATTTCCGATTCAGTCCTGGGAGTTGTATGGCGCCTTAACTTTCTAACTTCTGAGTACGAAGTCATCCTAGAGTCACCTCTTATGCAGCCAGCTGCTGGTCCAATCCTGCTTGGGATCAACGGAATCCATGTCTTCAACTCGTCCGTGTACTTCACAAACTCCTTCAAAGGTCTCTTCGCACGCGTTCCGATCAAGCTTGACGGACCTGATGCGGGCTCTGCGACTGGAGAGTACGAGGTTGTTGCGAATAATGGTGTCGGGGATGATTTTATCTTTGATAAAGTGGGCAATGCGTATATCACGCAGGATCCGAGTGATGCCTTGCAGCTGGTGAGCCAAGAGGGAAACGTTACTGTTCTGGCTGGAAATACAAACTCGACACTTCTGGAAGGGGACACTGCCGATGCGTTCGGGAGGACGAATTGGGATGAGAATATCCTGTATGTGGTGACCAATGGTGGAATCGCCGGGACTGTACCCGGGACGCAGATCGTGGGTGGCAAGGTGATTGCAGTTGATGTGAGGGAGCTGTTGTCGGTTTGAGGGCATTGTTGTCCATCAGAAAGTTCATCTACTGGAGAGATAGGAGACAAACTTATCATAGTGTCGATCTGGAAGCAGATTTGCTTCTTTTTTTTTGTATTCAGTAAGACTGCCTTACGAGTTAGTGGATATCTATTAACCGAACCCCTGAGCCCCTGAGCTTTGAATCGCTAAAAATTGTGACAACCACTGTCAAGATTAGATTTTGGCATCAACAGGCCCAACAAAATCTATGGTAATTCGACACCTACATAGGTGTCAGAATGCACTCGAATAATGCTTGTCTCTAATGTATATATTCGGAACTTGTGGTTAGCTGTTGGTTTGATTTGGGTGTATCTGCCGGCTTCGCTCCGGTCGGCGCTGGATTCACCGAGGGATCGGCTTTAACGTCCCCGGATTTTACCCATCAATTTTGAAAACCATCAACGCGGATTTATATCTGTTGTTTTCTCTCATCTTGAAACCTCAAATTCTTTTCGAGAGGCTCAATTCTACTCAGAAGCACGCTTCTACGCAGTCACACTTCAAACCATCCTTCCAGCTCAACCCCGCTTCCACACCTTCAAGATGGCAACCACAGCCCTCCTTGTCATGGACATCCAAGTCGGCATGGTCAAACGTATTGCACTGCCAGAAACCTTCTTGCCTCTTCTCCGCAAAACCATTGATGCGGCGCGCCCCCACATGAAGATAATCTACGTGACTGTCGCTTTCCGGCCAGGCCACCCCGAGGTATCATCAACCGCCAATGCTGCCTTCCGAGACGGAGCCAAACATAACCTCTTCGTTGCCGGCTCACCAGAGACAGCGATCGAGCCTTCCATTGCGCCAGTTGAGGGAGATATTGTGGTGGAAAAGAAGCGTGTGAGTGCGTTCACTGGAAGTGGGTTGGATGTCGTTCTTAGAGGCCTTGGGGTGAAGAAGCTGGTTCTTGCGGGAATTAGTTCCGGGGGTGTGGTGCTGAGCACGCTCTGTGAGGCGAGTGATCGGGATTTTGAGATTGCGGTATTGAAGGATTTGTGTCTGGATCCGGATGAGAAATTGCATGAGATGCTTGTGGAGAAGATTTTCAAGAAGCGGGGTGAGGTGCTGGGTGCCGAGGAGTGGTTGGAGACGCTGGGTGCTTGAGTATTCAAAGTTCAAGCGGATCTTGAAGTTGGAGATTTTATGCTTGCCATTGGTGGATTTGGATAATCCATTCATCCGACAAGATCAAGCGTTTTTGACCTACAAAACTCTCTTTAAAGTCATGGGCGTTCTAGACGTCGAAGTTTATAGAAACTTGCTATTTGCAGCGCTGGATCTTGCTCGCCACCAACTTGATTTCGCTGCAATTTGCTGTAGATTCTCAAACATCTACTTTAGAATGCATTAATTTATCCACTGATAAAGATAGTTGCACAAAATGTGGCCATGATTGGCCCTAGGACTTGCCTAAGGGGAAGCACAGATTCAGCATGCTCTCGCACAACAAGCAGCTGACAGGAAAATTCCACTAGACGGCCAACGCCACTTTATGAAACTTAAAAGCATGAAGATTTCGTTCAAGTGGCTCTTGGAAATTTCCCTAAAGGACCGAAAAGCCTCAGAAATCAATATAACATACTCACTGGTCGTGCTGAACTCCATTCCGCAATGGGTACGGCTTCCGAATATGGGGAACCCTTGCTTCATATAATTTACCATCTGCTTCCGGGCATTTGCTACTTCATCACCAGCCTGGAGGTTTTCAGGGTTGCTAGAGCAAGGGTTCGCAAGGACGATACTGCCTCAATGCTATTTGGAGAGGTGTTGCCTATTGTACTGCGCCCTCGAGGGTCATGGTTTAATAGTAATCAACCTATTTCTTTGTTTCCTATCTAACGATTCTTGTCACCAGTTGGGAGCGTATTTCAGCTCCCAGCTCTCTCGCCTCTGAAAATAGGTTGCTAATTCATTGCAGTGGTCGGTGCAGGATATGTTTCTGGGGTCATAAATGGCGAAGTGACCAGCGATATGTATCAGAGTGGTCAGGTCGAGAAGACGACTTTCCTTATTCGATAGAACTTTGGAGACACGGGGCGAAGCCTCTAGGAATGGTAGTACAAGATAAAGTGAAGCCAAGGTTCTTGTCATTGTTAAATCCCATCTAGATGATCTTGATTCTCTCTCGCCTCGTGCTTGTGCACAATTGCTGCAAAGTCCACATATCAAGCCACTCACTCTCGAATGTGCCGATTCTTTCAAAATCACCAAAGGTGCCTGGCGATTCGCTTTCAAATCTTTGCAAATTCTGCAATGAGGTCTCTAGCTTATGCTCGGAATGTCGTAGGAGCAGTCCCACAGCTCGGCATTTATCAAAGCCCGCTAGATTATTGTTGCGGTCCTTCGATTGCATTTGGGTGTTGAGAATTACCCCAATATTCACCTGCCCATATCTAAAAGGATTTGACCTGTCATCCAATAACACATCAAGTGTCGCCGTTGATCGAGCAGGGATCGTTGTGGAATTGTTACATTCGAGAAGCATACTCCAAGTAATGTTCGAGCAAATATGGTTCAGCCCCTCCTGAGGTTCCATAGGAAATGTGATGTCAAGTAAACTTCCTTGGAGAACAATATACCCCTCTTTTATCTCTGGCTGCCCACTCTGGACATTGACCTCCTCTACTAGGGCATGGCTCACATTTCGCCACACATTCCGCTCATGGTACCAAACCGGTCCATCTATAGATGCCCACGACCAAGATGGCGAGCGGTAAACTGCAGAGCGAGAATATGATCCCCCGGGATACGGTCTCCACAGAAGATCGTCGAGCAAATGCCGCTTCCAAAGACCCGCGACGCACATATCAGCTGCCGTTACTGAGAATCGCTCTACAAGGCCCTCGAGAGCAACTAATTTATCCCGTGGATCTGATAAACGTCGCTCGCTATATTCCTCGACTAACCGATGCCAAAGGCTCCTCAGGTCGTCCTCAGCCTCGAATGGCCGCAGTAATGTTAAGTGTCCTGGTGGAGTGATGCGATACCCTGACTCTTGCTGTAATTTGTGACCACGGCACTCCCAATACATTTGATTCGATGCGAATCCTAAAACGCGACGAGATAGGAGACGTTCTTGCAAAGTCCAAGCCCGCAAGTGGAGCGGACCGTCGCAGGAATCGCTATAATAACCATTACTTGCTTTTTCAGGTTGAAGGAAGAATCGAATCGTCTCTTGGTCAGGATAAATCAGGTCAATGCAAACAGCTTTGCTTGGGCGGTGTCTCAGGAAGCCTTGACTATCATCCGATGCCGAGGTTGCCGCGATTGTTAAGTATGCGTTCGAGTAGATATCACACATTCTAGAGCTTTCAATTCTCCAGTCTTCTCGATCGTCTTGAATAATGCACACCTATCCTCGCAAATCAGAGTCAGCGTAGTTCTCGCGAGTACGTTTACAAGTAGGATGTACTAGAAATTGTTGGAAATTGCCAGTATAATGTTACAAGAGCATTTGACATCCGCCATCAAAGATGGATTAACACACTGAGAAGTGGGACTTACAGAATCGATCCAGAGGTATCGTACTTTCAGGCTTCGTGTTAGGGAAACAGCATCTCGGAAGGTAGTTGGTAGATCCGCCATCGCGAAACCACGCATTCTCTTGGAGATGGTGTTGCGTTGCGTTATGAAGTATCTGTTTCCTCCCCAACAGTGACTCAGCGCGATATACGGGAGACGCTCTTCTTGACTTAAGCTTGTTGTATCGACCAGCCGAAGGGGAGGTTTACTGACATCGATCAGGCGAGTTGGATATGAAGATGGCGACTGTGCGGAGGTGTTGTTGCAATGAGTGCACTTCATGTCACATTTTTCAATCCACTGCTTTATCCTATTCAACGAAGTCGGTCCGTTGGGATCTGGCCGGACAACGCCGTGGTACGGTTGCTCGATCAATTGCGGAACTGCTACAATTAGCTTTGACTTATTTCATGACATTATCGGAGCCTTATTCTAACCAAAATCGGCTGCAAGTCTGTGTCTATCAGGAGGCTCCGCATCAGCAATTCTGATCTTGCAGGTGCGCGCCCCTTTCTCGGACTTAAAGCCTTCCTCAATCTTCAATAGTGAAAGTACTACAGCATCATCTTTCAAATACTTTGCTGATACCTTACGGTCGAAGGAAAGCTCGATGGCCCGTACGAGAAGTTGAAATAAAGCACATTTTGGTGCCGCTTGTACACCTCTTCCCGTCCCGTGCCGAATCAATTCTCGCTCGAACTCAGCAATGAAGATCTTTACAGGACCCCAAATACCTTCTAAATCGGCCGATTCGTCAGAAGATCTCCAAGTGGAGGATTTGGTCGAGTAGCCAGCGTCTCTGTTGTTTTGGAGGAGAAAATCGCACGCGAGACATATTCTATCATCGGTTGCACTCATTGCCTAAACTAGTTGTGGGAATTAAGAAGTAGAACTCTCTTTCCTATCTGCACCGTGCTCAACTGACCATCTTCAAGTGATAAAATCAAGTGTACAATGCGTGTGCTACTGTTGTCTAAGGAGGAGAAAGCTTTGGAGCCAAGCAGGATGTGTAAGCGCGGCAGACGCTAATCCTGATGCGGACAATACAAGGGGGTCTCTCTCCTCATAAACGTCCGGTGAAACTGTGCCACGATTCTGGTATGAATGTTATTCGCTGGTTACCAGGCCCCTACCGTCGACCAGAAAAGACACGATGCAACTTGTTTACCCCTCCACCATTTCCCAGCGTGGCCCTTGCCAAGTCGCCGTTCCCCCACGCCGTTATATGTACTGTAGTACAGCTTGCTCAGGCTAAGCAGAGCCTGATTACTTACACTTCTCATAATAATGCATCTTCTTCTTTTAACTTCTTGAACTGAATCAAAATACTCGAGCTTTTTGCCATCTGTTTCATCAGCCACAATCATCATGTTCAAACTCATCCCTTCTAGTCTCCTCTTAGAGCTTGCCCGCCTAGTCCTATATGCGAATCAGGATTTATGTAGGCTCTGCAGACGCATTCACAGTCAACATGATTTGAGAGAAATTCAGGCGTCTTCCCCTTCTCACAAACATAGGAATGGAGCAGAAAAGATGGCGCCAAGTAAGGTCCAGCTAGGCTGTACAGGGTGGTTGAGCCCAAACAGAATGTTCTTTGCAGAACTGCATAGGGTCATTCAGGTAAAAGTCGCATAACGCAGCACAGCAAGGTATAAACGTAGCCTCCAACAGATCTGCACTCACTTAAGGCAGTTGAAAAGCAGTTTAGACACAGATTGGACAGCAGCAAATGATACACGACGTGCAGGCTTGACGATGAATTCACAACTACCTGCTCCCTCTCCTCCGTTTCCTCCACGCCCTGACCTCCTTCAAAACAGTCATCACTAATGGGACGCCCACAGGCCCCAGCAGCGGCATATAGACAGCCAACTTGTGCTCATCAGGGAAGTATACCTGTCCCACCATACTCTTCTCGAAAAACGCTTTCTCAGCAGCTTCTTCCGCAATCCTCGCGTTCTCAAGCCCCTCCTGTCCTCCTAGTCCGTCGCACGCTTTGCGTAGATGCTCAATCGTTGTATAAACTCCATCTGCTACACTACGAGGGATACTGATACTCGGCAACGCCAGCGTTAAACGTGCCAAACTCCCCATTGTCCCGCTAGCTTTCAGGAGTAACCCTGCGCTTCGGACACGAACTAACGTCATTAGACGAAGCGGAAGAGATCCTGATTCGGGAGCGCCAAGCAAAGACATCAGCTGGTTGGAGAAAATCAACATTGCGGGTCGGAGATCAGAGATATCGGACTGAATGACGACGCCTCCCCATTGAGGGATCAACCAACTCTTCCCGCCGCCTTCGACTTCCATATCCCCAACGTATATAATGAAGTTGATCGTTGGTGCACCGCCGATGCTTGGGCTTAATGGCCACTCTGCAGCGTTTATGAAGCCGCTTAGATCTTCTTTTTTCAAGACATTGCCACCGACGCCGGGTGTTGCGTACAGTTGGACTTGAGTATCGATAGTAAAGTTTGAGATTGAAGAGAAGCTTTCTAGTAATGGCTTCATGTGTTCCTCCAACGCTGCTTCAATATCCCACGATGATGGTGTCGCCGTAGGTGTGAAGAGGGAGAATGTAAGGTGGTATGTTCGGGAGTATTTCATTGATCGAGTTGTCCATTTGGCCAGGGACTCCGCGACCTCTGGTGCCAATGCCTTTGGGCTTCGTTCTGGTGGTGCGGAGCTGGTCGATAGGAGATATGCGATCATGGCTTGCTCTTCTGCAAACATGCCCCTCAATGTATTCGCGATATAATTGCCCAGCGAGGAGGATGAGGAGGAGCTCGAAGGGACTTGATTCGGAGTGTAATAAATGTCTAGTACGGGTGCATATGATTGTAAATCCGCTTTTGACATTGTTCCTGGTAGTAATCTTATGACTAATGCCAATTCTTCATTCTTCACGCCTCCTGTGGAGAGTCCAGTCTCGGCTGTTGAAGCGTTGGAGGGGGAGAGTTCTAAGCGCAGATGGTGCGCTGAAAAGTCGTTCAAGTCGTCCAGCGCATGCTGTGTGGTCCGCAAAAGATGCTGCGCTTCGTGGTCTTGTAAAGAGTCTGCTTCTATCGATATTCGAAGGGGGAATACTGGTCGACACGCCTGAATATGTTAACTTGAAGCTCCTAGCTATTGTCTAGAAGGTATACCCTTCCGTCAGCCCAATCCATCATTTGATCCAACGGTAAGCTCGCCCTGTATATCGCTGTCGTCTTCCACCATATTGGCAGCCCAATAATTACAATAATGGCCCAAAAGGAGAGGACTACATAGATTCGTTGTCTAATGCTCTCTGGCGATTCAGGAGGTGGCTCCTTTTTCTTGGGCGCGGCGCTCACCGCGTTGGCTGGCACATCTTCACTATTCCTCGCATTTTGATCGTCGACATTGGTCCCAGCTTTCCGGGCTATTGGGACTTGCGACGAGCCTGACATTGTGGGGTTGTTCGTTGTTGCATTCAATTCCTGCCAGATGTCAATATTTTGCTGATGAGCACGGAAATTAGAAGCGCCGAGGTGAAGGACAAGGCTGACGAGGCTGCGACTGCACACTAGGGTGTCAGTACAGTACAAAGGCCAACAGAACGAGACGATTATCAATGAACGCTTTGAAGCTCAATTGGTGATCATTTCATACTGGTATTGGTATCTAAGGACGAAACTCCCGCTTAAATGATTCAAGGTTCTACTCCGCATCCACCAGGAACCCCCCTCGACAAGACATTTAATCATATTCGCAACCAAACCCAAAATAATCTGATTTATCTTTCCAGAAGCGTTTTGGCCTTCCGTTTGAATCAAAGTCGAGGGCGAATATCGACTCCTTCTCCGAATCAGTGCTTGTAATCCACTCCCCATATTCTCTCAAAAGCTGGATATCTCGAAAGCAACTTGTGCATGCAATCAGCCCACAAGGACATTTCGCCGGGCCACATTCTGGAATGATGTGAAAAGCACGTTGATCACATCTGCCACAGATGTGCTCACCCACGACACGCTCCCATGAGTCTCCGGGTTGATGCCATGGACCTTCGGACAATTCAGAAGAGGTGCCAAATTTGGTGGCACATTTGACTCGGGAAAGAGCTTTCCAAGTATTGATCGCCTGCCCACGTCTATCGATGATACTGAACAATGGAGGGTTCAAGTCACGAGGGCCGAGTATTTCCAAGGCCTCTCGGACTCTCTGTTGTCGTATCCTGTTTTCTTCCGTTTCGTACCGTCGTTTATCGCCATCCAGCACAAGAAGTAATTCGGCCAGTCGCTTTCGAGAATCAGCAATCAAGTCAGTGAGTCTAGCAGTGTACAGCCGCCTAGCTTCTAGCAGTTTCGAAAGGATGGCGGCCTGGTTGTCGATTTTGAGACCCGACGACTTGGATAGCTCGATTGCATCTTCAAATTTCCGAGCGACCACTGCCTCGTCCTCCTTGTTCTGACGATCCAGCTCGGATTGATGCTTTTCAATCAACCGCTGATACTCGAGGACAGCTGGTAATCGTGCTTTGCGAAACTCGATCCATTCTTGAAGTCGAGCTAGGTAGTCCTCACGAACGCCGGCTTTCCATTCTTGGGCCTTCTCACAGCGTGCCGCATCCTCCTCAGATTGGCCTTGTCCTCCATCGGTGGTTTGCCTCGATTGAGCAGACCACCAGGCACTTGCATCGGGATCAACTTCTTCTCTCCTCCTTCTGGCGCGTGTAGCTTCAGCCTCAACCTCGGCATCTTTCTCTCGCTTCCTTTTCGACTTTGGTAATCTCACATAGACGTCTCTGTCGTACTGCGCGCGTTTCGCAGCATCTTTCAACGTCTCCCAGGCTATTCCAAGCTGTTGGAACGCAGCAGTCGTATCCTCGCCATTGTCCAGATTCTTATCAGGGTGGTACCTCAGGGCGCATTTCTTGTAGGCTTCTCTGATAACAGCCAGAGTCGCAGATGGAGGAACGCCCAGAATATCATAATAGTCCTCAATCACTACAGCTCTTGCCATACGAAGGATTGAAGATCAAGAAAGCATTGAAAATAGGGAGATTGAGAAAGGAAGCATTATGACTTACGTCCGAGCCGAGGATGCTTTGTTGGGGAGCCCATTCAGCAGCAGGCAGAATGCGTGTCTGGGCGCTGTGCCGCAACATTAGCATGCATTCTATTGGTGAGCCGCTCTATCGCGGGGCGTGAAGGAATTCAGTGGAACCAGAGGATGTGTTCCGGCGTAGCACTGCATTGTGTTGAACAGCAGTCTCGCCATTGGGCATGTGTTCAGCTCTCAACTGTTTCTTGACTCGATTCGCCGTCCCGTGTGAGCGGCAGTTCTAGGCCGAGTCACGTGGAGACGCTAAGCCCGATTCAGACGGGAGAAGCGAAAGCTGAGATGAAACGGAGTTCGAGGGAGAATCCAGAATTCTTCTCCTCCCACCATTCGATTTGCCCTTTGCAACAAAAGCAACCATGCGACCGTCTGTGGTGTCTGGGAGGGGGAAAGCCCCGCCCAATCCCCCCAGATGCGGGGGAATCCTCGCACCGCACGGTCGGGCCAATTGTAGCACTCTCCCCGACTCCGCAAGCATGATGCCTCGGTATTTTGCCAGTGCCGTGGGCGGCTTCCTTAGCATGAGCTTGAGGGCGGCAGGTAACGTACTTGTACCAACCCGATCTCTTTAACTTTCCACCATATTCAATCGAATATGCTAACTCTTTTCCCTTATCTCCATCTCAACCTCTCACGTCATATATCGCCAAGGGCGAAGTCTCCCTTGATCACCTCTCTATGAGACACTTTGGACCTCGAATCCAGAAATAAGTACATTCCTTTTACCACGATAATTTGCTAGCTCTATTGATTATGCCTGGTCAGTATCACTCCAGGTCCCGTTATCACCACCAAGATCTAACGCCAGTGGCTGCAGTTCCCTTAGCACTCACAGCTCCAGCTGCCCTTGCTGGACTTGCCTACCTCGATGCGAGAACGGGTCTCTCCTACGATTGGTCATGGCTCGGTAGCGGAATATACTCGCAATTCACAACTGCCCTCAAGGAGAAGAAGGACCGATTGAATGTGTTCTACATACTCGAGGAACATGCGCTGGGGAAACAAGCAAACAAAGTTTTACTCATCTTCGAGGGCCGACAATGGACATACAAGGAGGTTTACCAGACGGTTCTCAAGTATGGTACATGGTTGAAGACAAAGTACAACATCAAGCCAAAAGAGATTGTTGCTATCGATTTTGTCAATTCCGAAAAGTTCATTTTCATCTGGTTTGGCCTGTGGGCTATTGGTGCGAAGCCAGCGTTCATCAACTACAATCTGACTGGAAAAGCATTGGCACATTGCATTAGAGTCTCGACTGCGCGGCTCGTACTTGCGGATCTCAACATCAAGGATAACATCACCCAAGAAGTCCAGGATGAACTTCCCAATATTCAAGTCCAGATATTCGAACCAGAGTTAGAGGCCGAGGCTATGTCGACCGAAGGAATCCGCGAACCAGACGAGGCTCGAACAGATGACAAATCGCACAATATGGGTATCCTTATCTACACAAGCGGGACCACGGGTTTACCGAAAGGAGCAATTGTTAGTTGGAAGAAGATACTAGTTGGATCAGGGATCGTTCCGTCTTGGACGCACATGACTAAACGGGACGTTTTCTACACGGTTGGTTCCCTACGAAATACCCAAGTACTAGTCTGACTGAAAATAGTGCATGCCTCTATACCACTCCTCTGCTTCTGTCTTAGGCTTCTGTAATGTGCTCATTCTAGGAGCTACCTTTTCCTTGGGCAGGAAATTCTCTACCAAGACCTTCTGGCAGGAGTGCCGAGAGAGCAAAGCTACAGTCATTCAGTACGTTGGAGAGACCTGCCGATACTTATTAGCTGCACCACCTCAAATTGATCCCGCCACAGGAGAGAATCTCGATAAGAAGAATGATGTGAGGATTGCCTTTGGTAATGGCCTGCGACCTGACATCTGGAACCGTTTCAAAGAGCGATTTGGAATTGAGGGAATAGCAGAATTCTACTCGGCAACGGAAGGGTCATCTGCCGCTTGGAACTTCAGTCGAAACGATTTCTCCAAAGGCGCCATTGGACGGAATGGTTCTTTGGCGGGACTACTGATGAACGGTGCTGTTGGTATAGTCGAACTGGACTGGGCGACCGAGACACCATATCGAGATCCAAAGACAGGTTTCTGCAAGAAAGTTCCACGTGGAGAGACAGGTGAACTGCTGTACAAACTGGATGCCGATCAGATCGAATTAAAGTTCCAAGGGTATTTCAACAATAAAGATTCAACGGAGAGCAAAATTATGCGGAACGTATTCGAAAAAGGCGATGCATACTTCCGCACTGGCGATATGGTGTCTTGGGACAGTCAAGGTAGAACTTACTTCAGTGATCGCATCGGCGACACCTTCCGATGGAAATCAGAGAACGTCAGCACAAACGAAGTGTCGGAAGCACTAGGCAACCATGCTGCGGTTCACGAAGCCAATGTTTATGGCGTGGAGCTGCCACATCACGATGGCAGAGCAGGCTGTGTTGCTATTGTATTAGCAGAAGAGCCTAGCGACAGGCTATTAGATGACTTAGCTAAGCATGCTCATACGACCTTACCTCGATTTGCAGTTCCATTATTCCTGCGGCTTACCAAGAATATGGAAATTACAGGGACGAACAAGCAACAGAAGCACGTCGTTCGTTCACAAGGCGTCAATCCAGACAATACTGGCCAGGATGAGCTATTTTGGTTGAAGAATGGAACCTATGTCAAGTTTCGTAGACAAGATTGGGAAGAACTGAATGGTGGCAGAGTCAGATTGTGAGTAAATATAGCTTGGGTAGTATGGTGCTAGTTTTGAACATACCCCTCCAACTACACGCTGTATCATTTTTTATATTTACCAGCGAGAAGTCTTTGCTATTTGTAACATTTAGAATTGTGCAGATGAATGCAACACACGTTAGATAGCATATACTACTCCAGAAAATGTCTAAGAGAGCCGATACAAGCCACTCATGCAAAAGGGCAAGTCGCCCCCTCATTTCCCACTCTCCTCCTGCTCCTTCAATTCAACCCACTGTTCCAGAACCTCTCTCACAGAGTCTTCATACCCCTTCAACTCGCCAAACGCTTTCCTCGTCGCGCTAGCATCAAAAGCACTCCACGCACTCTCTAGCCTCCCGTTCCCTTTCAACCATCCCTTCTCCACTGCCTGCTGGAACTCCCTCCCCACAATTTCATTAACTTTCTCGAGCACAACCTTCTGCCCCTCCTTCCCACCCTCCAGAATATACGTCTGGTTCCCCACCACCTTCTTTCTGTCAAGAGCCGCAACATGAATTCGCGCCACATCCCCTATGTACGTGATCGCTGCAGGTCTCGGTGCTGGGAAGTGCGTTCCCAGGGCGAGCCTGATCACAATCGCATTACTTCCTGCATTGAGTTCGTCCGCCGTCTTCACAAGCTCGTTTCTCCCTAGGACGTAGCCGGGAAGAAGATTCACGATGCTGAAATTGGGCTTCTTTTCCGCGATGAATTTGTCAGTTGCATCAAGAGCTAGCACTTTGGCTGCACGATATGCATCTGGCGCTGGGCCGTAGGGTGCAGTTGGGAGAGGCGAGCGCCGCGAGGAAGGTGTGATGACCGATTTGCTGCCATGGATAATGGCGTCTGAGTTAAGAATCGCGACGATGGAGGAGGTGATTACCACTCTTTTGACCGATGGGTGTTTCAAAGAAGAGTTGAGGATCGAAAGTGTCCCGTGGATAGCGGGTAATACAATGTCTCTCTCTGTATCGTCCGTCTATTCTGGTCATCAGATTTCTCTCCTGCCATTATTTTAACTGAAGGGGCTCACCTCCTTAGGCAGTGGACTCGCAACATGCAGCACTCCAATAACATCTTTCAACACCTCGTCAAAAGCTCCATCAACTGTGATGTCTGGCACAACGACAAATTCTACCGCGTTCTTGGAAATATAAGGTGCGATTTTGGGATGGGAAGACAGCTCTTCAATTGAAGAGTGCCGACGGACAGACACACGGAGGCGGTAGCCTGCTTTAAGGGCGTCGATGAGGACGGCAAAGCCAATAAAGCCTGTTGCTCCTGTGATCTACGGGTGGTCTGTCAGTAAATCTTTCTAGGTTGGTTTGAGGGGAAAGGGGTAGGTACGAAGATGAGTTCTCCTGCCATGATTCCTTGTCCCAAATCTTTTGAACCTGGTTTGGCGTTTTCCCAGGTAGTCGAAGGTTTAAGTGTTTTTGGAGTGTTCTTGATCAGTGATCTGAAATTGTGCATGCGAAGAACTCACCTGAAACAGCCAATGCACTTCATTTATATCTCTCCTCTCCTATTCCCGACCTCAGCCCATGTAGACACATTTCCAGATCATACTTCCAGCACGCAATACTCTTACAAAGCATAATAACTCTATTTTCCGGATTTCAAAGACGATAGGAGTTAAAGTATAGATAATGTCGCGGTTTGCGGGCTTGATCAGTAAACATCTCAGCCCGCACGGGAGGCTGTCCAGGAGCGGAGGAAGATCAGTAATCGGTTTGCGCCCACAGCTGGGACGAATTCAAATCAAGTGACCGAATTCTGCGCCCATTTGCTTAAGATACTTCTTAATTAGGTATGTGGATACTTGTGTGGTCACACGATGGCTGAAGTAAGTCGCCCACCAGTTGTTGTCGGAATTCGTGGCGCAATGCTGGTCTTTAATGCACCACAATTTGAGGGAGATTCAAAACCTGAAATCTATTTTGCTTTCTCGACTGTCCTTTGACTTGAAGAACTCTCCGGCTAACAAGGCTCTTCTCTTTCGGAATAGTCCTTAAATTATGATGATACATTGAAGACTAGCATTCTGCCACGAATCCAACAACCCTCTGACCCCAAGTCTCTTAGCAGTGCTCCCGAAGCCCAGAGCTTCCTCCCATTAGGCCTCCTTCTGGACTTCGGGTTAGCGAACGTTCGACAAATGAATCGGAATATAACTTGCTACAAGAGAGATTGATTCGCATTATTCTTACTCGGAGTTCTAGGTGTGATTGCCTGGTTGTCTTTTACCAAAGATCAGCTTCACCTCCGTCCTGACGCACACACCACCGCTAACTTTACAAAAGCCTTTAATCCATATACTTTGATAAGTCTACACGGAAGAACCCAAACCTCCTTGCGACTTCCAGTTCATTATTGGGCGGGTATGCGTACAATGCCCCCGCAATCTCCTAGCCATAGTGTACCAGAAGGATAATTTTGTTGCTTCGAAGGATACTCGTAGGTGATCATACGGGACAATATGAACGCAAGAAGTGAGCTACACGTCGCAGGTCGTTCGTTTTGAGTCTCAACTTTACCAAGATACCGAGTTGATCGGACACCAAGCCCTGCCAACGATACTGTTTGGACATCAATCTCCCGGGTCTCTTTGCCTAAAATCATGACATAATTCCAGACTCGGTCGATGAATGCCCCAGCACTGCCTGAAATAGGACGAGTCGTATTTAGAGAATCCTTCTGATACTGACAGTGGTTCGCCCTGGAAGTAGATAACCTCGCTGACTGAGGGGTGAAAATAGCTCTTGATGATACAATCCAGGTCGAACGTGACCCTACACGTTCCCTCACAAGCCTTCGCTTCTGGGCTGTGTTTGGCGCGGTACTTGAACTCCAATTTTCGCTCAATCTTGCTCAAGTCTTCCAGGGGAGGGAAATCGAGACGTAAGAATCCATTTGATTTTCCAATATCAAATTGACCCTAGATTATCTCTTCGGCGGCGGCGACATGGAAATACATGGCCGGATCATGATCATGAGGCTTCTCTATTGCTTTGAATCGATCAGTGGCAATGAAAAGTCCTGTGGCGAACCCAGCAGTTGCTTCCACCACTTTTGCTTCTCTGCATGCAATATTACTGCGAGGCTGTTGGCTATTCTATCTGGGTGGCCAATTTCTTCACTCACTTGGTATTTTTTCTCTACTTCTGATCGTAGCTTTTCTATTCTGTAGCAAATTCGGAACTTGTTCCACCCATCAATGAAGGCAGAGAGACTCCAACTGGGCGATAAGTCTCGCTCGGCCGTTCTCGTTGCGCGGAACTTGCACTTGTCGTCTTGTAAGCCGGCCCCATCCATTGCTTCGAAACAGCCCTCAATCTCCTTTTGCTATCATCGCCAAGTGTGCCCCCATCCAATCCCTTTCCATGTCTTCTTCTCTCACCGGTGGCTACGTGGTTTGCAACCTCAGCTGAGGAATCCATTAGTAATGCGCTGTCGATGCCGAATGTGCTGCTATCCTTTTCCTTTCCCTTTTCCTTGTCGGATGCCATGTTACTCGCTCTGTCCGCTCGGTGCGTAGTGGTTAAAGCTGCTGCCGATTATTGATTCTCGATAACATGCGATGAAGTGTTACAATCCAAAGGAAGGAAAGCCAATTTCAGATTTTGGTGAGCTTTAGTGTTGTAAAAGCTGCGAAAGGAGGGTGCTTTCAAAGGAAACAATAAGGAAAGAGATGGTCACGTGCACTCTCTGAGCGACTTCCCATCTGATCCGGTCAGCATCACTGCAACTCATCCGGATAAGTGAAGCATACCACTGTTCATCTACAGTAAAGCGGAGTACAACCATTACTGCGCCGAAAAGCAGAGGCTCAACTTCAGACTGCATTCCACCTGGTGCAGCAACAATTTTCAAAGTCGAGGTCGAGGAAGCCTGAATAGTACTTGCGATAAATTCAGTCTCTGTGCCAACTCCAGAAGCCAGATGAGTGTACCTCAATATTACACTGCATCCCATGTCTGACTCGTATTGCTCGCCGATGCACTCACCTTCTCATCCTTGCACCGCAATAGGGGCTCGCTTAACGGTTTCCCCACCTTCAACTCAGCAAACAAAAAAATCCAGAGCGCAAAAAAACCTACCTGCAAGAATCACGAAAAAGTGATCAAAATAGCAAAAGAAATCCCGGAGGACCCAGAAACTTGGCTTGCGCTCAGTTTGCTGTGGCAGAGAACATTCTAACTCTTCTAAGCCGGGGGTAACCCTATGAACCAACTTTACAGTTGAGGGCGATTACTCACATTCTTACAACCAGTGCTTTCGCAGGGTTGTTAGGAATGCTTTCTCTCAAATCGCATATTGCTATACGGTCTGCGACTGGAGATCTCTGCACAAAAAGTCGTTATTTCAATACATAAACCGAAACTAGCGGAGTGTAAACAAACCCCTTTTCACGTGATCAATTTTTATGAGACGGCCGTCACGAACTTTCGTTTCATAATTCCCAATTGCAATATTTAAGGATCATTGCTTGGTATCTGACCTCACCTAGTGCAGCTCATTCCCCGATTTTTTCTCTTGAATGCTTTGTCCTTTATACTGAACAAAAATCCTTCAGTCGCGGGGAGGGGCAGAGGAGGCGGAGATGCGGTATGGCGGGGTCTCACGGGGGTCGAGGTATTACAACTCCCTCCCAACATTTATAATTATGACCAAATTAGCCTGCAAGAACTCACACCGGCATCCTAATTTGTCCTCGATTGATAAGCTACTTTGCTGCACATTTCTGACATTGTGTTGTGCATTTAATGCATGACGATGAAATCTTATCCATCCGCCAATCTGCTGGCCCGTGGGTTATTTTGGATTTCAGGTTCGTCCTGGCACGGTAGGTTACGAAACATGCTCTTTTAACCACGTGTTACGGCCTTGCCGGGGCGCCTCACGAACGCATCAGAAAATTTCTCCGTTCGCAGCCCTAATTGCTGAAACAAGTTTGAAGGTTATAGCTCTGATCTTAAGCGTGGGTCATGATTCGCCGAAACAACGGAGAGGTCACAAAGTATCTCGTTCCGTGGTACTCGATTCATCGACCGCACGGCCACTTCTCCAAGATCCGGAATGCATGAGGCCCCACCCCGTGGCTGTCTAGTCGGTAATCAACCGAACTCAATTGGTACTGTGTATAGTGTTTTTATGCACTGTACATTATTTTGAAATGCCAGAACGAGCGGATAATTGGGAGGGGTACGACGTTCCGGGTAGGCGGGGTTGATGGTGGGGTAACGATACCATCAATGACTTCACTGTTGATGAGGGCTTGTCCAAATACAGCTCAGTTAATTTACAAAACTAACTTTATCAATGCAGGAGATCTATCAAAGATATTCCGGACCCAAATACTTCATCGGTATAGGCTTCCGGCGAAGTGGACGAGTGAAAAATTCCACTAATGAACGCAGGTTGAAAGGCACTATTGTACATAGAAAAGTCACTGTAATTCACAACAGGACTTCGATATGCCGATACGACACAACAGTCAGCTTGGGCCTCTTCTTTTCATTGATTCTTCCATTGATTCGAAATTATATGAAATAATGCAAGAGGGGGCACTTCTCAGGTTTCGAATCAGGAGATTCCTCGAACACTGAAGTGTATGAACGGAACGTCAAAGCTCAAATGCTAACAGCCTAACAGAACAGAACTACAGTAGCTAGAGGGTGTGCTAATAATTGATCTAGACGAACGCTATTGGCTAATTCGCGAATTTGCTTGAATAGAAGTGAAATGAAATGCGGGCAACCACACCTCTTCGATAGTTATTTCGAGCCTGTTTATGCCTTTTTTTCGCTCAACTGCGGGCCGAAACACGACACCTCGCTGAACGCCCACTTGGGTTCTCGTGACGACAATCCTTATGCTGGACAGTATGATCAACACCACTCGTGTAGTCTTTCCAGCCCATGGTCCGCAAGATTTTGGTAGTGCTTGATCAACGATTGTGAGCAGAACAATGTTTTCGAATGTTTAATGGCATAAACATTTCACATGACGGCGACTGTGCAGTCCGAAGCTGGAAGAAATGCAAACAATTGACAGATTCGAAGAAGTCTAGATGGCTCAAATGCCAACTGAAGATAAAGTTCAGCCATTTCACATGCCGGAGGGGCAGCAGCGGCCTGAGAGGATTTTGAGACGAACTCACGTTTTAGGGGCTTGAATGCACAAAACAGTGCTCGAGATGACAGCAGCCGACTCGACATCAGCCAGGGCCAGCCAGGGCAAGCCAGGGCACACCCTCCTCACCCTCTGTGGCGGGCCGAGTCGATGCATGAAAGGGGGCTCGGGATGGTAACCTCATGGCGCAAGTCGGTACAGCAGCAATAGGTAGGGCAAGAGCACAGACAGTGCAGCCAACAGCAGCCCCTTGTGCGGGTGTTGTGGGGCAGATCGACGTCCTAGGGCCTGGACGGGAGCCAGCGTCCAGGCCCCCCCTACAGTCCTCGTCCTCACCCATCTCACTTGGCCCTCAACCCCTCGACCCGCTCCTCGTCCTGCGGAGGCGTCGGTGATTTTGAGCGTCTTCCACGTTGCAGATCGCGGAGAACCCAGCGCGTCCCGCGAACTCAAGTACCCCATCGTCTGAGATAGAGCAAAGTTCGCGGGCAATGGCTCGTCGAGACACCTCTCTGACGCGGTTCGGCACGACCTCGCTGTGGGATATCAGACCCAAGATATCAACGGCAGCTTTCACGGCAGCTCGATCGTAGCCTGACCGCAGCGAATGGGATTCGGTCCAGCCTGGATATTGATCTCCAAAATTACACACGAGCGCGAAACATTGCGGCAAAAGCCCCTGGTAGCAAGCCGCCCGGATGAATCATGGGCAGCATCGCATGAGGCGAATATTCTGTCGTAGTGTGTCAGCTCGATATTCCCGAGATACGGGGCCATGATCCTCTCAAGGAAGAGGATGTAAAGCTTCTGGCTCCTCCACATTTTGATCTTTCCTTCAGCACGAGCCCACTCCTTTCTCGACGCTCTTGCATTATCCTGTTTGGAAAGAAGATAAGAAGGCATGTCCTGCTCGAAAACGTTTCCTGCCGACACCACAACTTTATTTTATATTAACTCGGCCTTGGAGCCTGCCCGATCATAAGCAGCCATTACTTGGCCAGTCAATACTATTGTTTCCTTAAGCACGAACCAAGACATCATAATATTGGACGAGCACCCGTCAAAACTCACTTCGAGTCTCACTACTAAAGCCACGCTCGAGCACACGTCAACGCGTAACTTCATATCTACCCCACGCTCCTTCACCCAGTTCGCCCTTCCTTCATCGAACTCAACTCAACTTTCATCTACAGTCATGTCGGGTTACGATTTTGTCAGCAGTTCCTTTGATCCCCTACCGGACGACATCCGGAGGGGTATGATATCCATGGGATTCTTTGGACTTGTATCTTCGATCTCCACGCTCAGTTTACTCATTTTTATCACATATCGAATGATCTACTGGCGCAAATACTATGACGAGCCTATAGCACAAAATCAGATCTTCATTCTCATCTACAATCTCCTCCTCGCGGACTTTCAACAGGCCCTGAGCTTTTTGATATCGTTTTACTGGATCTCACAGAACAAGCTCGTTGGACCATCGATAGCATGCTTTGCTCAAGGATGGCTCATTCAAATCGGAGACATGTCGTCAGGACTGTGGGTGCTGGCCATCGCGGTTCATACTTTCGTCAGTTTGGTCGGCCAGAAGACAGTGCCAATGAGAACTTTCGTCTGTTGCGTGATAAGCCTTTGGCTATTTTGTCTGACATTGACTGCCATCGGACCGATCATGGTTCGAAAGGACTTCTTCGTTCCCGCTGGTGCTTGGGTATGTCTGACTCCATTCCCAAACAGCTCATACTAACATTATCTTTCAGTGTTGGATCAATGCAGACCGCCAAGATGAGCGGCTCTACTTGCACTACTTGTGGATCTTCATCTCCCAGCTCGGGTCACTTGTCATCTACATCTCCATCTTCTTCTTTCTGCGAACCCGCATTGCTGGTTCCAGTCTCTTCCAGAACTCCGCTCGTCAAGCCGCTCAAAGCAGCCAGACATACAACGAGTTCAGCAAGAGTAGCGCTGGCACGACAACTACGATTATGAGCACCAAGAACGACGCGTTTGCCGTCTCTCGGAGGCGAATCATGCGAACAGCCAGATACATGGTCGTGTATCCTTTCGCATACGTCGCACTTACGCTTCCCTTAGCATCGGGCAGAGTCGCATCCATGGCAGGTCATGAACCCCCATTGGCGTTCTTCCCGGCTGCGGGGACCCTAATGGCTTGCTGCGGAATCACGGATGTGCTACTCTACATCTGGACACGAAAAGCGCTTCTCAAGAGTAGCGTGGCCGTCAAGCCCTTCTCCAACCCTGAGAACGGGATGGAGAGGCGGCAGACCATCAACGGAAGGAGACCAAGCATGGGTGGCGATCAGCTCAGGATGAACAGACTGACGAAGAATGGCCCACCACAGGCCCATATGTCCGACTTCCACCTGGCGAAAGGGGGTATCGTTGTATCGAAATCTGTTACGACTACGAGGAGCGTGGATTCATTGGGTTATGACCGGGATGATGGCAATGGTTCAGAGCGGTCCGATTCGTTGAAGAGTCTCGTCATGAAGAAGGAGTGGCAAGCTCGTGATAATTAGTTTAATGTTTCACTTAATGGCAGCTTCCTTTTATGGTCCCGACCCGAGCCTCAATGTTTCACATTTCGCAGATTTGACCTCATTCTACACTGCTGTTTCCAATCGCCTGTTCTGGCTCACGAGCATCATCTCTTCATCTCTCGTCAGAAATTTTTTCAAAGGAGGCGCTGATCGCTGCAGCCATTTCCCCTATGCAGCATCCCGAGCTGCCACCCCTGGTACAAAGTGACTTCCAGACTCTTCCTTCGCACAGACAAAATCCCGACCCCAAGAAAACGCGCCTCGCATCCATCACCTCAGCGCCCAATCTGTCCCTCCTCCTGTCAGCCCTGATGCATACGTCTCTTTACCCCTCCGAATCCTGCTTGCACCCTCTGATTGCGTGCAGCAGTACGCAGGAACAATCTAAAAGCAGAAAGCCCGATATTAACTTATATTGCAGCGGCAAATCTTTTTCGGTAATTGAGTGCTGGGTGTAGCTGGATGCAGTTGGTGGGAATGCAGGTACAATTTGTGCTGTATTTTGGGAAGAGGGGAGGTGCTTAGCCCCCGGATTTCGGGCGGCGAGGCCGAGTGCTGGGCGCGGGGGAAGGGAAGGGTGGCGCTGAGGGGTTACACGAACTTCACGTGCTGGGTGACTGGCTTGACATCGGCATGATCCTAAAATTTCGGGAGTTGGCGATTGGATCTTATTGCTTCAATTTATGGAAGGCTTGTTGGCTCGGCAAGAGTTTGCTTGGTGTTCTCGGAGCGCTGAAACTTCCTCCTCGTTGGCCTTGCAGCTTGCTCGAAGGATTATCCTTGATTCTGTCCGAAGGGCAACTGTATATCACCGGACGGAAGAATGGGACCGAGAGGGGGATGAGAGCACGAGAGATAGAGCAAAGGAGACCACATGAAGTCGATCAATGAAGCTTGCCGAGATAGAGGAGAAGCAAAAAGGGGCTGAGCACGTGACCTAATCGATTATGGTTCGATTGCGAATGCAGACCCCGCTTTCCCGGCATGGAGAGATGAAGAGATGCTCCCCCACCTTTGTTGTCACCCACTGGGTAACTTTGAGGTCAGTTCCGTTCAATATGAGGCATCCATTTCCCCCGCATCTTCCCATACATCAAAAAGCTTCCACGGGGATGAACCACGAATGTAACGGAGTTCTGGAGACTTTTAGGGGAACAAGATAGACTCGAGGATTTAGCTACCTGGTTATTTGATGCTATACTTAAATTTCCATCAACGAATCAGTAACTACGCCGAATGATTTTTGGTAAGGGGCGACTTTGTGAGATGTAGATGATGTTCCAATGCATCCCATGTTGAAGCTTTTATTGTACGAATACCATTTGTTCTTCTCTCAATGGTAGGCTATTAGTTTTCCTGAACCAGAGAAATGATGCTGGAGCATGATTCAGGCTCCTGTTCTGGTGATGAGCTCAAACTCCTCAAACATAGCCACAGGTGAACACCGCAACCCCAGTTCATAACATTCCCATTACTTCGCCGTGGTAAATTTTCACGTCAATCTTGACTGGTTTTGTATAGATATGGTAGGGATGGACTGAGACGAGGTATGCAAAGGGCTGCCAATCCTCCAGTGCTATCGGATGCTGTGACAAAATTTTGCTCTTTCCGACTATTCTAGATTTGAGGCTTTGCCCGATTGTTTGGCAGCAGGTGACTGTTTGAAATCATCGTAGTTAAGACCCCAGTCGTCCATCTTCAAGTCAATGATAGTTTTTTGCAATTCAGCTTTCAGATCAAACTTTCCACCAGGGATGATAAATCTACTTGCACCTTCATTAGGAGCTTGGACTGTCCAGCCTTCCATTGTCTGAGATTGTTTAATCTGCTCTATGAGTAGACGAACAGAACTCCCAGCATGGTCGGGTGCAGCAAAATTTCCGACCTTGAGATTCTGGTTCCAGGATGTCGCGAATCCGATTGCCATGCAGCCAAGCATCCTGTGTTCTGGCGAGGCGTACTCTCCCTCCCCGTTTTGCATATTATGAAGAATGTGTACTTGAAAAGCCTCAATTGCCTGTTCAATTTGCTGAAAAGCAACTTGGCGCTGCTTGTTGATAGCCTCTGTATGAAATCGTTAGCTTAAGTATGGGGGACGTTGAGCGGAATAGCTCATCAAGAACGTGAGGCGCTCAGCCCAAACTCGGGCGCAGCTTAAGGACTAACTAAATGCCAACTAGTGAGGATATGACCTTTTACCAGATCAGATAGGTTCTACATGGCCGAAGTGGGAAGGCTGTTCTTTCATGAAGTGTCTTCCTTCAAGATCGAATTACATTCACAACGTGGGCAGCAACATCGGCTAGTATCAGTCCACGAATGGCCCACTTCGAAATAATTGAGTGAAAGTCGAAAAGAATACTAACCGATTATTCTGGTCGGCAACCGGATACCTTCATCCATCAGGTCAGTTGAAGTACAGGCATCTTGTTGGGCAACCCTTGAAATTTTTTTGAAGTGATCTTTCATTCCAAATAACCATGCAATCCAAAGCCAATCCAAGATTTTCTGATCAAAGGAGTCCGGAAACCCGTGAGATTTCAAGAGCTGGTCGAACCAAGATGTTGCATATGGAGTGACTGGTATATGCCAATAGTACTTATCGACAAGTACCGCGACCTTGCATAATGTAGGAAAGTCAATTTCAGTAGGGACTTGAACGTCATTTTCGTAGAGTATGCCAAGTATGATTATCATGGCTCTTGGATCGTCTTCTGGTTCCGAAAGTCTGAGCTGAACCAAACCATGCTCCTGTAGTTGTCTACCCTCAGGAAACGCAGAACCTTCCAGCATTGCTCGAAAGAACTTAGACGATGAGGTGAGCCTAAGCGAGGAAACTTTTAGATGAACATCTTTGACTTTGATGCCGAGTGGCCCCACGGTGTACATCGCGGATTGTGAATCCTGCTCTGCTCTTTGAGTCAGGCCAGTTGACAAGGAATCCTCGAGGATTAGCTCAACATCTCCGTTAGAGTCATAATCGATGGAAATGGTCGCCATTTTGCGGTATGCAGTGTCAGCCAACAGCAGGGATTCAATGGGTGTGATATCTTCCTCAAACGTCCAGATATGCAGGCTAGTCAGCAAACAGAAAGCGAAGGAACGTTCCTCTTCGTGAGAAGAGCGAAAGGTCTATGCGAAAGAAGCCAGACTCCAGACGGACAGGTCTGAATGGTTGTATGAACTATCATTCTAAAGAAGGCTGTAGCTGAAGATACGCCAGGCTACTCCATGCAGATTCGGCTGCAGCCTTAGCCACAAGCACGTGGTCTTTCGCATTGCTAGAAATTTAGAGACGCTTGTGATAGAAACAATGGAAAGGAAACCATATATAAGATCAGTGATTAAATAGGCATGAGCTTGTTCTCTGGAAGGAGAAAGAAATTAAATATGTCACGTGATGTCGAGTAGCACTCTATTCAACTCGACCAATAGACAGTTGGCTATCGAGTGCTAAAGGCCGAAGCCAGAAAGCCATATAATTGGTTGTCGCTTGATTGATTAAGAAACCAACCCAATACCTCAGTAAGCGAAATGCCATTCAGTCTTGAGACTTGCCCAGCTTAACGCTAGCCCCACGAGGAGCTGTACCGTCCTCTTCCGCCAAGTCCATAGCTGGGATCACGAATTAGACCGTAGTCGTGGGGACTTGTTTCTCCCCAAGTTCTTCAGTATGTGCCACATCCGTCTTCATGTAAGCATCGGCATGAATCTCCTTCTCAACAGCAAGCACTGCCTGATCAGCGAGCTCCTTGTCCTCGAACACTATCACCAAATTAGTTTCCATCCCAAATATTAGGGAAGGGCGCCACCTACAGAAAGCCAACTCCTCCAGTGTTCTCCCATAAGTCTCGGGATACATGAAGAAGATGAAAAGCCATTCGAATGCAATCCAGCCACAGTAAATAGCCATAAATTTCCAGCCGATTGCATTGAGGGCAATGGGGTTGACGTTGTTGGAGAAAAACAAGCCAATCTTACCCCAAACCTGCTCGACACCAATACCGCGAGTTCTCACGTGATATGGGAAAAGCTCGATGAGGAAAGCTGAGATCTCGTTAGGAGGAAGTTGAGGGAGGGATAAAGAGTCCACTTACTGTATGTCAAAGCATTGTTTCCAAGATTGTAAGGGACTGTATATGCAAAGTACCAGAACAGAGCAGAGATTGAGGCGGCGTGGTTGACACGGTTGGCAAGTTTGGCCTCGTTGAGCTTCTCAAAAGAGATCGTCATGGAGATGAAGACAATCAACATGCCTGTAGCAGCAGTCAAGAACATGACTCGGCGTTTAAATCTGGCTACCACGAAAAGTGCGAATGGAACGGCGACAATCAAGTTCCAACACTGATTTGCGAGATTAATTCTGGTCTTCGCATAGCCGGTTGTGTATCCCATCATTTGGAATAGCAAGTTGGAGTAGTAGGTGAGAAGCGAGTTTCCTGACATCTGCGTGAAGAGACCGAGGAAAGATGCGATTATTGTGCGCTTGCGCATACCTCTGGTGCTAATCATGTTCATCCAGGATTGCTTCGAGTTGTCCATTTCAATCTTGATTGTTGAGCGAATCTAGACCCAGCATTAGCACCGTCAAATGTCAAATAGTTTTAGGGGATCTGAGGGCTTTGGACTGCCTCGTTCTTGAGACACAAGGGCTGCAGAACAGTTCAAGGTGGCTCATCGAGCAGTTTCAGGGGCTCTAGCTCGAGAGAACCAAAAGTCAGGGTGAGATTGAGATTTACCTGAGCCATTTCTGCTTTTACGAGGACAGAGTCTTCGTCTCCCTCTGCGTGGTACTTGACCAAGATTGCATGGGCCTCATCATATCGATCTCTGCTCACAAGCCATCTTGGGCTCTCTGGAACGAAGCTAATGCACCACCATTAGCTAGGACAAGCAAAATACAATCTAAACTCACAAGATGAATGCAATTTGTAAAAGAGATGGGCACATTTGCAGCAACGACGGGATGCGCCAGCTCCAGTTATTAGTTATTCCGGTGGTTCTGAGCCCAATGGCTGCTGCCGTAATCGAACCAATGAAGTACGAGGAATTGAAAAGAGATGTCAAAGTGTCTCGATCCTTTGGATGACCGAGTTCACCAAGTAAAGATGATCCAGAGATGATGCAGAAAACAATCCCAAATCCAAGAACCATACGGGCAAAGAGATACATCCCCACTGCAAAAGTCAGCTAGAAAACCTTATATCGTCAGAGTAGAAGACGTACAATCTTGGGCAAAACCTTGGATGATGGCTCCAATTACCATAATCACGGAGCCACCAAAAATAGGCCAACGTCGCCCAAACCTCTGGTTGATGTAGGGTGCAATAGGAACGCCAATAATGGAACCTAGTTGGTATGAAGCACTCAAGAATCCCAACAAGGGAGTTGATATCACTGGGGCTCCTTTCGCATCCTTGGTATTTCCGAAATCTGAAATGTTTTAGTAGCTATCCAACCGGAGTTTGGGGGGTGGTCTTTACAAGAGTTCCATGGAGTAGAGAACTGCAAGACATTGATAAGTTGGGAGTCAAATCCTGAGGTCATCTCCACACCCATGCAGCAGGCAAAAAGACAAAAGTACATTCCCCGAAGATTTGGTTTCTTGTACCATTTGACAGGATCCTCGGCTGCAATCTGGGTCACGATAGGGTCTGAAATCCCAGACGCAATGGGAACCGCGACTGGAATGTGTGGTGCCATTGTGAAGATACACCGTTATTCGAAAGCTCGCCTGGGTTAATTATTTTCGTAAAGTATTCTCCTCCTGATCTTGCTATGCTTGCCAGGGTGAGGAAGTAAAGGAAAGAGACCCAGGGCTCTGGACGCAATATAGCTTTAATATGCGGTACTGGAGTGCCATATTATTGTGGGGTTGAAGATCGCCTCCAGAAGTTTGGTTGCATTCAGCCTGATATAGGCTAAGCTCGGTTGCTTCTTTGGGACAGCTCCTGACTGCGGGGTGGCAGCCTCCAACTTTATTCTCGATAAACAGTGGTTGGAAAGCACAAGGAATCTCCAATCAATCGCCTCGGAACCAAAATAGCGGAATCACTAATACCGTAGTAATACAAAACGTCCACTTCTGGGAGCGAGATGGCGCTTGCTGCCTGCAACTCCACACGTGAGGATCTCGCAGGAACGAGATCCGAACGTAGAAAAGTCGGCCCGGGTCCCGTAACAACTTTGTGAAGACTAGAAATGTGAATTATCTGCCTAATGCCGAGTTAGCACTCATCAAATGAGATTCGCCTCCTCGTGTTCCCAAGGCCAAGCCGGCCACCAAACCGCATTCTCTTTACCCAGCCTCTCAGAGTCATGTGCCAAGACTGGAGAGCGGCCGAGGCCGCGTTTTCGCTTGAAGCTGTGTCATGGGATTATTGGCTTCGGGAACGGTCGTTCGCGGGGGTTGGAGAAAATCCCGGGCTGTGTCGGTGTAGAAGAGAGCTCCTGCCTTGAAGGATGCGAGAAATGTATACCGAAAGCGAAAGCGACCCTCTTCGATATCTTTCAATATTCTATTCTTCCGCGCATTTCCGACGAATCATGTCTAATCGATAGCCATGCCTCACAAACCTGGTAACTTTCAGAGTCCAGACAAGGCTGATATTTAGTCCATCATGTAACATTGGAGCGGAAATGGGGCTAGCAATTACATGAGGCTCGTCGCTGGTGTGACTTCTTTTCTTAGAATCCACCTAGATATTCAAGCCTCATGTCCGGAAAACCACGACTTCGTGCTCTTGTACATTGGGCTTGACGCCGTTTTCAACCAGTGCATAGAGTACATAATAATTTGACAATGCCGAGAGCTTACCAGTTCTAGCCCTTATACTCCCAAGTCTCATGCTCTCATCTCAAACTCCCATTCCTAATCCAGTTTCTTTTTGTCTAACCAGGCCTTGAACAGTTTTCTAATAGGCATTAGTCACGATTTAGAAAATGGCAGCGGCCACAATCGACAAACTCACAGAGCCTCCACTGGCTTGTCCCAAGGGACCATGTGGCCAGCACCATTGACCCTAGCATATCGGAGTGGACCACTCTCCCACCACAAGCCACCGCTCCATACTTGCTTGTTGTTCTCCTGCTGATATCGGAAATCTGGAAGGCCATTCCAAACAAGCGACCCAAAGACTCTTTCATTGCCAACGAAGTTGCAAATCCAGTCGTATGTTCCAACATAAATGAGCGCTCGGATCCCGGAATGCAGCAGATTGGCAACGTAAGGTCTGGTGTCGATGATGAAGTCGTTCACTTTCTGGAATTCGCGGCCTACTTTATTGCTGCATCCAACAAAAGCTGGTGCTGCTTTGTCAACTCCGAATGCTTCCCTGACCTTGTCCTTCCTCAGGAATTTTGTGATTGAAGTCATGATTGGGTAGCACAGGTACCTGACGATTCACGTTAGCATTCCTGGCGAAAGCATCTCTACTAAGGCCCTCGGAGAGAATTTTCAAAATCGGATAGCTGAACGTACCCATCGCATGGCCGACTGATATCGTAATAATTCAGTCCTGAATTGAAATATGGCCGTTCAAGCTCTTGACTACAGTAGCTCTCCGCTGTCTGGCAGATCAGAGGATCCGGATAAGCGTGGCAGGCCTTCATCAAAAGTTCACATCTTCCTACCGCGTGAGCCATCTTGTCACACACGCTTGATTCCAAGAGTGGTCCAATTCCAGTGACATTGGTACAGGAGATGTCGTAATAAGAACTTGCTTGCTTGGTATCGCTGAAGATTCCATTACCGATTAAGACAGATTCCAGTGGGATTTGCTCGTCAAGCGTGACAATTTTGTTCATTTCATTGATATGATCAGCGAATACGGGAATGTAATGCCCTGGTTAATCAGCATAAGTCGTGTGGAAGGGAAGAGAAATTACCTCCGTAAGACTCTCCAGCAATCGAAAAAGGTAGCGACCTCGACTCTGGGAATGCCTTGTACCACAATCTCATGAAAGCGTAGATGTCCTCGCTGGCTGCAAAAGTACCACCTTCTCCTCCATGATATGAATCATTAGTATGATAAGAAAACCCGACGCCGATCTATTTAGGATGTTACTATGAGAAGAAATGGTAGATAGGGATGACATACTGGTTGATCTAGAAAGAAAACATTGGCGGCGCTGATCCAGCTGTGGGGGTTCTCTCGAGCGGATTCGCCATCCTCGTTCACAGTGCATGGTCCCAATTCCATAAAAAGACCCGTCATACTCGAACAGCCAGGTCCTCCATTCAGCCAGAGTACGAGAGGGTCTTCAGCTGGTTTGGAGCGTGATTCGAAGTAGGCAAAGTAGAAATGTTTGTCCCCGTGATTTAGGTATCCTGTGTAACCTGATGTTGCTCCAGGACAGATATCATCCAAGGCTGGCGCATTACTTTTAATCGATGGATTCTTAGGACCATGAGCTTTGATAGTCAGACTGTGATCTGGATGAGATTCGTGGGTAAGAGTTCTGAAGCCGGAGGCTTCCTCGAGTGCTTCATAGGTGGAATCTGTCAGGGGAACTTGTGTTGCCAAAGAAGCTGCCGATGAAGCAGCGAGGGTGACCAGAATAGCTGGCCAAACGGACTTCATCATTTCTTTGCAATAGATATAGACCGTTAAGTGTTGTGTTTGTGTGAGGTTTGATATGTTGTTCGTTGGAGACTGAAGGCTTGAAACTCCTGGCAACCCGCAGATAAGGAGACCATTACATAAGCAGACCCACTTACCCTGCTCTCCCCTGAAACGTTCGCTTACGAGTTAGAACATAGGCACAAACAGAGATGCCTGCTGATCGAGTTGGTAGTCAAATTTCTGTATATAAGCTCAATATAAGCAGGTACGTGTAGAAGCTGAAGTTACTTAAGAAAAGTGGATGTATGATAAGTCATTACTGCTCTCTTTGTCTGGGGGAAGGGCAAAAAAGACGACCCTTTCTACCCCGACGACAGAGGTGGAGAAGGAGAAAATCAAGGAACGAGCTAATTAAAAGCAAAAGAGTGTATAACCTAATTCCACAAATTATAATTAGGCCGCAACAGGGTTCGAACCTGTGTCCCCAGAATACTACACAATTATATTGTCAGAATCTAATGTGCTCTATAGTTTTTGTTAGTGTAGAACTATTTCAAGCGGGTTTGAACAAACTTACAACCACTACACTATGCGGCCATTGGTGGCATTGGCGAGAAAGACCTTGATTCAGTATATAATTCAAGCACTTTAACGTAGTGAATCCTTACTCGATGGAGTTTCACTTTTCGGATAGCTGCTTCTCGCTTACTTGGCACGGAGAAACACTTCAAGACTTGTTAGCACATAGATCATTCGGTTTCATCAGAAGGGCATGCATTGAACCAGAATTTACTTAAGAGTGAGTTCTATTGAGTTATAGGGATCAACATCTCATAAAACGATGAAAACGGTGAAGGGTTCAAGTTCAATATGCGGGCCCTGTCGTGAGAAATCCACCCCTCAACACTTTGCCAACCGCTTTCTAATTCTCGATTTCGCCAAACCGTTTACGACCGCAATTCTAAGCACATGATTTGGAACATTGTAGGCAGTCTAAGAGTTTGCTGGCAATTGGACATTTGCAAAAAATGAAGAAATAAAAGCAATTGGCTTCTAAGATTGTTGAAACAAAGATAGTCAGTCACTCGAGCCCCGCAGTCTACCCAAAGGAATATCACATAAGAAAAACTCTGTTTCCGGAATGCGAACACTGCCTCTGTTTCACGATCTTGTCAACCAGCCGAGAAGTTTACCTTAGCATCAAAGGCAACTGTCACGAGAATGGTGTGTAGTTTATAACTTCTTCTCCATGCAGCCCCCCTCTCTCTAGAAAGCTGATTCAAGCAAACAAAGCAAAATGACATGCTCTTGAGTTTTGAACTTACGAGCAAGCATTCAACATGAGAAAGAGAACTGCTGCTGCAAGTTTTCACTTGACAAAACTCAGCTTGGCATGAATTTTAACCTGTCTAAAGGGCATAGGAATGGGCGTACGAGTCTTCTGTATAGCAAGTAAAGCAGATCAGTCTAGCTTCGTTTCTCGTCACTGTGACTTCCAGTGGGGCTGGGTGGAAGACGCCGGTTTCGCAAGCCCGATATGTTGAGAAGCTAAGTATCCGGAAGCTCCCCAACTCCACTGTATCAGTTGAACGGACACGATATTGATTCTCACAACAGAACCACAAAGATTGAGTGCAAAAAGGGAAGCTTTCCCAAACGTATTGAATGACCTCTATATAACATGATATGCAGAAAATCTTGAGAAAGAGATGCGCAAGTTTTCTTCGTGAGTCATGAGGCGCAAATACCGGGTATCCCAATATGTAATGTAACGCTAACTTTTGATACAATCCCGCTCCCTGCTCAGTCTAAATACATTTGAGCAGGGACGTTTCATTCTTCCTTTCCGAGGCCGCTTTCGCCTTTAGCACTAGCTAAGTCTCTAGAGTATTGATTATTTGACTAAGGTGTTGGTGAATATCAGCGTCAGGCGCCAAACCTTGCCTGAGCGAGCTGAATTGTTGTGAGACAGAAGGTGTAGAATCATCCGGTGGCTGTTGAATTTTTGAATAAATCTGGATCAAACAAGTTGTTGGACCTTGTGATGTATATCTGGATGATGAGGGTGGAACATCCGACAGCCATAGCGATGGCGATGATAGGTAGATTCACGCGGGCGAAGTCGAGACGCCGGACATGGATGTGTTTCCTGCCAAGAATATCTCGCCACAGGAGACCAGCTAGGGAAGCGCTGAATGCCGTACTGAACGCTCCGTAATTGACGCCAAGCGCCATAGCATATACCGTGCCCCAGAAGGTCCTCTCCGTGATGATAGTCCCGTCTAAATGATGGATCTGTACCCATGCTTGAATAACGCGACAGAGGAGAATAGTGGTACCAATGTTTGTACCTGCAAACTAATGAACATAAAGTATCAGCTGATGGGACTCCAAATTTTTAGCAGGTTCCAGAACACTCACATTGCACAAAAGTGTCGAGATAAACCCCATCCCGCCAATAGCACCGACGGTCCCTGTCTTTTTCACCCACTAATAGTTTTCAGTTAGCAGTAATTCGTTAGAGGATACGCATATGCCGAACCAGTAACTTTCGCAAAGGAAAGGTTCGTTAAACGCCTCACAACTCGTGAGGAATTTGCATACGGAACGTTGAGTCGAATATTTACTTACATGGTCCCATCCATAGGCAAACACAGGCACCCAGCCATTTGTCACCAATCCTTGTACTAGGACGAACATGGAGAAAGCAAACGGCAAGAGTGCGTAGGGCAAGTGCGATAACACTGCCGTGCAGGTCGGAAACGTCTCCTGGGCCCAGCGATGCGCATCTTCCACCAATGTTACGACTGATGTACGTTTCTGCTCACGGGCAGCCTCGTCCGAGATCCGTTCCGAGTACGCTCGCTTCTCCTCATCCTCTCCGCTGGACACTGTGCCCGGGACTCTTTGCGGCCGATGACCGGAGTCTAGGCCGTCTAGTTCTTGTTTGCCATCGGGAGTATTTGTTACACTGGTTGATAGCCCATTCTGGGATGTGTCGTCTCTTGGTACCAGCTTTGCGACTGATGATGCGAGATCAGGAGCCACATCATCGCCATTCTCGGACACAGAAGGCTGCAATGGAACACCTCTGTCGACATCCTCTTGACCTTGTTGTACAGTTCCCGGAAAATTTTCATTCCCAAGAGCAGCTATTCTTGCCTGCTCAGCCTGCTCAGCCCGAAACCTTTCCTTTTCTTCTCTGCCATTTTTAGAAATCTCACGCGTTTTCTTCCGATTGATCCACCCGGATGCTAGATCCCAACAGAACATAACAACCGCAGCTGGTAGTGTTATGTAGAACACGGGTACGTCTTTACCGTTACCTTGATCGCTAGCATTGACTGCGAGAAGAGTGACTAGTGTGGCTGTCATAATGAGAGCTCCAAATGCAGCGCCTTTCCTGTCTACGAAAGGATTCATAATCTCCTCGAGTGATAGCACCTTCCCTTGTTCATCATTTACGTTCTCTTGCTCTTCGGCGATACCCCTACCGTCAGGGATATTAGGGTTGATGGGAACCTTGGCTTGCTCCTCTGGGGTAAGGCTATGCATCTCAATCTTCAGGGGAATAAGGGCCTCTTCTGCGAAGACGATGTACAGCAAAAAGGGAAATAGGACAATAGCTGTGACAATGACAGGGACAATCATATTTGCCTAGAGTCTAGTAAGTAATTGGCTCCCTGGAAATCAAAGCAAATAATATTGCTCCGGGACAACAGGACTAACCGTGTACTTGATAAAAGTCACGTGGAAAGCACCGGCAAGCACGAGATTTGTTGGATTGGAAGAGACGAGGATAGCAGATGCGATATTGGCTACGGCGAATTGAGTGTGAATCCAAGCTCGTGGATGGACGATATTGCTTGAAACTCGAGTCATATAGGCGAGGAAAGCCGTTCCGGAAAGGATAATTGGATCGTTTCCAATGAAGCTGCCCAGGACGAAGAAGAAGGCGTATAGGTAAAAGAACAGCAAGTGCCCAACCTTGCCAGCCTTTTGGAGCACTTTGAACGCCAACCACCTAATCAATCCCGAAGCGTCGATGGAAATAGCAATATATGCCAACGAGAGGAAGAAGAGCATGATGTTATAAGGCCTGGGACACAAGAAAGTCAGCAATCGATCGACTGAGATCTTCTCGAGAGGAATCGTGACCTCTGGGAGAAGTCCACGAGATATTCCAACTCAACATATGAAAGGATGCCTTCTTAAACACCTACAAAATGCTATCTGCGCCGATTGTGCCATCGTGCACTTCTTTCCTACCGATGGCAAGAATGGCAAGCAGGAAAAGATCTGCTATCAATGGCGCTGTGACAAAATTCATTGGGAACCTCAGCCGTACCCACGGCTTGTCTTTGCCATTATCGTCATCTGTGCCGTCATGTTGAAAGCGTTTTCGCTGGGTCGATATTATTCGACAAGAGCTCAGACCATCCAAGACGATATTCGAAAGCCATCGCGGGACGTAGAAAGGGATATGGAAAGGGAAAAGCACAATGATATCTGTGCACAGAGGTTAATATCAAAGATCCGATCTCGCAGGGCCTCTCATTCACTTACTAGTAACAACAAACACAATCAGCGTTATGATTGATTTGTAACTCCTGATTTGGCTGGTGCTTGTGCTAACCTCGCCGTTGTTGTCCATCGCGACAAGTCCTTTCGAACAGAGTTGCCTGAGCAAGATGTACTTGTTCTGGAGCGGTCTAGAAGGAGCTCACGCTCTTTGGCCAATGCAAGAGCCGTTACTCTTTAGAAAGAGCCCATTTGTAAAGGGTACGTTCGGCTTGCAGGCTAGTGGTACCTCATCGAGTTGTTGCAGAAAGTCTGGAAAGGCGGAGACGGCTTAGAGGTTGGTTAGATGTTGCGAATCAACGAGCGCACTGAGGGCAAGATTCGAGGGACCGTAGGGAATCGAAGGACTCGGACTCGGCGGGTGAATGGATTGCTGCACTGCGTGTATCTAGAAGCATCACATTACTGTTAGCAAGGCATTGTGCAGAGTGTTGAGAACCAGATAATAGGTAGGTAGCTAACGAGGTTGGAGAGCTGGGAAAAAAGCGTAAGCGACGGCATCAGCCGCTGATCTCACCCCGCCCCCCGGAAAAAAGGGCCCAACCACAGTCACGTGGGATCGACCCTTTCTGCATTCATTAGGATGAGCAAAATGAGCAAACGTACCAGTAGTGTACCGCACCGTACCGACTAATGCCACAACTGGACGCCAGCTTCGTGCGTGAATTGTGCCCGCGCTTTCAATGGTGGGAGGATTTCACAAGACAATACTTGACAGTGAGGCTGCAAGTTGCCGGCTTTGGGGGGGCCGTGAGGTCACCGAGGGCGGATATGGACCAAGAAGAAGTTAGAACGGGGAAAGGTGAGAAGATAGAGGATCCATCGCAGGCAACAAGTATGTTAGGATGTCCCTCCGGCCAGTGGGCGGTGAGACAGCGAGGCTGTGCAAGAACATGTGAGGGAATTATGGTGCGGCCACTTACAGTCTGCTCGGTCAATCGCGGGCTGGGCCGGCGAGGGCAAAGTGAAGTGTGGACAATAAGAATGAGGCGGGCGTGCTGCAGCTGCAGGTGAAGCACGGCAGCTCACACTGCACATACGGTATTGCACGCACTCTGCACTGCAGCACAGGACAAGCGAGGCCTCATCCTCGTCTTGGGGGCGCATTGTTCTGCGGCTGACAGTCGATCGCGTTTGTGGCGAGGCCACAAGAGCTGTTTCTTTGCTTTTCCCACTGGTGCCATTTTCTCCCTCCTCTGTCATCCGTCGATCCTCCGCAGCACAACACTGATGCCTGGCCGTGAACAAATAGATAACTCGCGCTGGCCAACGTGTTCTGGGCCACTCTGTATCTTCTCCTCTCCACTATGCCAGCACTGCCCTCAACTGCGCTGGGAGCCACGCTGCTTAGTCGCAACGCTACATCCGCAGTAGCCAATACGACGACGAGTCAGGTCTTGCAAGTCGTCTGCGCTTTTCCAGTCAGCGGGCAATACGGTCCAGGTTCCCGTTACTTGTAAGCAACCCCTCCACTCGGTCAATTAACCCACACTCCCCCGCTCTCTAAGCAAGCCTGGCTTGGCGACGACCACATTCAGACACTGATACTTGACCCTCCTTTTTGCACTTCAGATACTATATTCTCATACTTGCTTGTGTGGTTGGCAAAAACATCCAGTGGCTTCGGAATGCGTGCTTGGCAGCAGCGTTGCTCTTCCCCGCCGTGGCCGCCCTCCATGGCATCGTCTTGGCATCTCTCCACCTTGATAGTAAGTCATTCATTCCTTGTATAGGTCTCATAGTTGACAAGATGCTCTAGCTGCCGTCGACATGGACATATTCGGAGCGTTCCAATTGTGTGCTATAGGCATATTGGCCGCTCCGATAACAGTAAAACTGAGTCGGACTTACTTCAACGACCCGGGGAGGAATGCCATCTTCGTATGGACCATTCTGGTACTTATCGGTGAGTCCTCTTGGAACGCACCTGAAGTAAGTTACTAATCAAGGTATGTCTAAAGGGATGTTATGCTTGACTGTCGAGTTCTTCCGGACCAACACAACGCCATGTTCGGTGGATGACTCTGGCCATCCACTGTCTACGAACCCAAAATTATATCCCTACAACAACCCCCCCACGTGTAATCTGACATGCTCTCCCGCTTGGCCGCGGTCACCCATCAGGCAAGATTCCGCCAACAACATTTATGTGATCCCTCAGCCCCTGAGAATCACCTTTGGTATGGGTACGCTTCTCGCAGCAGCATGTTGTATCCCCGCCATCCTATCCCTAGTATCCATGTGGAATAAGATCCTGGAGATTAATTGGAGGAGCCGCTTTGGCAATCGAGCTGAAGACGTTCGGGCTACGATTGAGGGCACAAATGGTGCCACGCTGGAAACGATGACGAGAGTCAACAGTTACATTCGACAAATTCTCAGCGTCGTGGAGGCTCCCGTGTACGGTGCCGCAGTATTCTTCATCCTTATCATGGGTGAGTGGAATTTTTGGAGCACACAAGTCTACTACCAAACTGAACCCATGACTGCCATTGGCCAATGGGCACCAATGGCTGGTACTGGACTCGCCGTGTTGGGGTCGTTGTACATCAAAGTCCACAAAGATCTGGTAGCTGTGCAAGACGAAACGCCTCCGAATGGTTCGGTGTATCCCCAAGAACCTGCAATGATGAGCCAAGTGCGCAGAGATCTATCTCCAGCTCCATCCCAACGTGTCGAGACCCCGAGGGGTGATAACGGACGCCATAGTCTTACGAAAGGCGGCGGAAGAGTCTCTCCCGAGACCACGCCTTCCATCCATCCTGTGCAAAGGGCTCAAACAGCCGCTGTAGGAAGAACTTGGTCCGAATCAACGCCTCCCACACAGTCTGTACAACGATCTCTCACGATGCAGGACTTGGGCGGCAGACGTAGAATTGCTAGAACTCTGCTCAGGATTAGTGACCGCATCGGCAATGCTACAGAAGACAGTTTTGACGACCGATCGTTCAAGCGTGGACCAGCGCTCGATTACCCCACGCTCCCAGGAGAAGAACAACGCAACGACAAGCTTCCCGACATTATGAACAGATATAATCATGCGCGTGATGTAGAGCGCGATGCAGATGGTGTCGCTGGAACTCGAGCACGATCGCATTCGAGAGCACCTAGCTTCAACGGCAGTATGAGATCAGGACTTGGTATCGACCTTGGTGATAGCCCCCCACCCCGAGCCCATTCTCCCCGAAGACCTACCCTGCCCACTGAACGCATCTCCGGCGACTTAGAGAACACTCTATCACATACGACTTCTGGCACGACCGTACAACGGCGGGCCACGCTCGAGGTGCCGCTCGCAAGCCACCAAACTCATTCAAGGACATTTTCCGGATCTTCCATCACTTTCGATCCTCATGTCAATGAAGGGCCCCAGTCGCCTGCCATTGTGGTCTCTCCCGATCCTCAAGAGCCGGACGATGAGTACGCGATAGAATGAGAGACGTCAATTCTTAATTTCTGCAGAGAGCAACAGGGAATTCTCGTGGATTAAGCCAAGCTTAGGTTCCGAAATACAGTCGATCCCCAGTTATCGACTACAAAGACGAAGATTGGCTATCAGCAAGCATTGAAGAGGCTTTGCAGAGGTTTTGGTACGACATACTACGACAATCGCCACACATCTAGTCTCAGTGCAGGCGATGGAGGGAGCCCACGTTACGACTTGAAGATCTGGCCGGACTTCGGTAACGCCCTTGCCCTATTTCTGGAGCTCAACACTCATCCTCAATACGTGAAATCTCCATACGCCTTCAGTGTCACGAACCATCTAGTCTTCGTCAATTCCTCGATATCCGCTCCCAATAACACCACCTCGCCTCAGCAAGATGTCTGAAATAGCCAGACATAGGCAAGCAAGCAGAACCCACTTGCTCTTAAGGGGCAAATCAATGAGGCTACGAGCCTTGAAACAACACTACAGTACAGTCCCCAGATCCGGTTCATACAGACGATGATACCCTTGGCGTTCATGTTTATAAAATTTTGCAAATGGCGCCGGTCTAGATTGGGCTGTAAAATCATATTCCCCGTGCTGGTCGGGGAGTCGAGAGGATACCTCTCGTGGAAAATATCTAGGCGTTGAAAGACCACCTGCATAGATGCATTAGATAGGCTATTTCCAAAAGCAGATTACATATGATGACAACCTCTGATCTTTGAATCTTTCATCATTTATTAAGTGAATTATATGACTCCCAAGTACGCCAACCCTCTTTAGAAATTTCCCTTGCCTTCGCCCCTTCATCCCTGTCGTCCTTCTTGAGCAACCACACCACAGTCTAAGAAATCTATCCACAGTCCTTCCATTGCTGTCCTCCTCTCATAATTTTATTTGCTGGTGCTTGAATCTAGTTACTCTGCTCTCAAGCACCCCCGCTATCCAGCTCGCTAGCTAGTCTTCGAAGCAACGGGTCGGACCGCAACCCCACTTGCCTCGCCTACCCCACCCCCTTTCTTAGAAGCGAGATCAGCCGAATTTGAAACGCCTGCTCGCCTTATGGACATCTCATGCGGTAAGTGGCGTTGTACGCTAATGTTCACCGATACACTACCATCACACTCACTTCCTCTCCCCCTGCAAGTCAGACTACGCTTCGAAGTTCTCTTCTGAGGAAGCAGTCGTATGAGCTTCCGACAAGACATGCTATGTACTCGCTGCGCTAGTCTTTGCCAAAGACTACAGCTGCATAACGAGTTAGAAGTTGACTGCAAAAGTCAAAACTGACACAATATTGGAGGGTCATAATATGGAGCGAGAAGAGAATAGATGCTAAACTTGGCAATTGAATGGAAAGGAGTAAAGTTGGTGGGAAAGTCACGGTCTGAAGGTAGCATGGAACAGAGAGAACCTTCTACATAAAGCAGTAGCTGTACAAGAATGCCATTAAAATGTAACGAGTGCGTCTAAGTACAAGCGTGAACCACTGACGTTGTATATACAATGGTACCGAGAACTACTTCCGGATGTTTTCTTCCTCAATGAATGGATCTTGTGCAACAACGTGGTAGCACTCGTACTGCCAATAAACACTCTAGGGCTGCCCTTTACCAAAACCAAACTGCTTCCCCCTTGATTTGCAAGTCCTCGAAGGTCTTACTCGACCAGTGCCTTCGTCGTCACCTTTGGCGGCAACCTAGTCGTTGTCCTACCCGGCGCAACTCTAAGACTGGTCGTCAGCTTCGGCACTTGTACCGTCGGCGCCACGGCCGGGACGGTTGCTGCCGGCGCCTGTAGACTCGCGGGGGCCGGCACACCAGGCACATTGGGGATCGTCGTTTGATTCGCTGTGAACTCTACAATATTCGTCTGGTTGCTGTCGAAGTTGGTCTGCGCCATGCCGATCACGTTATTCTGGAGGTCGTAGACAACGTATGCGGAGCGAAGGAAGGTGTCGCCGAGAATGCTGGTGGACTGGGCGGGCGAGTCGGTATTGAACATGATACCGAAGGCGCACGGGTTCTTGAAGGGGAGACGCGGGAGCGTGATGCCAGCGGGAATGGCGTAGAGACCTGTGAGTTCGTAGACGAGCTCGGAGATCGGGACCTTGATGGTGACTTTTGGAGAGGTAGCTGTGCCGCCGAAGGCGAAGTTGAAGCTGGAGACACTGTCGCGCAGACTGCAATCGACGAAGAGGAGACCGGTGGTTGTGTAATCGTAGACGCCGTTGATGGCTGTGAGCATTGCTTGGCCGAGGACCGGGTCGAGCAATGATACTGTTGAGCCCGAATCCAGGACTACGGGGTATTCAGTGAGGTATCGGTCGGCGAAGTTCGTTGCTTGGCCAGTCTTGCTAATCATACTCAATCCGGACATCATGACTGCTGGGAAACCGTATGCTTTACTCCCATTGACAAGAGTGCCTGGAACGATAGGAAGCTGCGTCAGACTTCCATAGTACTTTTGTGAATCAAGCCCTCCGAAGATGATGGAGCCAGTAGCTTCTTGGAGATCATCAAGGTACAAACTGTAGGCTCTGGTGTTGATCAAGCCCTGAGTGACCATTGTGTCGATAATGCTTGGGTATATGAAAGCTGCTGTAGTTCCATCGTTGGATGCTTCAGTAAAGTCATATCCAATGCCCATAATACCCATGGGAACCTGAGAGAGGTTAGCTAAACTTCGATAGAGATTTTCGGAGAAACTGCAACAGCACAACGGAATGTATCTTGATAAATGGTCGGAGCATGAAGAAATTTCCCTTCAATACCTACTGTAGATGTATACGCAATCCCCATCTCGAGGTTCTTAAGTGTAGCGCCGCCAATTGTGAACGTATCCTGAATGTAGTCGCCGGATGAGCCCGTTCCATCGACGTATTGTATGCTGAACGCACTCTTACGAGCTAACTTGAAAGTAGAAGATTTCTTTTCTTCGACTGCCATGCATGTTAGCATGACGTGTAGTGGAGCTCAGTGCATCAACTCACAAGGAGATATACATCCACCCCGCCGTCTTTGGGCCTGGAGCACAGGATTTGTACATAGATCCGCTGTAGAAGATAACATCCAAACATCACTGCTTCCAGTATCGATCTGGAAGGTAATCTTTTGCGGAGGAGTGCCTACAATGGCATCGGCAGTGTATAATCCCCCAGTTTCGTTATTGCCAAGAATCTCAGTAATTGGATCTCGTCGTCTGATCTGCGAGCTGTGTTGAGTCTTTCTGGCAATGGGTAAAGTAACTACAGCAATTGCACAAGAGCTCAGAGCTGCGACTGCAACAATTGCGGATGCGATAGGGGCCTTCATGTTGGCTTAATTCTTGCGGCGCAAACTTTGCGGTTCTGAGTACAGCAATCGGGTTCAATTGAGCATTACGGAAATCAAATATCTAAAAGAACTAGCATCGACACCAAGAGAACATCTTTATGGACAATGAAGAAGATAGCGCTCGAGCAGATCAAGGTGGCGAACGCTTCGAGATAGTAGAAAACGCAATCGGAGGTGCACAAGACCAGAACAGTACCATGATTTTTGCCCGAGCACCCCTGCCGAAAGATTCAAGTGCCGGGAAGTAAACTGCTACCCCTCATTCTGCCTGCTGATACCCTGCCGATTTCCGAATGATTGGAGTTTTAATAATACCAAAACAAACAAATTACTGAAAGAAGTCTCTTGGTATAAGACACGATCGACAGCTTCGTTGGCCTTGTGACGTGTATAATTTGACCGAAACACACGGAGATCTAATAGATCTGAATGGTATGGTATCGACAATGTCTTATCTTGTAACTCCAATCTAAGTCTTCAATATCGCACGCCATGCTTCCGAAGGCGTTATCTCTTGGTCACTGATACTTTAAAGTGCTCTCTCTTGTGCCCTAGCCTGAGAGGCCAAAGATTGACCAAAGACCAGGAATGTACCTACTAGCATGAGAGCAGGAAGCCGGGGACAATAATATATTTTGAAAAGCCACTGTTCAGGCAGAACGGGGGTTTGGCCGGCTACTACCCGCGCAAGGAATTCATTGGATTCGCCAGCAACTACCGAAACGTGAAACAATCACCATCGAACTCGCGAAAATTGCACAATATGGCCAGAACAAGCGTTCGAAGCTCGGCGCGTATCTCACGTGCAAGCTGGCACAAGTAGCCCTACAAATTGTAGAGGTTGGTCTCCCCTCGCTGCGAAACTTGTTGCCACTAATAATGCGTTGACTTTGGGATCGATATTGAACTGCTATTGTATGAACAGCCTGCTGAGAGCAAGAGGCTGCTATGTTCCATTCTTTCGTTATTTTCGAATTTTTTGAGCTGAGAGCAAAAGCAGCAGAACGTTCGTTCAGACAGCAAATGAGAAATATTGCATGCTTCTCGGAATGACGAGTACTACTCCATCTAGAAATCAACTTGTTCTCCCTAGTTCAGAGGTCTCAGACAGACGCTGAATAGGTCATAATGACCTGGTATGGTAGTCTTGGTCTTTCCCGATAGTCGAATCCTGAGAATTATGTGTCTGAGTATCCTACTCCTATATGACATTAGCTTTTCTTAGAAATCGTCTTTCCTCAAGCTCAAAGGAGTAAGAGAAACGCAAAAGAAGTCATCTTCCGTCCTCAGAGTGCCCCACTGGACAACCTTGATAATTGGCATCTTGAACTCCTTTGTTGTAGTTGTTCCCTTTCTAGACTCCTTCTTCGCCCATTTCTCCATTTCTCTTAAGAAAGCTCGCCGCGCCTCTTCAGGATCCGGGTGCACTCGACTTCCCAGAATTGGTGGCGGGACCTGAGCGCTTCCTCCAATATCCGATCGTCTGAAGCCCAGAGACGACGGGAGGACAATGAGCAGCTCATCTAGTTGAAGATATTGCTTTGCCCTGCCCGAAGTCTCCAGGTCTGCTTCGTTGACTGCGAGGGACTTGATCCGCACCTGGTTGCGACCAACAGCACGCTGTCCTCTTCCTATAGTTAAGTACTCAAACCTGTGCTTCTCGAAAAGATTGATGCTCAGATCGCCAAATGTATAATCTGATGGCGGCGTCATGCCATAAATTGTGTCCCTCTCACTGTCAAAAGCCACACAGAAGTTATGGGGACCATGGATCATGATATAGAACTTGAGAGCTTCGTTCCGGGACTCACGATTCACAGCCAGGACCGTCGGGTGAGGCGTAAAACATTCATAACGGATGATCCTCTGGTCATAACCATCTTCGTCGTAGTGCTTTTGAAAGATGGGGATCGCGCGGGGCTTGGGAAAGCATTGGCGCCATATCTTGAGGCGCAACTCCGTGGGTAGGTTCGAAAAGTTTGTAAACGTCTGTGAGGCAATAGAAAAGGTTGCTTTGACAGTTGGAAAAGGATATTGCTGGCGAGTGTCAAAATATCTTGCGCTGGTGCTCATCATTGCAAGACGGTAGAATGACCGTACAGTGGCCCAAGTATTGAATGAGCTACGATCAAGGACGTTACTTCAAACATTGGAGATTGCGAGCGAGCGGGGTTCTAAAGCACTGCTTTCGGTGACTCAGCCTGCAGCTGTCAGAAGCAACCTTGAGCATGATTGGCAGCGCAATTTTATACGACGTTCCCGCCCTCAGAATCAGATGTACTGTACAGTTAAGGAAGAGAATGGATGCAGCTTTGCATCTGACTCGAGATGGCCTTTGCTTGTGGGTGTATGACAAGGCGAAGTACTTCTTGAGAGAGCTGCAGCCTGCACCTTTGAGATCGCGGGCGTCACAGCTTCTTGACATGGCCAAGGGGCTTCTTATACCTGTCACCGAGTTACCGGGCGTTAAACAATTCGAGTTACTTCCTGGTCGAAAGCAAACAAGGGATGAAGCGTGTATTCGTTTGGTTTGGTTCTTGAACTCGAGGTTGTGGTTGAGGTTGACAGCAAGATTCGGAAAGTTTTGCTGGCGACGATGGTGTCACGTTGCAGGCTCTACTAACTACGCGAACAGGGCTGTCGCAACGCCAACTACACATTTGCACCAACCACCCGCTTTCTCGCTCGACACACTTCTCCCAGGGCCTGTACGCTCTGCGCCCTGTTGCACCCAACCCCTCCATTTTGCTGCACGCCGAGTGCTCGATAAAAGCATCATGATCCTGCAGTCCGACGTGAGTGCGTTTGCTGCAGAAGCCACCGTAAGATCTCCCACACCCCCATCCATCTTGCGCTCTTTCTCTTCTTCTTGTCGATCCCTTCCCCTCTCATCGCAAGCTCCCTCCCGCTGCCATCAAATCGCATCTCCATCCCGCGTCGCAGAACGGCCCTCATCGACGTCATTGCCAACCTCTCGCACAGAGCCTCGTCAGCCCAGGAAACAGGAATCATCCCTGCCCATAGCGGACGGTACCAACAACTTCAAGGCAGCGCCCTGCGATCTAAGTGTCTTCTTGGCCCTACTCGGTACCAGATCTTGATATAACACCTGAGTCCCTTTCGAGTCTGCTCCTTGCAGTTTGAAACAGCCGTTGGACATCTAGAGTGTGTGCGACAGCCTCGAGCGCAATCAGACCTTATCGGCCTCCCGTCATCGTCGACCTCACCTCGACCCAGCCTCGTCACAACTTCATCAACAACCTCGATACCCTCGCGCACAAGCAGATCCACCGTCAAGATGCTGTTCGGAATCTTCTTCGCCTTTTGGCGCTTCATGGAGATCATCACACTGGTAAGGCATCTCGCGCTGTCTTTTTTCCACACTATCAACTGACAATCCCTCTTAGATCCCCACCCTCGGCATGCTTGCCTACTTCGTGCACATCTACGCCAGCAACAACGCCCTGACACCGACCTATATCCTCGTCCTCTTCATCGTCAGCGTCCTCGGCGCCGCCTGGGCCATCGCAACCCTCTTCACCTACCACCGATCCCGAGACAATGCCCGCTTCGTTGCCTTCATCGACCTGTGCTTCGTCGGCGCCCTGATCGCAGGCGTCTACGAGCTGCGCGGCATCTCACATGAGAACTGCGCCAGCGTCCAAGCAGGCCAGGCCTACCAGATCAACTTCGGCATCCTGGGCGAAGCAACTTTCAATGGCCTGCATTTCACTGCGAACAAGCAGTGCAGCATGTTGAAGGCTAGCTTCGCGTTCGGCATCATGAATATCATATTCTTCTTCATTACCAGCACGCTGGCTCTGTTCCACGGTAGCTCGAAGGATACGAGGAAGGAGACATATGTCCGCGAGACTCATTACTCGAGACACGGCCACCGAAGGAGCGGATCGCACAGAAGCCACAGGAGCTCGCACTCTGGCACCAGGCGCCACGCTTACGTATGATGGAGACTAGAAAACGGGGCTGATGGGTAGGGAATAACACGAGATGATACGTGGGAGCATGACGAGAAACGGAGTTTACGGCCGAGCGCTACGCAGCTTGATGATACGATTTGATACCTTTGGGTTTGCTTTGATAGTTAGACCTTCTAGCTGTGTCATAGTTAGTTTATTGTATATGTTAATGAATACTTGACAAGTATCTTACCTTCCTCGTTCTTCAGTGTGGTATCTGGCGGGACACAAAATGTCAGTGATTCGAACAAATAACTTTATCAGTTTTGAGGAATGCGAGAGGACAGGCTCAGAATCGATCGTCAGAAGTATGTATCACAGAGCTCGTCTCAGCTCAGTAGGTATTAAGCTTTCATCATAACAGCCTGATATGGTTTCTTGTTGCAAGACAAGAATTACGCTTACCTCTTACAAGGAAAAGAGCTTACTTCTCTACACAAGATGACCAAGATACAAATTGGTCTTATCAATACCTGAGCAGAAAAATAGGAGGAGAGTTAGAGCCTCATCATTCATCCAAAATACCAGGGGCCTACCTCTCACTTCATATATGGATGGTCTTGAGTATTAAACTTTTTGGAATTTTGTTTGATAGGCAGATCATGTCCGCTCTCCACCCTCGCCAACGGTATACCCCCTCGCAACACCACTCCTGCCCTCTTCAATACCCTGACTAGCCTCTGTCCCCGCGAAATCACTGCCTAGACCTTGCCACGTCCGCTGATTCCGCAGATATTCGGCGCCAGGACTGACTGTTCCGTTCACGGTCACTAAATCCCCCTTTGCTCTCCTCGTCAGGACTTTAGACGCTTCTGTGCTGCCCGGTTCTTGCGAGCCAGAAGCAGAGGCCAGGGTGGTACGCATCGGTCGAGAATGCGACACATATCGTCCAGTCCTAAGATCGAATTCAGGGGGCGCAGATTCCTCTTCTGAATCCTCATCTCCCTCTTTCTCCACCTCTGCCTCCTCTCCATTTACCCCATTCCCTCCAATCTCCACTTCCTGCGCAAAATTCACAAGTTCCTCCACGCCCCCAAAATCCCCTCTCCACTGCCCATCCCAAACCCTCTCCGCATCCCCCTTCAAGGCCAACCCTAACTCAAACGGCGTGATGATCGGCCGATAAAACTCCGTACTCTCAACCAGCGAGCTCTCCCAACACCCAACTACCACCCAGCCCCCAATCTCGCTGAAATTCGCAATCTTGGCCGCGTTCACCTTGCCGACGACGAAGGTGTAGCTCTTTTTCCCCGAAGAGGCGATGAGGGAGCGGAGAGAGGTGATGGTGGAGAGATAGTTGGTGACGGAAAGCGTGTTGATGAGGATCCCGAAGATGGGACAGGTGGAGAGTTGTGTGAGAAGCGCGTAGCGTCTGCGCAGTGTACTTGTAGTGTTGGTCTTGAGGGCGGAGGGGTTCGGGGTTGTGGAGGTGGTGGGGTAGATGAACATCTCCTTGACTCGGGAGGAGAGTGTGAGGAGGAGTGCTTGTGGTGGTTCGGAAATGTGGAAGAGTGCGTACTCTTTTAGGTCTATTGAAGCATCGAGTTCTCGGTTTGGAATTTGGGAGGAGGGATCGTGGATTATTGGTGGCGTGAGGAGGTTTGTGTAGCCTGCTGCCAGAAGAGAGGTGTGTAAAGTTGGAATGTGCGTATTGTATGTTATATCAGCCATCAAGACGACTTTCTCTTCTTTGTAAGGAAAAGTAGCTTCGAAGGCTTGAATGACTGCGGGAATATCCAGGGTTCGGGTTGTAAAGACATAGATCACTGGTAATCGTGCGGTGGGCGAGAGACATGATCGTCCGTAGTGTACGACAACATCTGCATCGACATGCTCGGCCGCAATCTCGTCCACGCAGCAGGAGCCGTAGGAAGTATCTGCCAAAATGTATAGCCTGGTACGCTCAGCTGTGCCCTCTCCCCCTTTCATTATTCCATTCTCTTGAGCTTGTTCCGAGGAAGAGGTCGTGGACAAATGATTGAAACTCGTTGCTAAGTTGTCTTCCTGCTTTATTTCTGCTGCCCGAGCAGGCAACCTCTTCAGTTCCTCCTCAAGAGCTTCGAAGACCCTCGGTGCATCCCTCAGCATCCCATCTGGAAATTGTAACGCAACTCTCTTGTACCCCCCATCTCTAAGTTCCCGCGCCGTCCGCGCGATTTCGTATATCACCCATAGTTCCTCGTCCGTGAGTCGAGGAGTATTTTGGGCAACAGGAACTGGCGCGGGATCTTCGAAAATGTGTGTCTCAGGTGTGGAGAGCACAGGAGGGGCGGTAAGTTGAATCGAGTCGGTCATTGTAGTTTGGAAGAGAAGATTTGGCGGGGTGCATTTTCTGGAGGTCCACAAAAATAATGCGGCCGCTTCAATGTCAGGGGTCGGATTTGAAAGCACCACTAGAACAACGAAGAGGATTATTTTATAAGTTTATTTTCATTAATATGACTTCAGGCCAGGAGTTGAACGTAAAATACGCTCGGAACAGTAGGAGTGTCCGCCCATGGATAGGAAAAATCCCATGCAAACAGCAGACTCTGCTTATTCCACCCCGACCGTTCGTCCTTCGCATTATCAGTAGTATGCATCAACTCTTCTCATTATCCATTCCCCTGATATACAAGCTCCAGTCATTCCGCCATTGTTACGCCATCTAAATCCGAACCGGAAGAACAAACGAGCAGTTGAACAAGCAAGCCATGGGTATTGAATCAGAAACAAATTGCACCCCAATTCGAGTTGGAAAGGTCTCCTTCAAAGAGTGGTTCCTTCAGAATTGGTAATCATCGAAATCCTTGATGATGAATTCCTTTTGGGGTCGAGTAAGATCATAGCCTTCTTCCTTGATTGGCCACTCATCACCCTTGCTATGAGAAGGAAAATTGGAGTATTGGGCGAGCTGGTGCTCATTACTGTTGTGATGGTCTTTCTTGTGGCTGCGTCTCGATTTACCGACAGTTGAAGCCGTACTCATAGTCGGGGACCGAACAGAGCCCTCGGCATCACTAGAAGTCACCGAAGGAGCTGCAGACCGGATAGAGATTTGGTGTTGAGGGGTTCGACGAGCTGATGCCATGATAGTCGCAGGAGCTTCATTTTGTGCCCAGGTTGAGCGGATCGTCCAACAGTGACTACCAATGTGGCTTGCCTCTTCCACGTTCTGATTTGCGCCCTTCCAAGGTGGAGTACCGCGAAGCTTCGGACTAATATGATAGGACACATCTTGAGAGTAGCGAATATGTGGTGTATCAACGGAGACGGAAGCCAAGGTTTGCAAAATGAAATAGACCAGGACCCATCGACCTCGTCGTGCAGCGGATGGATCGTTGTCACCAGCTCTATCACTCTTCTCAAACTTGATGAAAGCGTCAACAAGGTCGTTGTGAACGAAATCAGAACCCAACAGGTAGATGTTGGTTGATTCGGTATAAGCCAAGGCCGCCTTGCGCTCCGCCATCTTGTCTTCCTGTGGCTTAGCTGCTGATTTCTTGCTCTTCAAGAGATTTTCCTTGGAGTCCGATCGCTGCGGGAATGTATCAGGAACAAGGGGGTAGGGATGAGGAATATGCGGGTATTTGTGGAGATTGTCGAAAGCGATGAGAATGTCAGTGAAGGGGAGATCGGCTGTATCGGCTTGGAAAGATGCATCTCCTGGGTTGACAAGATACCACTTTCGACCACTTCTTTCCTCGGAACCATCCCACAAAATGTCTCGATTGACAAAGTAGTCATACAGTGCACCGAAATCAGCCTGCAGCTTCTTCGACAAGTTTCGATGCAGCCACTGCTCATGTCCGTGAGGTACAGCTGGAGGCCAAGTTTCATAAGAACTCCGATAGTGTTGCTGGAAGAATTTTTGGAGCCGTTGGAAGGCAGCTCGGGAAGGCGAATTTGCTTGCAGTTGTGGCCACATGTCGAGAAAGTCGAAGTCTTTAAGACGATCCTCGCAGTTTTGAACACGCACTGAAACCTCCAAACTCTTTCTCTCGAGTAGCGCCTTGGTAATATGACTGACGAGTTTGTACTCGGCGGTGGGCTCAAGTCGATTATACATTCCAGTACAGTGCACAAACGCTTCTCTCCAACCGTCTTCGTAGCGCACAAGAGGACCCTCGCACCAGGCTAGAAAGGCTGCTGCGTTGGAAGGGTTTTCTCGAAAATCATCAAAGCCTTTGGCAATGACGTAGTCAATAATCATACCAACGTAATCTGTCCCTTTCATATAAGAATCAAGACGCTCAGTGAGGTCGTTCAAGGCTTGGTACAGATTAATACCGACTAAGGAAGCCTCATGAAGCATAGCGAAGACATTTCGAGTAGTGACATTATAACGAAGAGCTTCTGTTTGTGACATACTGAGCGGAATTGGGAAGCAGATCTCATAGGATATTTGTCCATCATAGTTGCCATAAGGGCTGTTGCCTTCATCGGAAGTCGGAGGTGTGTGTTGGTATCCTTGGCGCGCTGGCTGGACTGCTCTCATGCCTGGAGAATCCAAAGGCGAAGGGGGGAAACCGAAGGAGTTGGCATCTCCCGTGGCACCTTCTTGGAGCAAGGAGATGAGAAAGGCGGACCCGGTTGACTCGATGGCATGGGACGATAGTTGGAAGGACGGCTCTCGTCGAGCGGCTTGGCGATTTGGGAGACCGAGAAAGATATAGGTGTCACCTTGTGAGTCCCAAAGCTCTATGTCTTTTCGAAGCTTGTTCCATGGCTGTGCTGGTCTACCACGGCCGAGCCATTGCTTCAGAGCAGGTCCAGACGGAAGAGGCGGGAGCTTTGTCTGCGGCGGGCCTGGCCGAGCAAAGTCTGGTTCATTCTGTTCCTGCTGGCGAGCTTGGACAACGGCGGGAGGAGGGATGTAGTCACCACTATCAAGTTCATGGGATTCTGGACGAAATGTTGTGGACGTCGTTGGTCTTCCTTCCAGGTCACCAGCCTTCTTTTTCTTGCCAAATGTCTTTGACAAGCCCTTTCTGAAACTCTCACTCTTCTTATCCATCACCGATCTGAATGACGACTTCTCGATGCCTGAGACTTCGATGACAGGTACATGCGGCTTCCGGACACGAGCATACAGACCATGGTCGTCTGAGCCGGTGGACTTAATCGTTGAGATGTCGTTGCCGTGCTGGTACTCAGAATCGTATGACCGACCGTGCATGGGCATCGGGAAATCACTGATCGACACGCCAGTCCCATCTCTAGGCCTGTCGGAATGACCATCTCCACTCTCCCTGACATCCTTGACTTTCGTCTTCTCCTTGCGCACATAAGCGCTCCTGCCAGACATCGTGATTGCTGAGACCGGGCCACCTTAGATCGCCATGTGACGTTGCAACTAGGTGTAGGTATAGATGCGATAATACAGCAGTACACTGGAAAAGAGGACCTGGAGATGTCCTGATGAGCAAATGGCTACCCTATATCGAGGGACCGGGGCGTGGTGCAAGGTTGTGATGGTGTGGACGTTGCGAAACAGAAGCGCGACCTAGATCGGAAGAAGAGGAAACTGAACAGTCAACCAAGAATACGGAGTGAATTATTGCGAGTTGCCCCCCAAGGCGGTGGGCAAGGCGGCGGAAGAGGAAGGCTGGGAGTATGAGGACGAGGCTGTATCCAAAAACACCGCCTGTGTGAACGGATCGGTTAGCCAAATGTGAACAAACATCGTCCAGCTACAAAAAGGAAAAGAACTTGCCTGCTCAAGAGCGAAGTCAAAGAACGTCAATGGCAGCCACTTATACTGTGGGGGGCTTTGAAGGGTGTAGAAGGAGAGTAGTGTGGTGGGAGGTAGGAGGTGGTGAAGGAGGAGGATAAAGAATGAAGGAGGAAAGGATCGACGGCTTTTGCTTTTGCATGGGCTGATATCCTTTTTGTCGGTTCTCACATCTGAAAGGCTCCTAGCTTTCATGGGGAAGTGCCAGTGCTCTTACCCATGCAGGAGGGGGAGAGCAGTTGTAAGGGTCTGGTTGGAAGCCCACCAGAAGTAAGCATGAGAGGGCTGCCCTGGCCTGCCTTGTGGGACTGGACTCGCAAGAACCACAACGCCAGCAGCTGCAGGACCAGGTTGACGGGATGGAAATGAGCCCATGCAGGCGAGAAGAGCAGAGCAGAGGAGTCGGCACAGGGAACGTGGGAGACGATCCAAGATTCAAGATTCAAGAGGTGCTGATAGTCGGATACGGCAGAACCCCCCTTTCTGGGGGTGGTGTCCGCGGGCCATTTTGTGCTTTCGAAGCCAGGGCCGCCTCCGGCGTCATGGCCGAGGGCAAGACAGCGGCCCCTCTGGGCGTCAGTAGGCGGACCCTCCTCCTCGACGTTGGAAGAGGATTTTGGGCCCTGCCAGCGGAGTTGGGGGTCGACCAGGGCCAGCACCACTCAGCAAATGCACCGCAGCATCGACACCCAGAACGCATTAGTGCTGCGTGGACGGGCATCAGGGGGGAGGATAGGCTTAGGCCGGCTCTGGCTGGCTCTGATGCTGCAAGAGGCTTAGAGGCGCCCCGTCCCGAGCCCAGATAAGGAGCACTCCTGACCGGCCACTCCAGTTTCCATTTGTATTCTTTTTTGCACAACCTCGCCGGTACCACTGCTGCTTCCCAACTTGATCGCGTCGCATAGACGCAACTGGCAGTGAAGAGCACCAGGACGAAACGAAGTCAGGGCAAGCCACAAGCAATGAGTGTCGGAAAGCTTAGGGCTCGTCGACACGTGGAGAATCTCACCTCAGCCTCTGTGTCCACACGTTCATGTTCTAGGCACTCCTGTCTCAGCAGTCGCCGTTGGTCTCCGCAATTTTTAGCATCTCTTGGCCAGCTACCGTAGGCTGTCGCACTGTCCATTCCCAATAATCAATATCAACCCAGGCTCATATCGACCCAAGACCACAAACGTGCGATACTGTCCGTCAACCGCAAAAGGAATCCTCTGGGCCCTGTGGCCCTATCAAAGCCAAACACCGCGGCCCGACGGGATCGACACTCTCTGGCCCCAAATCTGTCAAAGTGTCAACTGTTTCAAGCGGTTCCGTCCGCGCAAGATCGAAGCTCGTGGCTCTGGACTCTAGAGCCCTCTTGGACTCGTTCCTGCTGCAACGCTCAACAGTCACCGACAGCGTGGAGACGGAGTCTGCTTCCCACAGATCCCATTCGTGCATCCGTAAGCTTGCTGTGGGAATCACCAATGCACTGTGATGCAAGGTCCAGCACCCGCACAGACTTGCGTACAAGTATTTAGGTCCCAAGGGCCGTTCTTCACCCCACTCCAACCCCACCCTCTGCCGGTTTCTCCTTTCCTCCCGCTCCCGACAAGGAGAAAATATCTCAAGGTGCTTTCCACAACTCTACAAAGAGCGTCGATCCAGCTCTCTGCCGTTCATCAATGTTTCTCCTTTAATGAGATCCAGCTTCACTCATACACAGACACAGCTCAGAATACTTCCGTGTCAAACGTCCTATTGCCAGATGGAGCAAAGAAATCTCCGACTTCTCGGCAACACTAGCCATCTCGAATCCTTCCAGGCACGGCTTCATGCTGTATCACCCGTCAGTTCCCACCTAGCGCACCGATAAAGCAAGCCTCCTGTAGTGTTGCTCCGGCACTACCCAAGTGCGCAATAGCACGCAACGGCTTCTTTCCCAAGCCCTAAAAGTGGCAGGCCCTGACAGGTGTTCCGAGACACCGAGCATTTCATTGGCTTCCCGAGGCTTTTTCAAAATTTCTCCTGTTTCCCCTCTGCAGAGACTGACACTATCAAGTTGTCAATGTCGCTCACGTTCTCGGTTACTCCGTGAAAATGAGAAACAAGACAGAATCTATATTCTTTTCTGAAGGTGTCAGGCTAGAATCTGATCTATTAATTTCTTCGAGATAAAAATAGCGTCAGGGTCGTAAGAAAAGCAAGACAAGTGTAATAAATTGTTCACGGCCTCAGGGGTAGAAACTGCACCGCGAGAGTGTCGCAATTTTGCCACTTATTGATCGGAAGTGGTCTATTGATCTAGAACTTCCCCGGTATGGCCAATCTTTCCTTTTGCAGTTTCAAAGTTATCTGATCTAGTTGTCCACGTGACGATTGTCCACTTCACGGCATCCGGCAGAGCCATCACCGGATTCTCAGCAGATCGATCTTCGACGCTTCGCGCTTGCGGGGGAGATAGAAAAACTTTAATATTGCATCAGTGCTCTTCAGGCTACTTCGTATTCGTACCTACCGATCGGAAGAGAGCATCCTGCTGGACTTTTATCCTCCAAGCTTCGCCCAAGCTTCCAGCTATCCCAACAGCTAGTCGGTGAGCAAGCCACGGCGTTCATCAGGGACCAACACCAAAAACGCTAAGAAATGCTTGACCTCGAAGCCAGACTGATAGGCGTGACCACCCTTGTTTCCATTCATACCCCTTTCGGTGAAAGGTGCCTTGGTTGGTTGAATATCATTTTCGGCAACATTGCCCTTCGTCACACGATCTTGTCGGATACCTTCTTCCTTCTCTTGCATTCTATTCGCAGAGCATCATTTGATATTCCATTTGTGGACTCGGATCTTTGACTTGTAAGTTCTCACATAATCTGCGGAAGATTCAACCAAACTGTACTGTACTGTGCAAGGTTACTCTACCTTCATCCTTCCGCCATGCAAGGAACAAAACAACGTCTTACTTATTCCCTGCACAGGCAGCATTTAAATCCTCCGTAGTAAGTAACCTTCCACAAACGGCTTTCTTAGGCCTTCTGTGTCTGTCGGTGTACTGTACAAGCAACATGGAGGATCCGGATAGCTAGTAACGTTGCACGCTTCACAAATCCTTGGAAGGCTCGGAAAAGTATCTGGTACTATTATTGTTCACTGCAAGAATAACACAGCCCCTTTCTTCTCGTGACAGTGATGTTAAAGTAGTAGAGAAGCTGCTCGAGTACCTCGTGATGACTTGATTTATTAATTTGACTAGTTGTGAGTCTGAGTCGTTGCAGAAATCCAGCCGACCTATTCCTTCCGCAAAGCGAGCAAGGACTCGAGAACAATCATATGGCTTCACAACTTAATCCCCAAGAACTCTAGAGGTAAAATATGGTTGCATTTCGCTTATATCAAGTAAAGACAAGCTGGGATATCAAGTAAATCATCCAGCCACCCAGCACCAAAATGCTCAGAACCTAAATCCAAGGAAAACTCTCTCGGTCTCACTCACCTATGCCTTCTGCTTCACAATTAACTCTCTCACTTCAGGCAATCCTTCCCATCCCCTCCCCGCACCACCAAATGCCACGCTCTTCTCGATAATCTCCCTCCACCTCAATCCTGGTGCCAGCTTCCCAGTAATCGTATTCGGACGCCTGACATCTGCATTTGTAGGCACAGGCAGAGCGCGACCAAGAATAGCTTCCATGGCTTGCATGGCGAAGCCTACGGCTTTCTTTGCATTTGACGGCACGCCTGTTGAGTCGAAGGTGCCAAATGTCGCTCCGGGGAATTCATTCTGGAGGTCTGCGATGAGTTGCATGTTTGACATGCCGCGCCCGTCGACGATGATATCCGCATTGTTCATGGCTTCTCGGCCGGGCCCGAAGAGGAGCATTTGCTGAGCGATGCTGGCGGATGTGAAGCGTGTCAATGTCGCGATCGTGTCCGCGGGAGTGCAGCCTTGATATGCACACATATCAACGATTCTGTGGGCCATTGCGTCACCATAGATCTCTCTAGCCGTCGTTTTCGGAGGCCGCGTCTTTAGGTACTCATCGTTCGTCAGTAGTTCTTCAATCACCGTGTGGCATATTTCGCCGTAGAGTAGGGACGAAGCTTGATCTGTAGCTGGATCCAATCCAAATTGCCGGAATGCTGAGTCGATCATACAGGTTCCTGGGCCAGTATCCCAATCATACATCGCATCAATCCCTCCACGATTATCTGGTGGAATGAAACAAACGGTAGTGATTCCTCCTATTGTTATGCAGATCTGGAGCCGTGTAGGATGGTGCAGCAATAAGCCCACGAGATATGCGAACAATGGCGCTCCCTGTCTTCCTACAGCTTGCTCTGCCGTTCGATAATCCGAGACTGTCGTGACACCGGTCTTGGCCGAGATGACTGCTCCTTCTCCCAGACACATATTTGCGCGATGTTGACCCTGCGGAGGCGAGCCAGTCAGGGTTATCAGTTGTCCTCCTGATCCGATCATATCGATCCCGTCCAGCGCGATTCCGTGCTTGTGTGTGAAGACATGTATAGCATTTGCAAATGTATGTCCCATTTCGGCGTCCATCTGGGACAGCATACTCGGTGGGGCAGCATCTTCTCGTAGCATTGCTAAGATATCGCCTCGAATTTTGGAGGGCATGACGACTGAGTCGTACTTGGAAATGTTAGCATAGCCAAAGAGCATGAGATTGGGGGAAGTACCTGGACAATCTCAAGGTGCAAGGGAGCCTCAGGCGAGTCCTGCGTAAATCGACACAGTGCGAAGTCAATATCGTCCATAGCAGTTCCCGAGGTCAACCCAAGAATCAGCAGGTCCAGCCCTGGAGCATTCTGATCCGCAGAAGAAGACGATGAGCTCGAGGTGTCGGAGTCGCCATTGACCTTGGACTGCAAGGCTTCGAGGTATTTGTGTCCAACCGGCGTTCGTACTCGCCCTTTCGGCGCGGGTATCAATCCTTTCATGACGATAACCATCGCAGCTTGTCCGTAAAATATTCGGAGGACGGAATTGTTTGTATCGATATCTCCTATGTCATCGTCGATTCGATATCATGATCTCTGGTCGTTTAGACTACTCCTCGGTGGTGTTGATTCCCATATTGTCTCTATTTCCCGCATAGTAACTAACTTTGTTGAGATCTGCGCGTCTTATACTGTCATCTAGTTATAAAGAGGTTAGTGGGCTGCAAAAGGATCAATTAGTCAATAGCAAACAGTGGGTGATGGCGTGAGCAGCATGGCTTCGTCCGAAATAGCATGTAGTGTCAGTTGTTGGTAAGGTGGGGAGGCTTATGTGTACAGCATAGAATTGCTCAAAGCGGTGATGTTCTCCCTGTCCTTTTCGGACTAGCGGCCGACGTGAACTTCACTGCAAAATTTTGCTTTCCAAGACCGCCGTAAGGAGTATTTCAACGATCACGAGGCTCAGATGTTTTCTTCTTTTTCTATTTGAGATAGGTGTCCCGCTCTTGAACCTTCTAAATACGTTCATGGGAGCTTAAACAACCTTTCTTGGAAGCCAAGCGCCGGACTCCGAATCGGTTGCCTGAACTCCTCCCACGCGTCTCCAGACTCTTCGTATTAGCAGTTCGCCCATGCCCTATGGCACCGAGAAGGCGTCATGACAGGCCTTGCTGACACAACATTGGAGAGCGTCCTGCCGGTCTTGAAAAGGATTGGGATACTCGGCGCAAACCTCACAGCCATCATCTCCCGAAGTTTGGACTTCCCCAACAGAGAAGATTAAACCATTGGACGGCTCATTCATTCGTTTCCCCATCCTCTTTCTCCAACCCATGAGAAACGAAGCTTCTCTAGTCCCGGGACAACGGTTCGCGGATCGATGGGGGAGAGTGCTTGCAAGGATCTAATCAGATCTAATCGAGATCGATCAAGGATTGACAGCTCCTGATCATCAGATAAACATCAACCACTCACCTTGGCGTTTTCTTGCTGAGCAAATCCGAAGCCTGGAAGCCTCTTGTCACTTTGGCCATTGTCTTTGCTCGCAGCTTGATTCGTGCTCCTGGTCAGGTTGAAACCCGAATCGGGTTTCGCCTCCCCTATTGATAGTTTCAGCCCCCTGGCGGTTGAGTGTCCATGCCGAGATGCCCGTGGTCAACTTATCCTTGTATGAAACGATAGTTGCGGGGAATCAAACGCCATCCGAAGCTTTTTCGGGCGAAGTTTAGCAACTTTATTCAAGCCATACCCGGGCCGCTCGTCTCCTTACCCCTGGTGACAGTCTCGGGGCAGCACGAGCCTGGGGTCGACCCACCTGTTTATAGTGCTAAACCGCCTCCCATGGTGCAGAGCTGATGCAAGGCATCAGGCCATGTTCAAAAATAGCGGGTTTCCCGTGTAATAGCTTCCTGTTCATGATAGTATCAAATTTGGGATGACATTCAAGAAACTTTTCTCTGGACGTCTCGTCTCCTCTTCACACTATCCTGATGCAAACTCTTCGTCATACACGGAGCAAGCCAAGTTACCCTTGCTCTCTCCGTCCAAAGAATTCCAAGGATGAGCCGTTGAGGTGGACGGACTACCAAGATGGTTGAGCGCTCATATGGTCGGGAATGTGTCTGTCCGCTCTCGACATCTGGTCGATCTCAATTTTGCCCTTGACAGAACGCCCGATTCGTTTCATGCAATGTCATTATATTCTCCTTGTTCGTTCATGCCAATGGCACTGCTCTGTGAATGACATCGTGGGTCTCGCCCCAGTTCAAGCATAGATGATATGAAAGCTCCGCCTACGCCGTCCCATGTTTTATTGGAGACGACCTAAAATTATATGATTTGACCTTTGCGCCCAGACTGCCTTCTTTTCTCCCAAGCACTTGTAGTTAACCTCTCGCTTGCCCGTTGTTCTAATCACCTTCAAGCTTGTGCTGGCACATCGGCATCATTCCTTCTTAGTTTTCTCAATCTTTACCTCGACGGCTTTCAAGTGTCCTCTTTCAGTCTGTCTCATTAATTGTAAGTCTTGGCCTCTATATAGTTTCGTGGACGTTTGGTACAATTATCTGTATAACTAACAAGGATCATTATTTGTAAGAAACTTGAGCTGATCTTGCATACAGTTTTCTCCATCCATTTCAAAATGCAGTCTTTAAGCATCAAAACACTTGTGGCACTTTTCGCCCTCCATACACTTCTTGCCGAGGCATCCCCTTTCTACAATGGTTTGACACCACATATACGCCGAGATGGGTTCGTTCAAGCAAGAGCAAGAGCGAAAGTGACTGGAACTGGGGCTGTCACCAAGCTTGCAACGGGAGCAGTTGGGGTCACAAGTACCTCAACAGCAGCCAAAACTGCGGCCACCAGTGCTCTAAATGCTACAGTATTAAATTGTGAAATCATTGTATGTAGCTTTTCGCGGCAGACATGAGTTTCAGTCTCATGTTTCGACTCTCAACCACTTACTGACTTTAATCAGGTGCCATCGAATCCCCTAACTGCGACTGGCCTTGCCACTCCGTATCAACTTAAAGCGCCATGCTCTATGGCTGTTGCTACTCAACAAGCTTTTGCTGAAGCCGCCGTATTTGACCCAGCTACCAACACTGTTTCAGTATACAATCCTCTGGTAGTCAATGCTGGCACGCAGCCCTTGGCTGCACCCGTCGTGCCAGTTATTCCTGCGGGGGCAACTGTAGCTTTATGGTTTGGATTCAACGGGGGAGTCCTTAAACTAGTCGACGCCAATGGCTTGGATACCAATAACTCACCTACTTTAAAGGGTGATAATTGTATCAATGGCCTTGCTGGCGTGCAAAATGATGTATTTGGTCAGGTCAGTTGGTGCAATGCACAACAGTTCTTCGCAGCTGCGAACGCTGGAGCAATCACAATTCCCCCTCTTGGAGTTGACAGCAACGGAGCTGTATGTCCCACCTCACGCTCATTCGAGATCACTGACGCTTGTCCTTCTGACAATGTACCAACACAATATCTCCTCATGCCCGACGGCCAGACCGCCCAAGATACTCCGGCAAATCGAGCAGCGAATCCAGACGCAACAGTCATCAACAATGCTTCTGATGAAGCCCTTCTCACCAACATAATCGACCCTCTAATCGGCTGCACACCGTTCATCGGCCCAAGTCTTACCGTTCCAGGCACGAATACACCTGCTCTAGCTCTCTCAGAATTGCAAGCAGCAGCTCTTCAAGCGGCACCAATTGGCTTAGTGCCTCTTAATGATCCAGACACGCTTCTCACTAATGGGGGAACCGTGTCAACCGACAAGACAAATCAATACAGGTTAGGCGTCAATCAACCTGTTGTTGCCGCGGGGAATGCGACTACCAGCGGAGCTCTCTTGTCGTATTGCAACAACATGCTTACCGTCGCTCCTACATTCCTGGCCAACAACCAAGCCAAATTCATTGGACAAACTACACCAGCGGCTTGCGTGGGGAACAACTTGTTTACATTCATGTGTATGCGCTTTATCATGTCTTTGACACAGCTTACCTGCCCTGTCGCTCAGGAGGTAAACCCAGTGATGTGTCAAACAAACACAGCGGGCGTGGCCACAAGCTGTACGATCAACTTGAAGGCGACCGGGAATGTTTTGTCTGCTACAAGTGCACCAGTAGCAACAACTACCGGCCCAGTATCGAAAAAGCCAGGTATGGGTTAAAATTCTGACTTAGTTTTGAGAGATTGATGCGTACATGAAATAAGGATGCATTGGAGTTCTGTTTATAGAGATCGTGGAATGGAAAATCGAGCCCTCCCTTTCAATTCCCTTGTCTGTTGCCATAACTACTTTGTCTTGAATTGCCCGCTCGCTTAATTGTTCTTCCCCTAAATCCCTGGGCCCAGTCAACAATTCAATATTCATCTCAACTCCTCTTTTTCTTGCACTTATTTTATTCACCATAATGAGGTATCCTTTCTCCATAAAATCACGTGTTTTTGTTGCACAACGCACTCAATTTCTCTCCGCAAATGGAAAGGCAGTCGAAGACGAAGTCGATTCGTCTTCGACGTACCAAACACACGATTTTAGAGCAAAGTCAACGGCGAATCGACTTCCCCTATAAGTAGCCCTCTTCTATAAAATCCAATATTTGCTTTATCCTTTCTTTTAATTGAGTCTATTTATAATTGCTGTCACAGTCAAAGTTTGAGTGGTATTTCGCATTTGATCCTCGGACGGTTTCATTGTTTGGGTTGTCTTTGTCTTTGTTTCCAGCGATTCGACGAATCGACTCTACTATAAAAAAAAAACCTCAACGACCACTTATCTAAACTAATAAACTCCTTATTCCATTAAAGAGCTCTAAACCAAAATCAATATCAATCGCAAGGATTTTCTTTAATTGCCTTGTTCCAACAGAGCATAATAAATGCCATAGTTCTGTAGTCTGGTAGCCAGTAACTAAGATCTGTTCGTCTCTATTGTGAAGGCTTCTCCGGTGTAAATACAGGGCTCAACCACTGAAAATGCCCTGATAGCTGAAGTCATAACACGCTTGGGTTTCCCTCACGTGCAACAAAACATGTGATTTGATTTTAGCCATTCCCCTCTCTTCAACGATGTCTCATGCAAGGAGAACTTCTCCAATGCACATTAAATTTCCAGGGGTCTACGAGAAGCTCTAGCATGCTGTGGCGCGATATACAAACATGGAAATAGTATATCTAATGGCAGCAGCATAGAAAGACAAGGCAGATCGCAACTGCACACGATGACATCTTCCACTTTCACCACAAACTCAGCAATCTTCTGCCAATTGCCTCTCTCGCCCGCCGAGATTTGCTTCTTGAAATTGCGTTTTCTAAACTAGCAGCCACGAGTCATCCACAAGAGAAGTAGAACTTCATAAGATTTCGATGTCCCAAGAAACCTACCTTGCTCGTCTCTTGCTCTTTCTCATTCGACACTTTCCAGATGTTCTTATGCGTAAGCAACCAGGTGTACGGAGGGGCAGAAATGGAGATTGCAAAACCAAAACAATTTTTCCTTCTCCCTGGCCCTTCATCAGCGTAATCATCTGCCAAGAGCTAACGCTGCGACATGCAGTTCACCTCTCTGACGAAGCGAATGTGTGGCGTTTCCCTGTTTGCCCTAGCCATTTTACTGTACAACCACCTGGGATAGTTTGTGTGTGATCCTTTCAGAAACTTTCCACTCGAGACATCGAATTGCGGGACCAAATATTGACCTGGCACTGAATTGGTATCGAGTACCTCGAACATGATCTCGTTCTTCTCTGCGACCCTGGTTTCCTCGGCTACCCCCCAAGGCCTTCTTTGAGGACCTTCGCCCACGACGATGAGTACCAACTCTAAAGTCGAGTAGTTCTTGAAGCTGTCGAGAAAATTCTCGAATTCAACGTGGCTCTCCTAATTAAATATTCAGTTAGCACTCCTCAGTCAAGAACTCTCAATACTCTTGTCCTGCTTGCGTGAAGGCATACGAAAGGGGGAAGATAATTCTAAAATTTTACGTACCCATATTCCAATACTTCTGATTTTTTCGAGAGCTTGGCTTTCACGTGCTGTATCCTGTAAGCGTTGAGGAAAAATATCAGCGGCATAAATGTCATCGATAAGCAACATATCGACTTCCGGATGTACAACTACTCCGTTGACTTCAGTTGCCCTCTTGAGTTCCACGTAGCCGTATGTCTTAAAGCCTTCGCTGCGTACTTGTCGGCTAACATGTAGCTGTGCTGGAATAGGATATTTACGTCCAACGCATATGACGTGATCACGAAATGTGCTCAAAGTCTGACAGGTATCGAGTCAGTCTCACTTTCGGTAGTCTCGCTATTGTATAAGTGGTAAGGGGTAGAGCTTGTAACCCCAGCATTTATGGGTTTGAAAAGCAGCAACATTTAGGAATATGCTTACGATTCTTCTTGGGTTGGCTTGAATGTGATCGTTCCAAATTGCCATTCGGAGCTCGGGAGGCAGCTTCTTGTAAAGTGTGAATTCCTTTTCTTCGTTCGGACTCTACAACACGGCATGACTTCCTGTCTCGAAATTCATCAGTGTCTATTGTGACTGACCTTAGACGTTGGAGGATTACTGATAGCCGAGTTGATGATCCCAACTTCGCCGTATCGAAGAAGAGAATTTAAGTGATATTGAGACGCCGGAGAGAGTGAAGAGAGCGTCGAAACAATTTTCGAGCCGTCGGCATCCACATAGATCTTTAGATACATCAGCCTGAACTTTACATTTCGCTTTAGACTTTCGATCCTGGGTTCGGAGCTGTGCTCAACTTACTAGAAGAGACTCTGGAGAATGGAATTTCTGGGGAGGTTCAATATGAGCTGCTGCTGGTAGCAGAGATGTAGCCACTGTTTGTGCCTATTTGTTCGAGCAAGGTAGTTGTAGGGGCATGTGTTACAATCGGCAATCAAGCACCTCTTCCATCGAGGTTCTAGGAAATAAGCTTAGCGTGAAGGTCCTCGGTTGAAACGATCAATATGATAAAGACTTCGAGGGCTTGATCTGCTTCGCTTTTAAGTTTCATTAGGAATTATTGAAGTGAATAGGAACACCCTCGCGTAGCATGGTGCCTCTTCGGTGAGACGCACCCTCAAATTTAGCATCCACAATTTTACAGTTGGTTTCTTTCATTTGAATCGCATCAAAGACGTCAGATCACTTGGACTGGAGCAACTCTACCGCTCTTTGCGATATGGCTACCGCTTTGGCTGCTGCCCCTAGCCTTATCTTCGATGTACCCATGACACTATCTGCGCTTTCCGCAACATCACTTGTTCATCTTCGATCTGTGCGGACCAAGAGCAACATTGATCAGTCAATTGCCTTCCTAGAGCCGCCCAATACAATTCATCAAGATGTTAGTACCTTTCCGAGCACCACGGACCTCTTCTGAGCAGCAGCTGATTGGAGATTCTAGGGTGATCATGAAATGCAGGACTCTGGCGAAGAGAATGATACGCATGCACTCACTGAATTCACTCTCTTCCTCAAACTTCCTGTTGAAATGCAAGATGAGATCTGGAAGTATTGTGCTCTTCTCCAGCCTCGGATTGTCGAACTTCAATCATACCTCCTCCCTGACAGCGTTGAGAACAGCCAAGCTGTCATACTCGGCCAGGTCAGCCATCATACAAGAAAACAAACGTACGGTTTGCATGGTTATGTTCACTTGAAGCTCAGGAAGTTTAACAGACCAGTAGTCTTCAATCCCAAGGTAGTTTCTATCCTAAGTTCTAGAGCAAGATTGTTCAAAACTCCTCTATGATTTTCTAGAACTGACTGGCTGAATAGATTGATATTCTCTACCTGTCTCATAAGACGCTTATGGATGATGATGTAAGTGGTAAAAGCAAATCGTACCCCCTACCTTCCGCAAATGTCTCGTTCGACTGATGCTCCTCATTATTCTCTGTGAACTTTATGCTTACTATTGACATCTAGTGGAACAAAGAGAAGGTTAGGACATGTCTGGAGAGAGCTGACGTCCTGGACAAAGTAAGATGTGTTGCGGTCTTCTGCAGGCAGGTTGCCGTCCCTAAATGGGCTGCTGTTCTTCGACAATTTACCTCACTGGAACTGGTATTCTTAGTTCTTGAACAAATCTATCCGCTCCACCCAACAACACACGAATATTTGCGGCGAGACTTCAAATTCGAGGATATCGAGCTGCATGAGCCGAGTACACGAAGATGGTCTGAGGAGTTTGGATTATTAGAGTTCTATCGACAACATCTGCAGGAATATCTGGCACGAGGTAAAGAGAGAGTCGCACCTAAAGTGGTCCTGGTCAAGGAGATCTGGAACTTGCCATACAGATGCAACTTCTGTAAGTCGCTAAGAATATTTTATCTTCCGTTCCAAACATTCTCTTGTTACCTTCCAGCACTACTATCTCATTTCTACTCATATATTAAATCAAGCAGCTCCTAATTTGGTGGCTCTAGGGACTGCATCATTCCGTTGAGAGAGTTTTCAAAAACGGAGAGCGGGTCCGGTACAGCGAGGTCTCAATCTCTTGGTACTTAGGTCCGTTCTTGTAAAGCAAATCTGTATCGCTGAGCAGAAAGATATCGATTGGAGGTTAGATGAAGTTTCTGGATGATAGGACAATGAAGTTCTCTGCGGTGTCTTTGACCATCGTCTTCTTGCATCACGTGATGTTTACTTGCCCCTATTTTATCCTCGCTTCTTATTTTGAGCCAGGAAGCCATTTGAGTACGCTCATACTAGAATAAATAGGCGTAATAATTCAAGTAGCCTCTCGGGGTCGGTGGAAAGTGCGTCAAGCCACTTTTCAGCCCTGTTTCAGATGTTCCCACGTGATCGCAGGCAGCAAAGTATATCCCGTCTCTTGGTGACGCGACAAGAAACACTGCCGCCTACTCCAACTAGGCTAACATCTATGCTTTATATTTAGCTGACTTTCCAATTTGACCAACACCATATTGGAGCTATCTGACTGCAGCATGCATTTCAAGTTACCCCGCCAGGAACCTTACACCCTTGCACCCCTCTCCCGTACCTCGATATATCATCTCAGAGCAGCGTGTGCTAAAATTGAAGAGGGGGAAACGCTTAGGGTTGGAGATAGACCTGAATGTTTTTCCGAGGAGGTAATTCATCAATCGATCTTAAATATTGGAAGTGACTGATCCAACTAGGAGAAGAGTGGTGACAATCCCAGATTTACTCTCTTCTTAGAGCTTCCCTTGGAAATACAGGCTAAGATCTGGCACTTATCAATTGAAGCGGAGCCTCGCATTGTTCAACTTGGCTCCTTCAAAAATGAACCGAACAAGCTTCGACAGCTTAACAGACAAATCAAAGAGGACTGCCTAACCCTACACGGCTTTGTGGATTTGGACCCTTCAAGGCGACGGCAAGAACACAACAACAATGCTATCTTTCATCCCACGACTGATCTGCTTCATCTTGGTCCAAACTCACCCTGGATATGGGGTCCTCGATCTTCTACGAGACGGTTCGCAGCTTGTGGTGCTCTCGATAAGATCAGATGCGTGGCAATCATGAATCCAACATCTAGCTTAGCGGCAGGGATATATTTTGAAAGCTTTCGAAAATATCCAAACCTCGAGGTGGTATTTGTCATCGTTAAGCTTTCATTACGAGAATCGACAGATGGGTGGAGGGAGACAGAGTGGGTGAAATTTCGAGAGGGTGCGGATGACCTGCCAGTAACACTGGTCTATAATGGCCGGTGGTATCCAGACCGATTGTGCAATTTATTCACCCAGGAGCGCCGGGAGTGGATGCAAGGAATGATGGCGAGAGGACCAAATAGGGTGGCACCTCGAGTGGTATTTGTAGAAGAATTGCGGACCTGGAATGAGGAGTTACAACCCCGGCCCGATGGAATAGGATAGCTTGCTTGCCCAAGAACTTTTGGCTTGAGTTGACACTATGAAGCAGAACACAGAGATAGAGTCAGGGATTGCCTACGCACTCCCTTTACCAGATCAATAAAATATGTTGAATTGCGTGATGGTGATGAGATACAGGATCACATATTCGTGCCTTCAAAATGAGTCCGGAATTTTTTCATCCGCATAGACCGAACATTAACAGGAGCAGCAAAAGAGTCTCCACGAGGCAAAACATCATTGTTGTTATGCTGCAGAAATAGCCAGGACTCCTTGCTGGGGTTTTTCTAGATTGGCAAATACACAACAATGAGATAGGTCTGGATTAAGAAACAACTAAGTACAAAAAATATCAAAGACTTAAAAGTGTCCGCTTGCTAGAGGAGCACTTGCTGTAGTCAGGGGCGGCACTCCATCTCTTCTTCCACATTCAAAATTTAGCACATCGAACAGCTATACGCAACAACGTCATGCATGACTATGTCTTCTCAAATTAGTCAAAAACTTACAAATCCGCCCTTGCTTCCTCGCCAGCCCAAGCCCTCCGCAACAGCTCTCTAATGGGCTTCTCCTCCACAGGTCTCGGGTTCCAATACGGATTGCTAACCGCGATTTCCGCTGCCTTGTCTACATCTTCTTCCTTGAAACCAAAATCTTTGAGCCCTCTCTTTACACGGAGCTTTTCCAACAGTAAATTCAATCCCTTTATGGCATCCCCTTCACTCCCCGGTAATACTTCTGCAATCTTTTTCATCACTTCCGGTATATTGGGAGCGTTGTATGCTAAAGCATGAGGTAGAATAATTGTATGTGTTTCGGCATGGGGCATATTGAAAGATCCGCCGAGCGTATGGCAGAGTTTGTGATGTAGAGACATCCCTACGGCACCGAGACAGGTGCCGCAGAGCCAGGCTCCATACAGCGCTTTTTGCCGAGCAGAGAGAGAGGAAGGATCGGAGACAATGTCAGGAAGAGAAGTGGAGAGAGCAGAGATACCTTCGAGGGCTAGAAGATTGATTATGGGGTTCGTGTTGCGGGCGTACAAAGCTTCGACTTTAAGGGGTCAGAACCGTCCCTTGAAGAGAGACAGGAAACGTACCAGCATGTGCAATTGCGTTCACGCCACTTGTAGCACTCATGCTTGCTGGAAGGGTCATGGTAAAATCGACATCATAGATCACGGTTCCGGGAAGGATCTTGGGGTCGCTTCGAGTCGTTTTCTTCCCATCTTGTGTCTCTCCAAGGATTGGTGTCATTTCCGAACCTGCATATGTAGTAGGGATGCAAATATGTGGCAGCCCAGTCCTTATAGATATCGCTTTCCCGAGACCAATTGTGCTTCCACCTCCAATTGAGATGACCGAGTCCGCATTTACAGACTTGGCATGTGCCAGAGCTTTGTCTGTGATATGGGAAGGGGTGTGCATTGTAGCCTCCGAGAAGACACCCGCCTCCTTGCCATCGAGTAGAGTCTTCAATTGAGTCAAGTGGCCGATTTGTTGCGGAGTAGAGAGGAGGAGGGGTCTCGAGAGCTTCTGTCGAGCAACCTCTTCGGAGAGCTTGGAAATTGTCCCACTTCCAAAGATCACTCTTGCGGGTGCTGCATTATACTCGAAGGCTTCCATACTGACGATAATCTCGACGTATACTGTAAGTCAGTTGACTAGATGAGCTTTGTAGAAAGTTAGCAGCAGATGTGGGAGGCTTTGTAATATATAGAGGTGAGGCATGTCACTGTTTGTCACTGGAGTTCCTCCCCGTGGACCAGGGATGGGGCTCGGCAGATGTGGGGTATTCTTTATCCGCTCCAGTGGGTAACATCACAGCTGAAAAATTGAGACTCAATTGCTTCCCGCGTTCTGACGTAGGTCCAAGATTTTTGTACTGTGGTGTGTCTATACTACAAGGCTTTGGGATATGGCTAGAGAGGAGGTCAAATGCATTCTGATAATTATGTACGCCTCCAACGTAGAAAGCAAAACTCCGCCCCTTTTATAGAGCCTTTTTAAGTGACTCCGGGTATCATTCCAAGCCCTTGAACCCAAGAATGCCGTTTCCAGTATTTTTCTTCCCCTTGCCCTTTCTGCGTTTCTTCCGACGTTGATGCCCTCCTTCCTCGTCGCTACTATCCTTAGCATCCGCTTCATCGCTGTCATCACTGGCACTCCCATCTAGTGCTCTCTTCTTTGCAGATGATTCTCCTTCATCTGAATCATCCTCCTCGTCCTCATCCAATGTCATCTTTTCTTGCCAGACCTTAACAATAGACCCTCCACCGCTTATCAATCTTCCACCAACATCAAACCCTAGGCCAACCACACCTTCAACTTCATCGTGTCTCAGAGCCTCTCCAATAACCTTGTTCGGGCCCAATTGGACAATCCTGATCGTACCATCTCCAACACCGACAACCACATTCTTCCCTCCATCACCCACACCTTCAGGCATGACAGCTAGGGAGTCCAAGCTCTCGCCGCCTCCTCTGCCGATATCTACATATATCCTCTCATCTTGATCATCCCAAACTCCCCTCTCCCACAGTGTCAGAACACCATTGGAGCTTCCAACCAGCACTTTCTCCCCCTTGCTGCGACCAGGTTTTGATGGCAGGCCGCCAACGAAAACGCTGCTGAGTAGCTCTTCTTCCTGATTCTCGCTCTTAACTAAAACACCCCGTCTGAGATCTGTCACCGCCAATGTAGTCCCTCCCGTTGTGACCCATTGCTTGCTAAATCCACTCGTGCTGGCTTCGGTCGGGGGTAGAGGCGTTAGAGAAGAGATGTAGTCGTCGTGTGGATGGTGCGTCTGGCTTGGCTTCGCACTTAATGTAGAAGGTGCACGCAAATCGAACAGATGCAGAGCTGCAGAATCCGTCGCGAGTAGGAGGGTCTGAGGAGACAAGGCGTGCAGAAGAGTTGGTGGATCGGCAGAGCCAGAGGGATCAAACGGGACGAGGATCTTAGATATGACCTGGCCTGTAGACGAGGATGCTGCTTTCAGAAGGCCATCCGTGCCTGCAGAGTAGAGAACTAGAGGCCAATTAAGTCAATGGGGGTGCTAAATTGAGAACGCACGACCAATGGTTTACCTTCACCATCATTGCTATATGCTAGCGTCCGACAGCTGCCCTTATGTCTCCGCGTACGCCATTCCGTGTCTATTGTGCTTGTTCCAGTCGAAAGTATACTTGTGTCCCCGTCCTCATCGTCGCTCGAAGCTCCAGCTACTGGGGGCAGTCGAAAGGATTGAACATGGCCGCCAGAGAGTCCGACTGCGAGGATGGGCTCTTTTGGATGGAGAGCTTGGGTGAAGAGCTCGGAGGAGAGCGGAAGGGTGCAGAGGTTCTCGAACATTGCTGCTGTCAAGACATGATCCAATGGGTGGTTGGTGATGGACCTGTAGCTTTTCGATTGGCCTTGAGAAAATTGGCGAGGCGGGGATTTGGGGAAATCTCGCAGCCTCATTTTAAACCCTGCCTCTTATATCAATCACATGGAACATCAACATATCAAGACACGGTTCATAGCTTTAATTTCAGGTCTCAGCAGCAGGGGGAGGCCATGTAAGAAAGCGGGACAAATCAATGCCAGACTCGGATGAGTCAAAGACTTTGTGTAAACGTGGATCTATTTGCCTTGATCTGTCACCACCCCATATGACAAAAGCGAAACGAAATGGCAAGAACTATACCGTGCGCGGCTGAATACTCGAGAAATTTTCTGTTCAACCCAATAGCGGCACCAGCGGAGGACTGCTTTTGTCGGGACAATGGTTTAATTGGAGTTGGCCCACCATCGCTGCACACTGCCTTCGAATGGTCTGAGATGCAGCCAGCCTGCCATCAAAGATTGCAATGATGCCGAGACTTGCTCAAAGTCTTGCTTTGATTCAAGGAAATCAGCTCTTTTGAGGGTCCAAGGTCTGTCAAACTGTCATGCACAAAGCAGCCCAAGATTGAGACACGAAGAGCGGATGCTCATGGAACAAAATAATGCCAATGAATACTATTCGCACCAAGGAGAACTGTCTAAGAAGCACCAAGTATTAAGTTCCACGCCCAACACAAAAATCTTAAGAATTGAAAGAAAGCAGGTCGATAAAACAGATTCCAAGAATCAAATTCCTCCGCCAAGCAACGATCACCTGCCGCCATTCCCAACCTTCAAACACAATTTACCTTTTCTTGGGGCTTTGCGGCCTGGCTCTCTTCCCGGGGCTTCTCATAACCTCAAATTCCTCTTCATCTGCCTCATCCAATTGAGCATTGCCAGCTCTACCTTTCGGTCGTCCAGCCTTCCTGGCAATTGATGGCACCAGATTCGGTCCAGGTGTGCCACTCGTTGCTCTAGTGGTTCTTCTGATCCCAACGAGTGGAGCAAGTGGCTCCTCTTCTGCGCTATCACTACCCAAAATACTGCTCTCAAGCCCTGAGCTTGGGGCTCTAACGGTCGTCGTCTTCTGCCTCTTGCCTCCTTTCGAGGCTTTGGCACCCATAAGTCCAAAATGCCCGCCAACATCATCCTCCTCATCCTCGATCGTAGCCTTTTTACGTTTTGAGCCAGCTGGAGTCTTGCCTGATGCCTTCCTAGCAGAAGGAGCTGCCTTGCGTCTGCGGTCGAAGCCTGTAGCATCCTTGGGAGATGTTATGTCGATATCTGAGTCATTATTTTTGGTTGGCTTTGGATTAGGATCTTCTGCAAGAGAGTCTTCGGCGGGGAGTTGTGAGGCCGCACATGCGGATTTGTTGGCTGTAGCTAGGGGCTCTGTAGTTTTGGGGGACCCCTTCTTGGGTGACTTAGGCTTGTTCATCGTTGATGAAGGAGGATTGATGGCTTCAGGTGTAGCTGTGTGAAATTTATCAGCGTTGGGATCTTCAGGGGCCGGAGGTGTGGGCTTTGTTGGATTTGGTTTCGAATTTTGTGCTGCTCTGGCTCTATCGGCTGCTGCTTGCAATCTGTCGCTGCCATCCTTTAATGATGGATACAATCGATAAAGCTCCTGAAGTGTAGGCCCGGCCTGAAGTGGTTCTCGAATTTGAATGGCTGTACTACCACAATTATTGACGCCAGGAACGCAATTATGTTGATAATGAGCTTTAATCTGGCCGCCACAAGCCGTGATGGTGATTCTTTGGTTGCATACAGAGCCATCGGGCTTTAGAAGCGGGCAATTGAAAGCATCCGGCAATCTAGCAGGCCCGGCAGTACTCTCAGGAGCTTTAATCCCCAAAGCAGCCTCTTTCGCTTTGATGGCACTCTCTCGTGCGTTAATTTCAGCTCTCTTCTGAAACAGGCGCGCATCCTCTGCTTTGTTGTGGGCATTCAACCTTTTCGATTCTGCAATGCGATTTTCGAGTTCTGTAGCAAGGCAAGTTAGTACATTCGAAGCTTCGGGTCTGGAATTACTTACCCTGAATTCTCTCTCTTGTATCAATTATATGTGGCTCTGTCAGATAACAATCTTGCTGATGGGCGGTACTCTGACCTGCATTCATTGTACTGATATTCTTGCCACACCTCTTGCAAAATGTCTTCCTAGGGCCGCCAGGCGTCTTGTGGAATAGGCAATGCTGATGTTTTTCGCCGTCTTTCATCGATGACCATTCTATGCCACATACTGTACAGAATTGTCTACCGTTGGGTTTGCAGATAAGGTCGTGGGTTTGACGGTCCTGCTCCTTTTCAGATGCTTTGTCCTTGCCGCAGCGGTTGCAGAAGACAAGTTTTCCGGCTTGGTCTGTCTCGAAGCAAGTCTGGTCATGCTGGTTCCTCTGAGCATCGTCACACAAGGTCGTATCCACACCGCAGCGATCACAGAATCTTAGGAGTCCTGGAGGATGGTCCGCCATGTGAGCGAGGACTTCGTCGTTTGATTGAAGAGCCCCAAGATCTTCGTCGCAAACCGGGCACTGGAGGCCTTGCCAGTAACTCCTCATCAAATTTGATTCATTCTGCTTTTGATGATGCCAAAGGTGCTCCTTTTTCTGTTGCTTGTCCAAGGCAGCCCAGCAACAATCACATAGAGGGCATCTACCCACCTCGCGGAGTGCATCTTGATGTGATTTGAGATGTTCTGCGATCTTTTCAGTCTCATATTCAGGGAAAGTGGTATTGCACAGCTGGCATCTTGACATCCTTTCCAAACAGCTGTTTCGAAGTGCTTGGGCTTCTTCAGCCTTTCTGGCGAAGTCGCCCGGAGTTATTGACCAGAAATATGGTTCTGGGAGGTTCATGCTCAAACCTGTGGAAAGAGGCGTTTGTCTTGATGGGCCAAAGATAGGAGGAGCTGGTTGCTGACCAGGCTCAATGACGGATTGATCCCTGTGGTAAGAATCTCTCTGCAGGCGATCCTGGCGATTGTTTTCTGCCTGCCACTCATTCCATGGTTGTGCATTGGGTTGACCAAGTCGATGTTTAAGAATTCGCTCTTTGTTGATCCGAGGTGGTAGTGGGCGCTGGTACGTCGGCATAGCTGGTGGGGGAACCGGAGTGGTATTAGGGGGCTTATTATGAGTTGTAGGGGCTGAAGCCACTGGCGTTGGTTCAGGAAGGCCCCAGGGGGGCAATTGCTCAACCTCTGAACAGAACATTAGTAACGTGACTGCAGAAAGAGAACAGGAAACCTACGATAGACTTCCTTTACATTTTCTTGGACATGAATATCTTCGCCGGTAAACCAATCAGAGACATATTTGCGAAACTGGCATGGAGTTGTGCCTTCTGAAAGAATAAATCTATGGTCTCTGACGTGAACATCAATAAATTCAATATCCTTGATATCTTTTGGGTCCGACTTTTTGAAGAGCTTTTGTAAGGCAGCAACAGTTGTAGGCATATTAGCGCCGATAACTTCGGTTTTCCTTCCCTTGTTTGACCTCCCATGATTCGTGAAGGAGAGCGTGCCAAACTCGGGTCGAAACCAAATACAGTTGGTTTTTGTTCCTGGGTGTCCATTAAGGAACTTCTCGATCTCTTTGGCTGCAGCGGAAGCAGGTTCGTAATTAATCAAAACCGAGTTTCCGTTCCGTTCCCGATCTTCTGCGGTCTTCCAGAGCCTGAATTGTGTTGGGTTGCTATCATTTTGCAGCCATATTCGCATTCTCGTAATTTCCCGCTGCATCTGCCCATAATCCGTCAATTTTGCACATGCAAACGAGTTGTTCCCAACCAGACGAATGCCGATGACCTCTGCGTCCTCGTTGCCAAGCTTGATCGTATATGAAAGAGCACCAGATTGACTTGTCAGATCTCTTCTTACTCTATGCCAGAGCTGTGGGGTTAGCTCCAGCCCGCCATATCCCATATCTGTATATGCGGTACCTTCAGCACCGATTTCAACCGTCGCTTGGGCCCCTGAGGGAAAGAGCACTCTCATGGCTCGGACGAATTCTTCTTGCAATTGATTAATTCCATAACCAGTTTTCGTGTCCGTTGGAATCTTCCAATATGCTGTGTCGTCGTCATATGTGACCCTCACAATGTCCCTCTTATCTTTCTCAGGCTCGAGAGGCGGCTCTTTAGACAAACGGTATTTTGAGACGAAAATGTTCCAGTGTCCAGTATTAGGCATAAGTGGTCGTATCTCACTCTCAAACTTCTGTGCAAAGCTGTGTTGATGTACCATCACAGTTTTAGATGGGGTGGAGCCTGGAGTACAGATATAGAAGTGGAACACGGATGTTGGATCTATGCCCAACAGTTTCAGAGCAGCTGTCTGGAAGTCGGCAGCGGTATTCTGGACAAGAAATCTTCCACCAAATCCATGTATGTAACCGGATCTTGTACCAGGTAAAGGATTCGGAGCCGGTGGTGGTGGATTTGCTCCTCTCGACGTTTTCGCTCCAGCACCAGACGGCTTGTTCCCTGAAGGTGCTCCATTGTTTGGTTTGGAAGGCTTGTTATAATTCGGAACCTCAACCTTTTCATCCAAATCACTAGTCTGAGGCCAGTTTTGGACAATTCGTGATATTGGAGGATGAACAACAATCCTCCAATCTTGGTGGTAGTTTGCTGCCGCCGGAGGTTCCTTGAACATGACACTCGCGACACTGTTCAAATATTGTGGCAGATTGGCGGAGCCCTCGGGGTATTTCACACTGCCAACGTATGCAAACTTCCCTTGCGGGGCTTGTCTGGCAGGTGTATTGTTGTACTGTGATACTGTGAAATTGACCTTGTCTTGGCCCAACCCCTGCTTCACAACCTTCAACGCGGCCTCGTAAAACGATTTATGATCGTCCGTAAAAACTGCCGACCTTTTGCCATCGAGGCTGTAGACCACTCGTTCGTTAGGACCTGGGTTAGTCGCTGATGTCGACGTCCCCGGAAGTCCTCCAAGCGGATGCGGTAAATGATGATTACTGATTGGTGGATTTGGTGGATCTTTCTTAGTAGGTGATGGTTTTGCAAGGCTCTTTGGTGGCGAAGGGGGCTTTTTGTTTTTCAAAGGAGATGTCTTGGGTGGTGGGAGATTCGGCCCAGTTTTGGTTGACGCATTGCCTGGATTGATAATTACAGGTCGACGAGCAGGAGGCGTCTTCATTTTTGTCGGAATTCTGAAATGAGGAGTCATTTCATCCGATGCTTGTCGAACTACCATAGGCCAGTCTCTCAGTCTATTATATAGACGAGCCTTCAGATATTGATTGTAAACATGAGAAAAGCTGTCTTGGTCGACGGGAAAAGATTTGACATGTGCCTTCTCTGACTGTTCCTTATTCTTCTCTTGATTACGATACTGATCGACAACAAACTCGTAGGTTTTGGTTTCCTTGGGTAGGCGAAGGATTCTCAGCGCGGCTTCTAGAAATGCACCCTCAGAGCCTTCCCTTTCATCGGTAATTGCGAGTCCAACGTCCTTTAGTCCCCAAATAATTACTGGATCTCCAGCACCGCCGCGCATTCCGACAGCCGTAGGACTTGATGGGAAAATAGGTGCTGGCTGATGGTGTCCATTCAATTGCTCGTTTCCAGTTGCGGCAGTCTCCATTGACACCTGTGGGGTGGCAACTGGGGGAACTTGATGAGCTTTCGATTTAGGTCCTATAATTGTTAGCTCAAAATGAAAGGACTGAGCAAGATCACGTACTGCGAAGCATCGGGAAGCCATAGCTCCTTTCGTGATATAAATCCAGGAATTCCAAGGGTTTCTCAGCAAACATGATCCTTTGAACTCTGGGCAGATCTGCTTTGGCGTCGGGCAGGTCATCTTCATTCTTGCCAGCATTGAAGACGTTAGTGAGAGTCATCGGTGCCACGGATAGACCAAAATGAAGCATGGTGAATTTGGTTGCAAGATTGTCTTTTGTTCCTTTAAGTTGTCCTGCCAACAACTTCGTATATTCTTCTGTCTCCGTCTTCTGAATGTCAAGAATAACGCCCTGGGTTGTTGGGGGTACAATGGCGAGCTTCTGTCCTTCGTTGAAGTACTTATCGAGTACTTCTTTCACAGAGAATTCCAGTAAATCTGCTTCGAACATAGCGAGCCAACTTATCCAACTGGCATCCGTAGGTATGATATCCAGCTGTAGATCAAGGTTCACAATCTGTACCTGGCTTCGTAGCTTCACCTCCGCTTCAAGTTCTCTCCGAGCTGTGTGGATTGCATCTATGCGCTGTGCTTCGCTCGTCTTCTGCCAGTCAGGGGAGTCCTTCATGGCCCTGGAGAGCGCCAGCTCCGATATTGCCAAGGGAGCCGGTGTTGGTGCCTGAGCAGGAGCTTTCCCTGGTGATAACAACGCGTTGAGTGGCCATGGTAACTTCGACTTCTTCGGTACAGGAGTTTCTGCGACGTCGGGGGCTGAACGTTTCGTCCCCTTCTTCCCTTGGGAGGGCTTTGTAGGTTGAGGTGCCATGATTGCTGGTGCTGCAAGAGTGAAGGAATTTGTTGACAAGATGGAAATGGGGAGGGTAGGAAGTGAGAAAAGGAAAACAGCGCGTTGCATTCTTGGAAATCATAGGATTGGCAACTAAATTCGAATGCATTCCACAGTTCATTGATTTCAACTTCACCGGCAACAGAGGAACGAAGCAGTGCGACGTTTGAGAGACAAGCAACGGAAGAACATTGTTTTTGGTAAATAATCTCATGAACATCACGACTTCGTTATCTCATACAAATTACGTGTTGCAGCTGAGTCGCAAAAGAGGTTGAGCAATAAACGTGATCGGAGACAGCGAGCTCAGAACGACGCTGTTGTGGTTTCATTCCTGAGACTGTCCGACCGGAATCCTCGAATTGCGACGGCCGCGAATATCGATTTCTCGGCGCATTAGACTTTGTATGTTGTGGTCAGCTACTCTACTTGTTGAGTGGGGAACAATGAAAGAAGAGGAAGTTTTGAAACTCCGTACATGATGCAGACCCTGGCACGTGATCAACTTCTGATTCTTAAGCTTGAATATCTTTTAGATGAAAATGAAAACAAATATCCTTTCATTATATTTCCAAAAGAGAAATCAGTGCCTCAATTCCTTCTGAGCGCTCAGTTACACCTAACTCCCAACCGTCTGGGGATTCAAGAACAACAATCCCGGATCCACTATCTTCTTGATATTCACCAACCGATCATAATTCTGCAACCAATATCTCTCGCCTGCTAACCTCCCGCTACCTAAAGTTGGATCTGCGTAGTTGTAGTACATGCCAAAAGTGACGTTTCTCTCAGCATTTTCTATGTCTGTGATGAATGGATTAAGCCAGGCGATGCCTTCCTCGTCCGGGTAGACACCCGATGAGACGGCATCTACAAGTTGCCATTCGTAGATTGAGTTTCGGTGAGCGTAGGATGTTTCGGAAAGCGGGACTTTTGGGACAACAGAGGTCGGGCCGCCTTGGGCAGCAATGATGAAATACCAAGCCTGCTATACATGAGTGAAAGTTGAATAATGGGAGAACGTAGACTGACTCTAGCGTTCGAGGGTCCCGTAGCGTAGAGGCGGTTTATCCATGCATCTGTACCAGCAGGAGTCAAATTATCCGTCATTAAAGATTTTGCAAACTATAACCTGTTAGCAATAAGCTCATCTCTTTTCAGAGAACGTACGAAAGTTGCATGCTATCAAAGGTTAGCAGACAATCCAGAGTTAGGAATGACGGCTTACTGCTGTATAATTCAGAGGAGTATCCAATGTCTGACCGTTGTCCCAATCATTGTACAGACCGTTCGAATTTGCGTAGAGCAGAGCATCAAGCCAGCCAAGCTGATGAACACCAACACCACGAATGGAAGCCTGAAATCCTCCAATTGCACTTAGAGCATTCAAGAGAGGTGCAATAGCAGTCAAAAAGTCAGCATTAGACCCATGGTAAGCACCTTCAAGAAGAAAAAGCAGATTGTTCCCAGAGTCTTTGACGATCACCCAGCGAACATTCATCTCGACAGGTATCTGAGGAGAAGTGTAGCCGCCACAATATGCTTGCCAGGCATCCCATCCAGCGCGAGCTTGTGTCTGATTCCAGCTGTAAGGATAATAAAAGAGAACATTTTCAGGTGGTGCTGGTATTGTGCGAAATTTCAGGTTTGTCACAATTCCGAAAGACATACCCGCGCCTCGCAATGCCCAGAACACATCTGAGTTTTCCGTTTCAGAAGCAGTGATTACATTGCCATCCGCAATCACGAGCTCAGCTTCCGTTAAGAAGTCAAGAAGCAAGCCATAGGTATGCGATCCATAACCCTGGCCCCCATGAAGCACGTGGCCGCCAATTCCAACACTAGAAGTTTTAGTAAACGATCTTTCGAGTGCAGCATGGAGCTTACCCTGGACAGATTCCATGAGCCATAGCACGGCCACTTTGGTTGTACAGGTCAAGAGCGATATTTCCAAGTCTCGCTCCAGGCCCTATACTAGCACTGTAGTTGTCGGATGGAAATACTTTTGTCTCACGAAAGTATTTCAAATCAATAACGAAATGTCCATCCTCTCCACCAATGCTGTGGGATGCATAACTGTGACCGCCAGACTTGGGATTGACCTTGACTCCGACCTTGGATGCGCACAGAACTGCAGCTTGCACTTGAGGCACCGTTGACGGTACGGCCAATGCAACGGGAGTGAAGTTTAATCGCAGGTTATAGGGAATTACATCTTGACTGAAGTCGGAAGAGCCAGGGTAATCTTGCGGAACGCCTGATGAATCTAGGCAGCTGACAATATCGTCATATTTTTGAGGAGCACCTTCAATGATACCAATGCCTAGGGAGAGCGCGAGCAGCAACAATTGGAACATGACTATGCTTAAGCAGCGTCTAGGAAATGCTACAGAGCTATTGTTTGAGGAAACCTCTACGCTCATATAACCTTCCGAATGCGAGTCTGACTATACGTACCATGTACCGAGGTATTCCAGCTCAGGATGCCCAGCTTGGCAATACAACTCTGTTGAGGCTGACATGCCTTTCCATGGTCTGATTGGAGGAGACTTCTCAATCATGTGCGCAGTACAACCAGAGTCTTACTGTGTAATCATCAAGATCCCAGAAGCTGACCAAAGTTCAAATGATGCTGTGCCACTACAGTACTTGGTGTGCCTAACGGCTTCGGTGCCTCCGGAACAAATCAAGCTGTGCGAAGCACATAAAAAGATTTGGAAAATCGCGAGGGAATTGCTGCATATGTTGTGGAAGCAACATCTTGGCAACTATAATACATTCAGGCTAGTCTTCTCACCAACTCGAAGGATCGAAAGTTGAAGATGATAAATACCGCTGAACAAAAAGTATGGAAGATGACACCTTGATAGCCTCGACACTTATTAATGGTGCTACCTTAAGCTCGCGACAAGGCTTCAAAGAGGAACGATCTGCCTCCACTCGGAGCATCGTTGTTGCAAATTCCCGCTCTTGCTAGGGTGTTGATGGAAGGCCGCATGTGCGTCCAGAACCCGAGAGTGTTGCGCTCACTTGCAAGGGTAATCTTCCCCATTCTCAATTCTCATTCAGCCAAAATAAATCCCTGCTTATACATAGTCAATGAATCGCCTAGAATTCTAAATGGTAAAATCAGAAAAGTTACAAAGCATGTGCCTATATTCTGTGATCCCAATACGAACTTCCTCTAGGCCTTTGGCCCCCCACTTTCTCCCAAAACGCCATGCGAGACCAGGTTCGGAATGCCCTTGAGAGCAGTGAGACTATAACTGTTGATGATGAGGGATAATTGTAATAATCTCTCTTCTCGCCTCATTTTCTTTGATAAGCTGTTCAATGAATGGGTCAAGTTCACCCCGAAAAGTCATCAGCTTCAAGTTCGGCAGCGTCAACATCTTCCCTACAGCCTTCACTGCACGACCATAATCACCCCTCAGATCTGCTGGAGGCGAAAGACCAGTAGATATCTCGATGAATCTACTCAGTACAGATTGGTATCTTCATCAAACAGAGATAATATAGGAGAGTCTGGCTTACTCGACACCCGTGAAGTGCTTCACCACAGACCGAGCGAGGGATTGCAATTGCACCACATCTTCGCCGTTCACTTGATAAGTCGGTGGACTCATCATCCAACCTATTGGTCCTATAACCCACGTTCTGCCAAGTTGTCTATAGAACCGCATCTCGATAGTGATCTTCGCAATAATCGAGATGCAAGCCTTCGGGACCCGCGAAATGAACGCCTTCAAAGCATGAATGTTAGGCTGTTCTCGCGAAGCCCAGTCTCGATTCCCTATAATGAAGGTATTGAGGGAATAAAATATTGTCTTTGCTTCAGCGTTGATCTGCTTGTTGACCAGTAATAGCCGGGTGAAGTCAAGTTGGGGAGGCTGCCTCTTGCGACGATGAAGAGGTGAGCAAATTCGGAGGTTGATGTTAGATACAAATAGGAGCTTGTAGACTTCGTTTCGGATCCTAGAACATCAGAGATTAAGTATCTTCCTCTTTCAGGATGTCTCGGGAGAAAGGAACTAGAATAAGCTCTTTCGGGATGTGCTGAGGGTATATGAAATGAAGCAAAAGTGTCCCGGAGTCTGAGAACAAATAATCTAGGAGACTGGTTATCCATACTCTGGCGGGAGATGGGCGAAGTATTTGAACTCCGTCATAACTTGCGCTTCAACATAGCTCGAACTTCGATGTTTGAGAAATAGGAGGGGATCCGTTGTCTGTGTGGAGTTGAGTTGTAACCTGCTGGAAGGCTTGCTCTAGCCTGGACATATCCCACTGCTGACAAATGTTCTAGAAAATCCCCGACACCCCACTATACCCACTTTGCCTCATCACGCAACGGAATCATTTCGCCTATTGACTGTAGTTTGCATTATTTGTATAACAAGGCTGTTGTTTCCGTTAAAGTTCCTTGGGGAGGCCGTAACCGAATTTGAGATTGAATCTGGACTTGTCTCTATTTCGGCACACGGGTATGACAGCGCTGATCACCCAATTTGCACTATCTAGCCATTTATTGTTGTTCAATCCATGAATCTATGGAAGTAAACTCCAAGTAATAGGGTTGTATTGTAGCTGTAACAGCGAAAAACTTCACAGGAGCTCGCTTTTCCTTCACCAACAAACACTTCAATTTTTTTTAGAAAACATTGGTATCTGGGCCTGATAGCTAACCACCATTCTTGACGGCAGAAATACAACGAGCCAATTTAAAAAAGATCGCCCTTAGCATCATGATTTCGGCCAAAGGTATCAAACAAAACATCATAAACTTGTACTGGACGTGAGGGAGAACAAAATACATGTAGTTGAGTTGTGGTGCGATAAGGAAATAGAATGACAGCGGTCGATTAGTCAAGCTGACCCAGTCAAATAAAATGAGCACAACAAGAGAATAGATATATATATAGCAGAAAGTGAATGAGACGAGTTTCGGTAAAAAGGTTCCTCTCCTACACAATTGGCGAAGTCGTGTCAGCCATCCCCATTTGGGAGCTGATGTAAAGTCCCAAACAAGGAACGGAGCGAGGTAGATAAAGAGCGAAAGAGGACAGTAAAATGTCACCCATAGCTCCACATCTTGAAAGATGCCCCTTATATCTCGAATATCTGTGGAAAGCAAGTTATTTGTGCTCGAAAGCGCCCCAGAGAGGATAGATGTTGACAAGAAGAGGACTTGGATGAAGATGAGGCCTATTAGACCGCGATACCAAGACCTTCTGTAGAAATCTTGTTCGTGTGGAGGTGTGACGATAGATATAAGTGTCTTCAAACCTCGTTTCGTTTGTGGTGATTGGCTTCCCGCGGTATGTGAAGAGCCAATAGCGTGCTGCCGGGATTGGGCTCCTTCCAATGCTCTCTCTTCTACACTCAGGGTGCTCGTTGTTCTTGGTCGGGAAGATGTTGTCTTTGTGAGGATATAGGAATGAGTGGGAAGTAGAGGGAGGCTGGAAATGTCCATTTCGTCGACATCTTGTTCCTCGATGAAATTTTCATCACTGCCAGCCGCAGGGACCTTGATCTTGTGTGGGGATTTTGGGTCCGTATTTGAGCCTGACTCTGCATTTTTAGCTTCACCTTCAGATGAAGCTTTTGCTGTATCTGCTTGAAGTTAGAAAGGAGCTTGGCTGCTTTATTCGAGGTGCTTGTTTACCATTCCAGACTTCTACTAGGTTCAAGATGAAGAGGCTCAACATTGCAATGGAAAGACATTGCCCAAACCCGAAAACGTTTTCGTCTGAAAGAGCTGGATCTCTAGTACCAAAAAGCCGGAAAGAACCCCAGAGCAGGGCAAAGAGAAGCCAAACGATCTAGGAGGATATGTCAGTTGAGATAAGCCTAAGCAAGAAAGTGATGGTCCTTGGATCTTACGTCCCAGATCATGGACTCGAAAGAGTCAAGGCATGCCCGAATCACAATAACTAATGATAAGATAGCCCAGTATGGGATGAAAAACATCCATCTAAGTATACTACTTCTCTGCATGCCCTCGTAGAGATTTCTCTGGAGCCTTTTCACTGGATTTCCCAAACTTGTCCGAAAATAAAATCTTGCTTTCTTCGAACTCCAGGAAAACATCTTGACAACTCTTGTGGCATAACTCAAAAATAGAACCATAATGGAGAAGATAACTGAAGTTCCCTGCTCACCTCCAAAGTGAGAACCGGGCACTTGAAAGCGTAAGAAGCACAACGCTGGTACGCCGGCATTTATGGCAGATACTCCCAGTGAGTATCCTTCTTCTAGCCAGATCCGGCTCCCAGTCGGAACTAGGGCAAAGATGAGTAGGCCGATGAGAACACTCATTGCAAAGAGTCTGGTCCATTTGAGTACAGAATTATCTTTCAGATATTTTCGCAGCAATGTCAAGGTTGCTAGGTGAGTGAATGATGAAAACCAAACGAGATAAATAGTCATTTGCCAGTGATATGACGAGATTCCACTGCGAAGCTGTATAGCGCTACTAATAAGGAGGGCGAGACCAGTGATTAATTGTTGGTCACTCAGCATGACAACTAACTTCTCTTCATCAGAGAAAGTCGAGGTAAGCTAGTTTGACATACCTTCTCAAAAGCCGGCTCCAAGATATCAACGCTGGACGAGCGCTGAGGAATCCATTTGGCGACATAACCCAGGAGGAGAGTATCAATGGGATTCGGATGATCAATGGTCTCCGAACTTAGCGGATGTTTAGTGGGGTCGAAAACGAGTACATAATTGGCGAAGAGGATGAAAAAGGTACAATACGCGGAAAATAAGAAGCTAATAAGTACCTAAAGGAACGGTTAACAACATTGACCAGATATAGACATGAGATAAAAATTGTTTCTCACCCCAATGCCAGACACGTCCGGGTTGGGCTGCACTGCCGCGTACTGGGCAGAGCAGTTTACTACGTAGCCTGACATTCTGTCGAAGCTCGAGGTGCGCTCTGCAAACCAGCAACTGGCCTGGCGGGGATTCTGAAGAAACAATACTGAATGCTTGACAGGATAAAATATAGCCTTTGAAGTAGGCTGTGCCTTGCACACATGGGCAGTCTCATTTTTCCTTTCTAGAACGTTCGAATTCAGAGTATGATATTTGGTCAAAAAATTACACGTTGTTGCTCCATAGGAGGGGAGGGCGCCACATTTATTCTGGTGGGCCACAGGAAGACGACCACGTCTGCACGGAGTCAGCCTGGGGAGCCTCGACTTGCGAATATCTCTTCTTACCACTTCGACTGCTAGAACCGATGTGTGAGTGCCCAGTCAGCACCATCGTGCCGAGGAAATTCCCAATTGACGAACTAAATCGACAGAACCGTTGATTGGTACCATCTTGCATCTAATGAGGCACTCGGCACAACGTAAACAAGAGTCCCTTCATTCAAAAAGCCTTAATTGGTATAGATCCTTGTATCAAAATAGTATCTGTTGCCAATGCTCGGAGCGTGCCACATTCGAGGCTGTTTGCATTTTCCTTGGTACGTAGGTTGGGGGCTGCAAAAAGCTTGTGGCGTCGGAAGGTTCGAGAGTATATGCACTTGCAGCACTTGACTGAAGGGAAAATGACTCTGCAACTATTCAGTAGGAGCGCTGCGCCTCTTGTGTCGATTGAGGCTGAATTCGTTATGGTTTGTTGTTGAATGGTGTTGGGTGGGGGCGAGTTTGAGCCTGGCTTCATCGACGCGGAAACATCCCGAGATCGAGCGAGATTGTGGGGAAGCTTAGATCTTCACCAAACCATCACCCTTCCCAGACACCAGTCACTCACAACTACTTCATCATTGTGTGCCACCAAGCACCATCGTGCCAAAGCGATTGGGATGGGAGGATAGACCGCCAAACAATGATATTTTCACCTCACTGAGCGTCGGCATTCACCATGTCGTTGGTCCCATATTCTTCTCGTGACAGCCGCGATATTGTGCTGTAAGTACCTCGTCCATCTTGTTTTCGGAGGCCCCGGAGATGTGGTCTCAATCATACAAATGGTCCCTTTTATAAAGAACAACACTCATGAACCTTCTAGTCGCCATAACGACGCCCTTGTGGTCCGCGATCCCCAAACTCAACAACTCATCCTCCGGGGTGCCGTGCAGTCCTATCATGACTGCCCCACATGCCACCGACCTTTTCGAAGTCCCTCTCCAGATCGAAATGGTTCCCCTCAACGAACTGGCCCATTCATAAGCCGTGACTACTTCCGCTTGCTCCAGGTCACCAATGGCGGACCAGACGAGCATATCCCTCCATCAAGTCCCATCAGACGGCTAGTAGAGCCAGCATTTCCTTCTGATGCGAGCAGTGCGGGAGGCTCTGTGTCAGATGCAGAGTTTGTGACTAGTACACCTGCACCACATACGGGACAGAGTATCAGGAGGGAAGCATTTAGCCCGAATTACTTCAAAAAGTTTTTCGTGGTGGAGAAAGAGCTTGGCAGAGGTGGGAAGGGCGTGGTATTGTTGGTCCGCCATGAATTGGATGGTGTATCCTTAGGTATGTTTGATACCTGAGCATCTGTAGTAGTCTATGCTGATCGACGCAGGCCAATTCGCCTGCAAAAGAGTTCCTGTTGGAGATGATCACGCGTGGCTCGAGAAAGGTATGTGTTCCCCAGAAAGGTATCGCAACACTGCTGACCCACCCAGTCCTTGTCGAGGTGCAGCTTCTGCAAGGTCTCTCGCATGCGAACTTGGTCTCGTACCGACATATGTGGTTGGAGGACACGATCATTAGTCAATTCGGCCCCTCGGTAGCATGCGCGTTCATACTTCAGCAGTACTGCAACGCTGGCGATTTACTGCATTACATCATTGGTGATGCACCTGATGTAAGAAGCACAAAAGAACAACTGAAGGAACAGATGCGTAGGAGATCGAGAGGACAAGCTGAGCGTCCAGATATGAGGCTGCTTCAGAGGAAACTTACATTCGAGGAGATCTACTCCTTTTTCAAGGACATCACGTCTGGCTTGGCACATCTTCATAATGCGAACTATATCCACCGAGATCTCAAACCAAGCAATTGCTTGCTACACAAGGATGGCAACGATTTCCGATGTCTGATCAGTGATTTTGGGGAGGTTCAGCCTGAGAACGTGGCAAGAAAGTCGACGGGATCTACGGGAACGATATCATACTGCGCTCCTGAGGTCTTGAAACAGAACGAATTTGGCCGCTATGGAAATTTTACCACCAAATCAGATATTTTCAGTCTCGGCATGATCCTGTACTTCATGTGCTTTGGACGGCTTCCATACAAAAGCGCGGATAACATCCAAGAAGAGTTCGAGGACCTTGATATGTTGAGAGCAGAGATTAGCACTTGGTCTGGGTTTCAAGATGAACGTCGTGAAAGACCTGAACTTCCAAATCAGCTCTACGATTTCTTGAAACGGCTACTAGCCCTCAATCCAGCTGATAGACCAAGTGCGAATGACATTCTTACTGCCATTCGGACAGAGAAAGGACTCGAAAATCCTGCTAGGACGAGAAATGGAAGTGCTTCTGGACTTGGTGGCCGGAGAATTCAAGCGATTGATTCTCCGATGCCCCCAAGTACACCTGTCAATGGTAATTCATTCTCCTCATATATGCCTTCTCGCTAACATCCAACTAGAGCCAAGTAAACGTGTTCGATCTGCTGCATACCTTGAAGATGCTTCCGCAACGGACTCTCCGTCTCCATCCCCGATGCCTTCACCAAGTACTCAACTCATTATCGACACCTCTTCAAGGTCCAACAGCAGACCTGGCCATGGCCACAATGAACCGGTGACAATGAAGCCAACACTAACAACGCCATTGCTGATGCCACCGCCATCAACCCGCTTGGGTACGTTCAAGCATCACATTATCCTACAGCGGCATTACTTGTATACGTGGTATGAGAGAAATTGGCAAGCACTACATCTGATCTTCAAAATTCTCGTTTTTTTGGTCAAGATGTTAAGCATTACAAGACCATGTGCGCCTTTGATGACGAGAGAGGTGATTTGGTGGCCATTGATGTCGCTGGCAGCATTGGAACTGGCTTTGGGCAACAAAATCGGCTGGGGAGCAATGGGAATCCTAGGGCTTGTGCACACAGTGATTTTGGTAGTTGCGATGCAATTGGGCGGGGGATTGTGTGTTAGCCATAGAGGGCTGAGTTGGGCTTGGGGAGATGAGTGATCTGAAAAGTATTAATAATTTCTAGGTCAGCATTGGCATTCGGCGTTCTGCGTTGCAAGTTTCAAAGGCGATTCCATGTATATACCCAGGGTACGGAGCATGGCTAACGGGGAACGGAAAAAAGACTGTGAGGATTAAGACATGAGCGCGCACCGACGCGAATGACAGCGACGAATTGAAATTTCCGAGACTTGTTTCTCAATTACACGACACCGCTCGATCTGCGATCTGCAGGGAAGTGATAGCGTGAGGTGACGATACACAGGCAAGCAAGAAGGGCTGCAAGATCCTGCACAGGCATCGTCTGCATGCTCCCGCAACTTCCTAAGATCCGGGAACACGGGTTTGGAGACTTCTGTCGCCGATGGGTTGGGTTTAAATTGGAGAATATATTGAGGCAAGGGACTTCTGCGAGGTCCCGAGCCCGGATACCTGGGCCTGACTCGAATCGAATTCGATGGGTGGCAACATAGGTATTAGAGATAGTGGATAGACTTGGCACGGTATCCATGCCGTTCTTGGGACTGGCTTGTATGAGACTGATGAGGAACTTCTAGGAAGCCTCTGTCACAATACCGATCGACTGCTCATTTTCCATTCAGTTTTGGTGGGTATTCCTCAAAATAGGAACTGAGATCAATCTGTATCTGAGGCCGATTCTAGTGAAAGAGCTAAAACTTCCATCCTCGAAGCTGAGCCTGCCCAGCCTTGAAATCCAATGGGTGGTTTCTACTGGTACTCCATGTTCGGGTCGTCGATAGGAAAGTTTCCAATCTCTTATCTCTCAAATTCTTCCTCGTAAAAGTCCTGAATGATCCCTCCGGCCACGCCGAGGCCTTACAAAGACGCACGCCTCACCGCGACTCCACATACTGTTATCTTCAGGGCGAGGCTGCGCAAGGCTGCAGATTCTCTCCCCTGACCAGTCCAAAAACGGCAGGTAGTCGCTGTGTGACAAGGTTCAACCTGTTTCATGCCCCGCATCGTCAAGGATTGGTTCGCTGGAAAGTGCTTATCAGGTGGCGCCAACGGGCCGTTGGAGATTTGCCGTCCGATCGAATTTTCCATTTGCTGCGCTCCTCTTGAGCAGAACGCCAGGAACTTAGAGCCGTGTAGCTGGAAAACATAACTGATGCTGTACTGGAGTACAAAGTGCACAACAGGAGTCGGCCTGATTTTCACGCGCCTATGCATCTGGAATTTCATTTGGGATTCACCAGATCATGCAGGCTGCTGCGTCTTGCCGCTGGGAACGAACCAGATCCCACTGCTGTCCCCCAGAAGATCTAGGAACCCTGCTGTTCTGCCCCGGCAATCGACATCATATGCAACTGTCATTCCGGGATGTCAATAAAATCCCCACTCAAAATTATGTTTTCCCAAAGCTCAGCCAAGTGGAATGAACGTATTAAGTGGTGTTCGGCGGCTTCCACCTGTTCGCTCGAACTAAGTCTCCATCGGGGAAGGAGGAACCATGTCCTTGGCTTACTTTTAGGTTCCACTACGCAATACCAAGTGGGCGATCAAGCTAACGGTATCTTGACCCTGGCCGATAAAGCTCCAGGGTAAGCTAATTGGGAAGCTGTTTTCTAGAAGCTTTATCTATAGCTGAAGAACCTTTCTTCTCCTCTCCATTCCTTTCCACTTCAACTCTCCTGTCTCTCATCCTTTGATTCTGTTTCAATTTACCAGTAGTTTGAAAAATGAGGCTCACTCCTTTCCTTCAATTCCTGGCAGGAGTTGCTCTTGTCAATGCCTCCCCAGTTCTGGACAAGAAAGATGGAGATGTATTGGAGAAACGGGACATCCAAGTTACCTATAAAGGTTGCGATGTGATCACACCGAAAGTCTTCATTATATCTATGGTATGATCCATCAGCTCGTTCCTGAACTTTCTCTAACAGGTTCCAGTTCTCCCCCGAAGCTGATATTTGGTACACCAATGCCAACACTAAGGGCTCGATTGGTAACCTGCTCGCTCAAAACATTACTGTTCCCGGATTCTCTCCACTATTCCCGCAAGCACATTGTCTGAAAGATGGCTCTGTCTGCCAGCTTACAACGGGCGAGTCAGAGATCAACGCAGCCTCGACGATCACAGCCTTGGTCCACTCTCCTCTCTTCGATTTGAAGAACACCTACTTCCTTATTGGCGGCATTGCTGGCATTAATCCCAAATATGGCACACTTGCAGATGTAGCCTTCAGCAAATATGCAATCCAAGTAGCTCTCCAATACGAGTTCGACGCCCGGGAGATCCCCACCAACTACAGCACCGGCTACATCCCCCAGGGAGCGTACGCACCTGACCAGTACCCAGGCAGCATCTATGGCACCGAAGTCTTCGAAGTCAGCGAGACACTTCGCGACATCGCAGCCTCCTTTGCCTCTTCCGCAAAGCTCAACGATTCCTCAGCCGCCAAAGCCTACCGCGCCCACTACACGGACCAAGGGGTCACTATCTACCAAGCCGCCACCAAAGCGCCAGGAATCATTAAGTGCGACACCGCAACCTCAGACGTCTACTTCTCCGGCGCGCTGCTCGGCGAAGCCTTCGAGAACACCACGAAACTCTTCACCAACGGCTCCGGCATCTACTGTATGACAGCACAAGAAGATAACGCCACCCTCGAGGCTATGGTCCGCGCTGCAAAAGACAAGCTGGTAGACTTCGCACGTATTATTATCATGCGCACAGCATCCGACTTCGACCGTCCTTACCCCGGCCTCTCAGACATCGATAATTTGTTCTACGCCGCGCAAGGCGGCTTCACGCCCGCGATCGAAAACATCTGGCTTGCTGGAACGCCCGTTGTCCAAGGTATTCTGAAAAACTGGAATGGCAAGTTCGCGGCAGGCATTAAGCCGAGTAACTATATCGGCGATATTTTCGGAACTCTTGGGGGAACCCCTGATTTTGGTCCGGGCGATGTTGTGGGTGGTGCCACGAAGAAGAGAGAGGTGGAGGAGGTGATGGATAGACGGAGTATGTATAAACGGAAGGGGGTCATGGGCGCCGATATGGCGCGGAGGGCCAATGGTGCGGTGCAGGCTGCGTGAGTTGTGCATTGATAGCGCGTTGATTTTGTAACTTAGCTGGTTTCTGTGTTACCTTTTAGAGCTTTTGGTGAGCACATAGAGGCGGTTGACTATAGGGGAGGTATCTTTAATGCTTATTCTTGGTGGTTGCTGCATGAATCATTAGTTTGGATAGTCAGAGTAGGTACAGACAAAAGTCCTTATCTTGCACTTACGACGTAATGAATTAGATCCGTATAGGCCACAAGAGATTAGACTTGTATGAAAAGACTTCTTATTGCTATGATAACGTGAAGGAGTGGCTACTAGAGCAGGGCGAGGTTGAATTCATAAGGTAGAGGGTAATCACGTGATATAAGCCATTCCACTATGGGATTGATTACCTCTCCTGTGACCTGGGAATAGACATAGCGCAACTATGCTAACCAATCGATGTCAATGAGGTTACTGTCTTCTTGCCTCGCTTCAAGTTATTTTTGCAAAGAAAAGGCGTCGGAGGGTTTCATCACGTGCAACCTATTAAAAAGAAGATATGACTGAAATTAATAATAAAAACTATGGTATCAACTAAACAAAGCAAAGTTATTTTGCCTTCTTCACCTTACTCCCCTTCAGTTCAATTTCAACTCTTCAAGCCGTCCAATCAAAACCTCCTTGTGTTCTCGTTTTCTTTAATTTTCTCTGCACGCTCAAGACTTCTGAACCTCTGGGCTCGTCGTCTGCTCGGCTTCCGCTCTAGTCTCAAGGTGGTGGTCCTTCTCACTGCCACTCACCTCTTTTTCCGCTACGGCGGTGCCACTGCCACCGCTGCCAGCACCTCTCAACAGAGTATCAAGTCCAATCTCCTTGTTGATCTCCTCCATGCGCTCGAAGTCCGCTTGAGCGGTACCCTCTGAACCAAAGATCACGTCCATTTCTTCGAGCGTCAATCTCTTGGTCTCGGGCACAAAAAACCAGACGAAGGCTGCACCGCCGAAAGTCAAGATACCGAAGATCAAGTATGTGCCGTAGGAAATGCCGGATATCATATCGGGCGTTACCTGGAGAGAATTAGCCTGATGATAGCGGGAGAGAAGGGGAAGCGACTCACCTGACCGACGATGAAATTGTTCATCCAGTTAGAACTTGCGCCCAGTGCGATGCCATACGGGCGATTCGACAGAGGCCAAATCTCCGCGACGATGATCCAAGCGCAAGGGCCCCAGCTGTATCCGAAGTGTACGACGAAGAGCCATACCATGACTACAGCGCCCCAACCGGCTGCTTTGTGCGTTGCCCAGCTGTTGCGGTCTGCGGCTACGATTGCTGCGACCACGATATGGCAAGTTGCCATGCCAATGGCACCGATCGTGAGAATTGGCTTGCGTCCGATTTTGTCGATGTACAGGACTGAAGGGATGGTTGCGATGAACATGACTACACCAACGACGCCAGTAGCCAGCAGAGACGTGGTGTTTGAAGAGAGGCCGAGAGATTTGAAAATCGTCGGCGCATAGTACAGGATAGCATTAATCCCAGTCCATTGCTGAAAAAACATCGTGACTGTAGCGACGATTACACGCTTGAACATAGCTCTAGTCTTGAACAATGAGCCAATTGCCACGAATTGAAGCTTGAAGATATTCCATGTCGTCAACTCGCGCAAGTGAGGGAAGTGTTCTGCTACCGTGCGCTTCTCAAACATGCTTTGGGCCTTGATTTCGAGGAATTCGAGCTCAACGAGTTCATGGTCAATAGGTAGGTCACGTAGGTTTGCGAGCACTTTCCTAGCTTCCTCCTCGCGATTGTGGTGGACTAGCCAACGAGGCGAGAATGGCATGAAAAGAATACCGCCGAATAAGACGACTGCAGGGAAGAGCTGTAGGCAGATGGGGAGTAGCCAAGCAGCTTCATGTTGAGACTCTCCGCTTCCACCAATGTAATTGGTGCCGTAATCGATCCAGAAAGAGATCATAATTCCGAAGCAGATAGCCAACTGTTGAAGGGCAATAAGAGATCCGCGGACCTCAGGTGGTGCAACCTCTGCGTTATACATAGGTACAATCATAGAAAGAGACCCCACACCCATACCGCTGCTCATGGTTAGACTGTGTATGTGAAGGTGGTGAGAGTCCTTACGTGATGAATCGACCTCCAAGAATGGAGTTGTGTCCAGCACTGATAGCAGTTGTCTGGATTATGACACCCAGGATGAAAACAGCACTAGCTATCAAGATGCCGTACTTCCTCGAGGCAGTTTCCGCCAAGAACCCAGAGAGTAGTGTACCGAACCAAGCACCGAGTTCAAGAATTGATGTCAACCACCCCTTTCGAGTTTGATCTGCTGGATTGTTGGAATCGTAGTTGCCCATGTGTCGTTGGAAAGAAGGCATAGTCAAGACGCCTGAGAAGACTCCCTGGTTGTAACCTGCAGGTGTAAGTCGTGGAGTCTTGACATGATCTACTCTCACTTACCGTAAAGAAGTCCACCGATACAAGCAAACATGGCAATCATAAAGACTCTGCCATTTTTTATCAGGGCAGCTGGCCCACTGGCTCCCATAAGGGTCTGACGACGCTGGAGAGCAGCATCATAGAAGCCAGGCGCAGCATTACCGCCTCCGACCATCTTTGCTTTGGTTTCGAAGTTCTTGTGCGGAAAAAAAATATTCAGAGGAAAAGTTTGCAGAAAAAGTTCATGCAAAGCTGCACAGTCTGGTGCAGAGTATCATTGCGCGGATACCCCAACAATTATACGGAATCGAAACTGAGGAGACGAATTCATCCTGGAGCTATCTACTGGACAGCTTCGGATAAACGGGCACGGATAAATGTGACTCAGAAAGAGTACCTAGCTTAAGAAGAGAGTATAAGTGGTCAATTGCTCTTGAAACCTAACCGATTTGTACATCGCGAGCTGGTAGCAGACAAACGTCGGGGAGGGGCAACGAGGCGGGGCTCACAAAGTGGAGCTACAGTGACATTCTGTACTAGGGCTCGATCGTACGGGCTGGATAAAATGCTCGGAGCGGCACTTGACAGGTTCATTTGAATAGATTGACTCAGCAGCTGGGGGATCGCCGGTGAGCATTCCCCAATGCATGGGTCGCTCTCTTCTCCGCATTTGATCGCTTTGGGGCAGCCGAGCAAAAGCTTAACACATTCAGCCTGAATGATCCGAGGTGAAGCGGGTCTTTATATCTTTTGATGGGACGCTCTGAATGACTGAAGACGGTGTGATGTCGGCGAGACTGACAGCCATCCTGTGCTCCGGTAGTGGGTATCAAGCCTCCAGGCCATCGAATCAACCTTTTGATTGCTGTGGCTTGCGGCCGCGGGTGTGGGGCAAAAAGGCTTAAGCAGGCTTGAGGAGGCTTTGGACAGTGTGCGGCGATTGGTGCGGATGATCATATTCTCCGCCTTGGCTGATGTTGGATGGGGGTTGGTGGTGGAGGCCAGAGATTGGAGCGGATGAACAGAGACGTTCTGTGTTTGATGGTGAGTGGCTCGAAAGTGGCTGAAGAAGAACAACAAAGACCAAGGCCAAGACCAAGGCTGGTGCAGCTCGGGTGCAGTTCGCTTCGACAGCATGCAAGGGGCGCTGCACGTGATGCGGTCTTAGCTCCCGCCCCCATCAAACATCAGACCAAAATACCTGGCACCCTTTGAACCTCATCTCGTCCCATCTTCAGAGCCTCTCGTCCATTACCCAGTAGACGCGCGCTCTAGAAATCCTCCGAGCCAACAGAGATGAGGGGCGCTTCTCCAAAAAGGAACGCCGGGTTTCAGGAGACGATCTACCGCCCTTGGGACACACAGACGATCGCCACAAGGCTGACATTCAGCCCCCTAGGTCTCTATTTTAGGACCACGCCTCTTCCGTCCGATTTGGCGCCCGCTAACCTACGCGCCCAACCTCACTTCTCAAACTCCGAAATGATACAACCGCCTACTGGGCCAAGTGGACCAATATGATGGGCCCGTTGATGGCGCATCGCGATCTTTGGAGACCTGGGTCGTATCTGCGCGGCAAACGGGTCGAGGCCATCAGTTTCATTCTTCACCAAACCCTCTAGGACACGCCTGACTTGGAGGGTTAACCACAGTTACACAGTCTAAATCCAGGTCCGCTTGTTTCAGCAAGTCATGGTGGTCTCGATTTAGGACGGTCCCGGCGTCAGTAGGGCTATAAACATCTTTTTTGCAGCCCCCACCGTCATTCCTCTTCCAACAATCTGTTTGGGGCCGGATTGTATAAAGCACGGCCGCCAGTCCCTTGCCCAGGCCTCCTTCTCCTCTCTCACCAGAACCACTGCATTTGTTTTCCATATACCCTATCTGCGATTTTCTTTCCGTCGTTTCATCTCTTCCTATCCTCTCGTTCTAAACTCATTCGTTTGATCTCAAAGCCCTCCTGGCGAGGTATCTAATTCTAAGCCTCACATCTTCGTCACCCACCAACATCTCTTCACTCGTTGTAAGATGCCAAAGGGAAACAGATCCGGATCCGGGCGCAGTTCAGGATACTACCGCCTTACCCCAGTCACTACCCCAACGAGCGCATACGCTCCCATCTCATCCCGGCCCGACCTTCAGAACGGCTACTATAATTCATCGGTCCCCCTCACGCCCAGTATGTCTCAACAATCATACACCCAGCAGCCTTCTGGGTATCCCAATGGTGGCCCAGTACAACTTCCTATGAACCCCACCCAATATACCCAGATGCCTCAAGCACCGCCGCTCGCCTCGATACGCCCTTCGAGCGGAGCGTGGAATCCTCAAGATGATCAGACACTCATGGCGGCTCGGGCACAGGGGATGAACTGGGCTCCCATCCAGCAATCCTACTTCCCCTCCAAAACACCCAACGCTTGTCGGAAACGGCACGAACGGTTGATGGAGAGACGAAGTGCGGATGACTGGGACGGAATGAAGCTAGAGACTCTGGCGAAGAATTACATGGGCATGAGGAGAGAGATCTGGTCGGGACTGGCTGCACAGACGGGCGAGAAATGGAACGTTGTTGAGCAAAAGGTACTTTCTTTCATCCCAACGTCTATAGATCAAAACTGACTGGACTTCAAGTGCATGTCACAAGGCCTCAAGAACCTCCAAACAGCAGCCCGCTCCTGCGCCCGCCGCGAACGCATGCTCGACACCTCTCAAAACGGACCTTACCAAGGTGCGTACGAACGAGACGACAGCGGGCTCGGCCTCGGCGATGACTTAGAAGCTGATTATGATGGAGATGGAGCTAGTGATCGCTCCGGCAGTGCGGGCGCATACCAGGGACACCATTACAGTTCCAGCGCTGGTAGCGGCGGAAGCGGAGGCTATCATCCCCATGGACAGAGACTACCTAGCATGGATATGGGGATCGACGCGATAATCAATCGGCCTGGAAATGGACGTTGATATTTTATTGTGTTGGTTTTGAAGGATGAGATAGGCGCATGGAATAAGTTGGTTGGTGTTTTGGCGCTTGACTGCTGCATTTTCGGCCTCCTTGGTCATGACAATCCTTTACGATTCCATCGGATCTATTCATGAGATATGAACTGTGTAAGATAGCCTTGTAAAAGTACACCCATAGTTTAGCATCATTAGCTCTTCAGCCAGAATGCAAGATTTCATACCCTCACACCACATTCCACCTGCTCCTGAACTCCTACTCACACAAATTCGGTCTAGATAGCGTCTATCTCGGCGGTAACGAGATCGCGGCCGCTCTCGTTTGAGCCTTCACATGTTTGCTGGAAAGCACGGCCTCTTCTTCATCCTCCTCTAACCAATCTTCCTCATCCTCATCCAAGTCAGGCTGTCCCATAGCAGCTCTCCACACACGCTGCCACATTCCCTTCTTCTCCACCATCGCCAAAATCATCACCACAGGGAGATGCCACACACTAGCCCAGAATAGTCCCCTCGCGCTTCCCTTATGCCCTTCCAATTTCCAAAACCTAACCGCCTCCTTAATCAACCAAATATTGACCGGCGCACTCGCCACAGCAAAGCTCCACTCCGTGATACCCGTATAGCAAAGCCCTATACAAATCGGGAAGAACAGCAAGCTGTATCTCAGCGCCACTCTTCCATTCCTTGCCGGATTTACCCAGCACAGCATCTTGTATCCCGCATTCTTGTACTCCTCTCGAATAGACCAACTCAGGGACATGAAATGCGGGAATTGCCAAGCAAAGAGTAATCCTGCGAGCAACCAGCCTCCGAAGTTCTGCTCTCCGAGTAGCAGCTCTTTCCAGTCGCCATGGGTGGCGCTCTGGCCTGCTGCGGCTGCCCAGCCCATCAAAGGCGGGATCCCGCCAACGACGGCTCCGATCCAGGTATTGACTACTGAAAAACGTTTCAGCGGTGTGTACGCCCCTGCGTAGAGTACAATATTCAAAGCTCCGAGGAAAGAAACTGTGGGATTGACGCCGTAGTATAAAGCCGTCGTTCCAGCAACCCCAGCCAAGATAGCAAATAACGCCGCCCCTCGTGTGGAAATCAATCCGCGTACCAGTGGACGATTCTTAGTCCTCGACATCATGGCATCCCATTTCGGCTCGTAGAGCATGTTGAATGCATTTGCGGACGCGGCGCAGAGCGTGGTTCCGGTGGTGAGGAAGAGGAGGGTGAGTGTGGAGAGCGAGGGTGTGGCTGTCGCGGAGGGGAGGAGTAATTCAGGGACTGGGTAGAGGGAGTATGAGGCGCATGCTGTAAGGACGACGAGGATGGAGAGGCGAGGCTTGGAAAGTGAGAGGAGGACGGGGATTAGTCTTCGTAAGGAGTTTGGTGGTGCTTTCGAGGCAGTTGTCGAGAGTGTTGACGAGGTGTTTGGTGGCAGAACAAGGTCTGCGGATGCAGCTGCGCGTCGGGCTGCTTGTCGTCGGCGGTGGGGGAGCTCTTGGGTTGAGGGGGGTGGAGGGGACGGCGTCGATGGAAGTTTCGGAGTTTCATTTGACGATGCAATTGAGCTCGATTCTGTGATCGTAGTTGTCAGAGCTCCTCTCCGTGAGCTTGTGCGTGCTTTCTCGACTAAGGAATTGGCATAGAAGTATCCAGCTCGTAGTCGTGGGGTTGCTGCCACTGAAGCTTGAACATTCGATGCCCGCGAGAAATTTCTGGTCACCGTTCTCGGTGCGGCTTTCGTCTTGAGCAGACATGATAGGCATACGGTACTGAGGCCATTGGATCGAAAGGCACTCGCTGGTGGGTACCGTATAATCATTGCTTGTCTTTGGTGTATTTTGGAGGCATTGGATCATTGGAGATGAGCTTTGAAGCATGATTTTGCGGGAGTTTCCGCGCTGACCTGGTCGGCAAGCTCAGCCAATCAGCAGCCTTAGATTGACATCAACCTTCACACAACTCTCTTCTCTTCTCACAGTACAATCTAAGAGCCTTATTATGCGCCACAACCGTATCGCTGCGTATGTATGCTCAATCCTTACAATATGGTCTAAGTGATATGCTGCGTTCACGTGATGCTGAAAGACCTCGGCAGGCGGTTCACTAATCGACCCCGAGTCCTCAGTCTCGGCCATCGAAATTGAAGCCTCTTTTGCCATTTTTACATCCGGATCAATGCTACCCCTGCCAATAACCCCTCTGTTTGCAGTTTTGGCCTATCAAGTCACTAAGAAAGAACGCTTCGTCTACGCCTGGCTGAAACGGAGTTGACGATTGCTGTTCGATGGTTAGCAAAGAATGCCCAAAATTCCTGGGCATCAAGCTACTTTCGAAGCCTCAAGTACTTTAGAGGCGTTAATACGATCCTAGGGTCTCGGAAATTTATTCATGAATCATAGATTGCGAAAATAGTTCTCGCATTCGGAATTCCAGGGGCTGAAGATATACCGTCTTAGTCCAATGCTAGCCGGAGTTGTTACTGATCAATCGCACGTCTTTCAAGCCACACTGCATCAGTAGCGCTTGATAATGATGGCTGTACCCCCGGTTTCTGAAGCCGTCCCCTCCAGTTGAATTATTCCATTCTACTTTGCTTTTCCCTATATTCACGCTTGGATATGGATATATCCTTTACATGATTGTTGAACTCTACTTCCATTACAGCTTGTCCTAGAACTCACCTTAAAATGGCCTTAGGCACAGTAATTGACAAGGAGGCAGATATAAACCATGATATCGAAGCTTCCTCTGGTGAAAAACCAGGAGAACTTGAAGCAGCCGATGGAGACACCGATCTTGAGACAACAGTTCCCCAGCAACTGGTTTGGGAATCGCCAGAGGATCCAGGAAATGCACGAAATTGGTCTACGATCAAGAAAGTCTTCCATACAGCAATACCAGCGCTATATGGCTTTGTGATGTGAGTTTATGAGTAAAGCTGTATCCCACGCAACTTTTATTGACTTTTAATCAGCACGGTTGGCACCTCTGTATACAATCCAGCCATCCCCCTCATTATGGCAAAATTCGACGTAACCAGGGAAGTTGCGATTCTTCCTCTGGCGTTGTACACTGCCGGCTTTACTCTTGGTCCTATCATCGCCGCCCCGCTTTCCGAGCTTTATGGCCGTCGAGCCATCTACCGGTCGACCATGCCTCTCCTCCTTGTATTCACAGCGATAGCGGGAGCAGCAAACAGTGTTCCACTTTTGATAGTCATGCGTTTCTTTGCTGGAATGGGGGGTTCTGGTGCGCTGGCTGTGGGAGCTGGTAAGGTTGTCTTGAGCATCATATCATATGGGTGGCTAATCTTCCTCAGGAACGATTGCAGATCTCTGGACTCACGAGAGTCAGGGGAAGGCTGCACTATTCTTCATTCTGTCTCCCTTCTTAGGTCCATCTCTAGGCCCCCTCATAGGAGCGTACACCATTAGCGAATACAACAATGACTGGCGATATGCGATGTGGGTGATAATGATCATTGCAGCTCCGATCGCTGTAGCATCTTTGTTCATGAAGGAGACATCGCCAAAGCGAATTCTATTTCTCAGGCAGAAGAAACTCGGAATTCAGCCTCCGCATCAAGCTGGTGATACCCGAATTCTTCTGCGGAAACTTCGAGAAGCATTTCTTAGGCCGCTACATATGATGTTGATCGAGGTTGGTTCTTTTATCTATATAGACTTCACTGACTGATTGAAATAAGCCCCTCGTCGCGTACTTGAGCATTTACACCGGCTTCGCATTCGCAATGATATTCAGCTTCTTTGCTTCCTACAGTTACGTCTTTCAATCAGTCTACAACTTCAATGAAAAAGAGATCGGTCTGACATTTATCGGCCTTCTCGTCGGGTTTATCTTCGCTGTTCTATCATTTGGGATATTCGATGCAACACTCTACCGGAAGGCGTCCATTAAAGCGAACGGCAGGCCAGCACCCGAGCATAGATTGTACGCTGGGATGTTGGGTTCTTTCATGTTACCAATTGGCTTGTTCTGGTTTGCTTGGGCTCCAAATAAGGACGTACACTGGATTGTCCCAGTTCTGGCCGGCGTTCCCTTTGGCTGGGGCTGTTTGGGAATCTTCGTACGTCCTCTACCCCTCTCCCATACCGTCCTCTAATACACCTCCAGATATCAGCAACAACCTACCTCGTCAATGTCTACCAATCCGAGAACGGCGCATCAGCAGTTGCTGCAAATGGAATCCTTCGATATAGCTTTGGAGCCGCGTTCCCGCTGTTCACAATACAGATGTATGATGCAATAGGCATACATTGGGCGGGAAGCGTGTTTGCGTTTATAAGTATCATATTGATGCCTGTACCCTGGATCTTCTTTTGGAAGGGGAAGGTCTTGAGGGCGAGGAGTTATTATGATACGAGTAAGGACTAGGTGTTGAGTGGAAAGACGCGCGGTGAAATAGGCAGGGCTCTAAGCCTTTGTCCCTGTGATTCAAAAGTAATTATTAAAAGTAGTTGACAATAGACACAGAAGATGGGAGCGTAACTTTGATATTGTAAATATAGTTATGAGATACACAAATTCCTTTTCTTCTACAAGTTATCTAGCTTTTGCTCTTCAAGATTAACTGTCCAATGCTACGGTTATCGAGACTTTCTGGCCTATTGCACCATTTAAGGACTCAACACCCGCCATCACGCGTCACTCGCCAAGGCTCGTCAAAATAGGGGTGAGAATGTGATATCACGCTTACGATAATAATGGATTCAGTAGACCATTCGTTGGACGGGTCAATCTATCTAATTCGATGCTTGTTTTGCATCCGCGAAGTGAGAAATATAGAGGGTTTACGGTAGAAGCTTGAAGGAGGCATGGGTTGATTTATACTAAAGATGTGAATTTTATAAAAGAGAAAAGGAAAGAGAATAAGATGGCGTACAGAATGAACATAAAGCCTCTGTTTCTCCGATCAAAGGTGCTTTCGGTCGGAATCCAGGTCCGGAGATTTATGCAAGACATCTGTGCCACGGATTGGTTCCCACCAACTGAGGCGTTCCGGTGCTCGGTGCTCGCTCTTTTTGCTATTAATTCCGAGGTCTCGTATTCGTATGCCTGTACTGTTCAAAATAGCCCCAACAACGAAGTTCAAACTTGTGTTTGCTTTGAGGTGAAGAAAATCTCGCTCTCACCTTGGAGAGATTACACTATGGAACTCATTAAAGGGTTCCAGCCACTTCTGGAGACCATCTCAAGTCTAGATTGCAAATGGAAAAGCTGGTCCTCCACATTTTCAGGCCTCGGACCCGAGCGACAGGGGTCCTGCAGCATCCTTGAACATTAGCACTGATAATGCAAATTTATCTCCACTATTGTGCAAATTGTGCAAATTGTGCACACATTTTCTGCACCCCAAATCCCGATCCGATGTATTTATGTATCCCAACGGGGCGCATTCATCTTTCCGATGAAATATAACAGAAGCCTCCTCGCTCTCACTTCTTCCGGTCCCATTATTGACTCCGTGATGTTTTGTTACGGCAACACCAAGTCCTCTTCCCCACAGATTTAATCCAGTTTTTTTGTGTCTCCCTGTGGAGTGTCAACAAGCTTCTCCAAGTACAAGCTACCCCACATTTCGCGGCCCGCATAATCTGACAGTAAGCTCGCTCTCCACAAAATCCCAGCTGGCTGTATTCATCGAAAACAACCACGACCTTGTCGATATCGCTCCAATAATGACAAGACAATGTGCTAACAGCCGCAGGCGGTCCGCCACAGGCGACCATGAGTTCCCCAGCTTCCGATACGAAGGAGGTCCCGGCGTCCAGCGAAACACAACATGCGCGACGGCCATCCCAACCCGAACATCAATTGTCGGACTTGGACAAGGAGACGTTGGCCACTTATGAGGGGCATGATGCCGATATACCGTCGAACGAAGGCTACGTTCTCGATGCCCAAGGAGAGCTGAAGCGGAGACAATCGATCGCGTTGAGTCACAAAGCATCAAGGAAAAGCGTGGAGCGGAATGGCACCAAGGATGTTGAGAAAGCGGGAGAGGAAGTGTCCACTGAAGAGGATGATTCGAATATCGTGTGGTGGGATGGCCCTGATGATCCCTCGAATCCAGTCAACTTCAAGCCTGTGATCAAGCTTTTGAACATCTGCCTGGTATCGGCAATCTGCTTCGTCACGCCTCTTGGATCCTCAATGTTTGCGCCAGGTGTGCCGGAGTTGATGAAGGAGTTCAAGAGTAGCAATGTTGAGCTGGCTAGTTTTGTGGTATCAGTATACGTGCTTGGATTTGCGGTTGGTCCACTCTTCTTCGCGCCGCTGAGTGAGATATACGGCAGATTGCCAGTCTACCACTCTTGCAATGCCTTGTTCTTTGCTTGCAACATTGCGTGTGCTCTCGCTCCAAATTTGAACTTCTTGGTAGGGTTCAGATTTCTGGCTGGAGTTTTCGGCAGCGCACCCTTGACGAATGGAGGGGGAACAATTGCAGACTTGGTAACTCAAGAAAAGAGAGGAAAGGCAATGTCCGGGTTTGTCATGGGGCCTATCATTGGACCAATTAGTAAGTATTCTTGTTCCGATCGTCGTTGAAAGATCTAATATCCTCAGTTGGACCCGTTGCTGGTGGATTTTTGAGTCAGGCTAAGGGATGGAGATGGACCTTTTG